>NW_020869858.1:1633344-1645844 GCF_003789085.1 Penaeus vannamei
TAAGTGAGTGTGTGAGTGTATGTGTGTATGTGTGTATGTGTGTATGTGTGTGTGTATGTGTATGTGTATGTGTATGTGTATGTGTATGTGTTGTGTGTGTGTGTGTGTGTGTGTGTGTGTGTGTGTGTGTGTGTGTGGTGTGTGTGTGTGTGTGATGTGCGAGTCAGGGTGTGAGTGATTGTGAGTAATACTAAGTCTAACAGTGTGCATATAAATAATTTTGAGAGAGTGAGTGACTGGGGTGAGTGTGTGAGTGTGTGTGTATGTGTGTATGTGTGTATGTGTGTATGTGTGTATTGTGTGTGTGTATGTGTGTGTATGTGTATGTGTGTGTGTGTGTGTGTGTGTGTGTGTGTGTGTGTGTGTGTGTGTGTGTGTGTGTGTGTGTGTGTGTGTGTGTGTGTGTGTGTGTGTGTGTGTGTGTGTGTGTGTGTGTGTGTGTGTGATGTGCGAGTCAGGGTGTGAGTGTAGGTGGGTGCATGTGGGAGTGGATGCTTGCATGTGTGCATACTGAGTGTGTTGTGATATATCTTTGTGGCAGATATGTAATACATGTAATTTACATTTCATTTTGAAATAGTATTAGCATTTATCTTCTTTTTAACTTGCACTTCTTTGTCATTTCAGTTGGTTCTTTGAAGAGTAAGTGCCGTGACATCATCTTGAAGCACATTGCCGAGCATGGTGTCAATGCTTTGCCTCTGCCCCGTAAGCTGAAGGACTACCTGTTGTTTGTCATTTGAAAGCTGAAATCTCATAGGCAGAGCCTAAGGTAATGTGTCTTTTTCTGTTGTGGCATTGTCCATATCATCAGTAATAATATCATAATCATTGTAGTAGTGATCTCCATAATCATCTTTTATAATCATCGTCACCATCATCAATAATCATCATCATTAGAAGGAAATCTGTGTCTGTGTGTCTTTTATTCATATATTTCAAAGAGAACAAAAGGGAGGATGAGTTTCTGTAGGCCTAGATACGCAGATTGTTTTTTTATTTTTATTTTATTAATAAACAATTCCTTCATATCAAGATAGATCCATAGCCCATAGATTATTAATATAAAGTTTGCATGGAGTGGTATTACCTTTCATGTAGATTTATGTATTACATGTGCAATATTGTTGGAAGTATACATGTATTATTATTGTTTTTTATCCCTTTAGCAATGGGTATTCACTATACGTCATGACAGTCACTCATATATAGAGACACTTGTTGACACCTCAAACGGGGAACCAGGCCGGCATCTCTTTCCCGTTAACCAATCACAGTCGGCTGCAGCAGGTGAAAGCTGGACATGATTGGCTGGCAGGAGCAAGATGCCAGTCCGGTTCTCTGTTAAGGTCTTACAAGTGTCTCTGAATATGGGCAAATGTCTTAGCATTGTAACTAGGAATATTCTCTTGATGCTGGGATCCACCATCACATGTTGAAGGGGTTCCTAGAACAAGAGTTGTAGAATAATGGGAATTAGGTGCTGTTAGCCCAAATAAGTCCCGAAGGATGTTTATAAGAAGTAGATGATAACTTGGGTTATGGGAAGGATAAAAAGGAGGAAAATAAGAGGACTTTAGGGTATGTGTGTGTGTTGGGAGGGGAGTGCATGTACTTGTGTATGTGTGCAACCATGAAGACTGCTGACTTTGAGTAAAGTAAGAGTAATAGATATAAAGATTATGAATGTGAAGAGACACTGATAATGAAATAAGCCAAGATAAGGATTGGTTGAGAGTATGTCAACTGATTGTTCTAATTTTTTATTAAAAAATTACATTCTCTTTGTACATGTCCATATTAGGTTAATATTATGACATATTTGTTGGTGTCAGTGTGAAAGAAATTTGATAATAGAAAAGCAAATTAACAATCAAGTAGGTAGACTGGAAAAAAAAATTATAATTATGATATTTATTTTCCCCAGAATGTTGCGAGTACATCTTGGCCAATTGACCGTTGAAAAATATGAGGCTACCAGTGGCTGTGAATATTGCCGTGAGTCTGCAGCACTCCAGTGCCCCGTGAAAAGTGACAGACCTCTGGTCCTCTCCTCCTGTGTCCACTCTTGTAAACAAAGGGCAAGAGGCGTTGGCTGAAAGTACCACCAGAAAACTTGCTATGTAAATTCAGGGATGATCTTAGTCTCCGATTTCCTCCGATCTTCCTCACTCACGGAAAAAAATGCGGAAAGTGAAAATGCCTCGTAAAGTGTCAACTTTATCAGTGACAGAGTATTGCAAGTGTCAAGTTTGTGTAGATTTTTTTTTTTTTTTTTTTTTTTTCTATGCATTTGGAATATTTTGAGTTTTGAAAAGTACTTTTGGCAGTATCCTGTGTTTAGAGTAACAAGATGATGAATTGTGAATATCTTGTCTGTGGTTGACATTGCTGAAATATGTGTAAGCTTTTCCTTTGACTAACACGATTAGGCATAAATGATACTGGTTTATTGTTCAGTTAAGATTCTTTTTTTCTTGAATTCTAAATCATAGTTTAAAAAAAGGAAGTATATAATAGCCAAATTAGTGATACTTTACTGTACTGTCACAGTGATCTTTGATCATGGAGTGACTTAACTGTTTGTCTGTGATACAGTAGAAGCCCTGAACATCAGGAAATGAATGTACTGAGTGGATTCTATATGGTATAATCTCATTTAGGAAGATGAACTTCCATGGAATTAATATTAACTAACTCACTTGAAAAGTGACGATCATGTCAGTATTAGGCTGCTGACTGGGATTATGTTATCAATATTTGTTATTTATGATTTTATAGTACATATTACACATGGTGTTTACTGAAAGTCAAACCTCATTTGAACTTGACCATTGTAATTGATTATAAGTGACATATTGGGTAATCCATAACAAACAGAAAAGATTCCTGCATGCCTAATGCATTTGAGACGTAACTTGATAATCATACAGTACGCACCGGCTAACCAATGAACATTTTCTCGCCGGTGAACACAGATGCAGACATCGTAAAACCATAAACTGACGGAAACAACTCTGCCTGTGCATATGTATATACTCAGTCCATCCAGTATATACCTATTAATGGGTGCTAGAAAAGGGAGTCACAAACATTGTATTCGTTACCTGGAAACAAACTTTGCAAAGCTGGGTCTGCAGATTGTGGTTGTATAAAAAGATACAAACAAACTTCATGCTGTCTATGTCAGATTACTTGATGTAGCTTATGTCAGTTTACATAATGAAGGTTGACGTTTTGAAGTTTTGGCTTATCATTTAGAACAGTGTTTAGATGTTTATACAGATTTTATCTATGACATTTTGAGTACTTCTGAACTTTTCACAACCTCTTCCATACTTGTAACTTTTGATGACTACAACTGAAAGCCCTTTTATGAACTCTGTCTATTTTTCAGAAAAAAAAGATGACGAAACTTTCAATTGCCTCTTTTATACCGTGAACATTTGCAGATTTAATAAGAGTATTTGTGCTAACTGATAGTTACCATGCTTTTGTTTTGTACCTCTGCAGTACGATTTCCTTTGCTTACTAACACCTCTACCCCAAAAATATATTTATTGTGAATTTCTTTTCAAGGTAATTTAAATGTTCCAATTCCATCCATATACTAGAAGGTGTACAGTTACCAAAAGTGCTAACTTCTTATTGATTCTGTCAGTCTGTGCATTATTATTTTCATATGAGATTCACTGATATCTTATATACTTATGAAGAAGCCATTTCGGAAGACAACAGATAATCAATAAACCATAAAGCCTGCCTTGGTGTGTTTTTAAACCCAGATGTTTTTCATCATTGTCTTCACTGGGAAATAAGAAAGGTTAATTGAATCTTGCTCAGGTGTAACTGAATATACCTTCTATTTATAATCATATTGCAGGGATTTACCAAAGAAAACTAAAGGACATCTATTTTGAATAATATTTTGCAACCCAGTGCGAAAAGTGTTATGGCTGTAAACCACCTTTGATGACAGGAAGGGCTATTTAAGACGGTACCAGAGTTAAATTTGGACCTTGCGTAACAAAGCCCCAATGACAAAAGTGTTTCTTTCTTGAATGGTTGTGTTCGCTTGCTTCCAAAAGAAGGATACTAGGATAATGTTTGGCAATGAGAAAGGAAAATAACACTGAACGAAGAGAGTCGGTCTCAAAAAAAGTGACTGTTAAAACAATTTCTTATCACATGGAGTAATAAAATTGTTGATAAGGTAGGAGTCAAGGTTCCATGCGAAGTCTGAAGAACTTGACCTACTAAAATCTTTTTTTGCATATTTATCATAAGTATTTATCATGACATTTTCCTTTGTCTCATGTATGACCACAGGTGATATCTGGTCGGGCCAAGGTCAGGATAAGTCTACACATGTCATCATATTGAAGAAGCCATTTCGGAAGAAAATCAGATAATCAATATAAACATATAAATGCCTGCTTGGTGGAGATTTTTATTATATATATACTCATCAGAATGTTTTTCATCATTTTGATCTTCACTGGGAAATAAGGAACAGTATAGGTAGTTATTGAATCTTGCTTACTCAGTATACGTGTAACTTGAATATCAAACCTTAAGAGAGACGAGAGCGTGTCCGTAATAAGAGAGAGAAGAGGAGAGAGGATACGAATGAGAAGAGAGAGGAGATGATGGGCGATGAGAGAGAGAGGAGGAGGAGGAGATAAGTAGAGGTGAAGACACGAGAAACAACGAAATAGAGACAGACAACAGGTCCAGATAGCACAGAACAGGAACGACAATGACTACTCTGTTGAAGAAAAAGATTATGGAACTCGGCAAACGCGAGCAGCAGCTTGACGGAAAGATGTTACGAAAAAATATAGGAGATGGTATAGATAGATCGATGATCGACAGATTTGATCGATCAATCGTGTGGTGTTGTCACTATATAAGTACGTATGAACTGAACCTTTTGATTGTACACAGGTAATAGGATATGCATCTATATTAAGTATAATATGATATACAGCTGTTACCAGAAGATAAATTTGAGACCTTTAGGCGTTAAAACAAAGCGCCCTCAATTACTATATTGTATGGATATGATAATAAAGACAAGAGTAATATAAAAAAAAGGTACTTATAGTTGAGTTAGTGATTATAGAGAGGAGAGATAGAGAGTAGTAGAGAGAGAGTAGAGAGAAGAGCAGATGACAGGAGAGAGAGAGAGAGGTATAGTAGATGCGACGATGTTATGTCCTCAGCACTCAGATGAGTATCTCCCCCTTTCGATGGAAATAGGTGTTGTTAGTTGCGCTATTGTTGGACTGTTATCCGATGAAAGATGGATCGTTAATCGGTAGGATATAATTGGGTTTTGGTAGTTACTCCAGAATTATCTGAGTAAACTAGTCGTGAAATACATCAATTCTACTCTGATCATATATCAGTATAGAAATTATACCTGTACTCATAACAAGTATGATATAACTTATGGTTATTAATATATATATAATATAGTATATATATATACACTATATATAGTATATATAACAATTTATCTTTTTTATATATAACCTAAATATAGATAGATGATATGATAGATAGATGATACATAGTATAGCATACATCATACATACATACATACATACAGTACATCACATACATCATACTACATCATCGTATGTATTTATCCTCTCTCATCTCTCTCTCTCTCTCTGCCTCTCTCTCTCTTCTCGTCTCTCTCCATCTCTTCTCTCTCTCTCTCTCAATCTCTCTCTCTCTCTCCTCTCTCTCTCTGCTATATATAAAATATATATATATATATTATATATATATATCCATATCTTGATAGTATATGGATACATGATTAATATATATTATATGATATTAGTGTATTTATATATATATAGTGGAATAGATAGATTGATAGATAGGATAGATACGATAGAATAGACTAATGTGATTATCTGATAGATAGATGGCAGATAGATTAGATAAATACATACAATATGTCTTTCTATATACATTTATATCTATATTCTATATCTATATGCTATGGAGTCTATCTATACTCTGGCTCTCTATCTATCTGTCTATCTATCTATCTATCTATCTATCTATTTATCTTCTATCTATCTATCTATCTATGGCTATCTAATCTATCTATCTATGCTATTATGCTATATATGTATATATATAGATACTATATATAATATTAGTATATATATTATATATATATATATCGGAGTTAATAAAATAGGTTAAAATAAGGTTAGGTAAGTTCTAAAGGTTTCCAACAGCGGATATAGTTAGTAAGGATAATTTGACTGTTATACTTAAACTAAAATCTGTTTTTGTAGTCATTATCACCAATCACACACAATAACACACAAGCTATTTATCTATAAAGGACAGTTTTTCTTTGTCATCATCGTATTGACACCACTATATAGACACAGGTTGATATAAGCTGGTCGTATAGCCATAGGTTAGAGTAGTTACGTATATCTATCTGCACATGTCATTATATATACATATTATTGAGCAAACACGACTAGTGAATGATACTATTATATATATATATAACTTGAGTTTAACATAATAGTATATACGGTAAGAAATATGTTTGGGATTATCAAAACAAGATAGCTAGTGAGGGTACATACTTTTGCAGTAACAAACAACTTATGTATTAATAACATAACATGTATAGCCTGTATTTTTAGCACCTGTCTTAAATTATTATATCTTTTCAGCACAATAAATATATACTATTATAACTACTTAGCAATCTATCAAGTCAGTAGTAATGAGTGGGTCAATATATGATGTATCTTTGTCTCTTAGTTCTCATATACTCTATATTCTCATGTTCTTATATACTCTGTTTCTTCTGTTCTCATATTCTTGTTATATACGTCTTAGTATATTATATTTTGAAATATGTTTGCCATAAAGTTATCATCTGATGTTCTAGGTTATATATTTTTTTATTTATACTATATATCATTATTATATATTAATTATATTACTTATTATATGGTTGCCTATCCCATGCATAATAGTTCTTCTATACTATAGTACTATATGTCATTTATATATATATAAGGATAGATAGGATAGGAGAATATGCAATACGATTAGCCTCACTTGATCACTTGTCACAACTATATCACGATAGATACTGATCAGAAACCAGAATAGATGATATGATAATACAAATCATATGTATTTCTATATACACTTTTATCCTAATATCTATATCTATAGTCTATCTATCTATCATATCTATCTATCCCTATGTGTCTATCGTATCCTATGCTCTCTATCTTTATCTAATTGACTATCTATCTATCTATCTAATCTATCTATCTATCTATCTAATCTATATATATACTATATTATAATATAGGTAATATATATATAGTATATATATATAATATATAACTATATATATTATTCGTATTAGTAAGTATATAGTATAAGTATATTATATAATATATGTAATAAGCACACATCAATAAGCACGTACAGCACACACACACACACACATGATATATATACTATACTATATATATATTATAGTATATATATATTATATTATAAGTAATAATATTATATATATTATATACATTATAATATATATATTAATTAATATATATATATATATATATATACTGTATATATACTATATATATATAATAATAATGTACACACTACACACGTGTTATATCACTAACTACATATAACTACTCAAATCAACATACTATATATATATAGTATATATATATATATAGTATATACTATTTTTAATACTATACATAACATATGCTGTACGATTGTGTTGTCGCTGCTGTAGTTCGGAATCCGCATCGCACTGACTCGTCGTAGTGTGTGTTGTGGTGTGATGGTAGTGTCGATCGCGCTCGTAGAGTGTGTGTGTGTATAACACACACACACACAAACACATACAACACAGCACACACACACACACACCCCACAGAACACACACACACACACATATTAGATACTCAGATACTGAAATAACTTATTATGATTATATAGGTTATATACACCAGACTATATACTAGATATGATATTATATATATATATGTATAATATATAGTATACATATCATAACATACATAATACATATATATATGTGACGAGGTAGTAGATATATAGTGACGTACTAGTATAGTATATATAATATAATAGTGATATATTAGAGAGAGAGAGAGAGAGAGAAGAGAGAGGAGAGAGAGAGAGGAGAGAGAGAGAGAGAGAGAGAGAGAGAGAGAGAGAGAGAGAGAACTGAGAGTGGGAAAATTAATGGCAATACATTCATCGTAATAACAAACTAATAAAAAAATGGACAGTCAGTCATGAATATATAACGAAATGGATACTGGGGAAATCATAAAATGAAAAATGCATGGATTAAAAATGGAAGAGCAATTCCCAGAACAGGGCGCACACCAAGATTTCTCCTCGGTCTTTTGGGGCTGAGCTTTTGGGCAGTTTCGCGTACAGCTAGCCCTTTTTTGGCCCCTATCACATTGGGCACGCCGCCGCAGAAGGCGCCGCTCGTTCAGGCGTACAGCTATAGCGGTCATCACGGACATGCCTAGAGGCCTGGAAATTACAATCTCCTGAGTCTCGTCTCTAAATGTCAGGATGTATGCAGGGCCTGAACGATATCTCCTCTAGCGGTGGTTTACGCTTTTATATAATGCAGTTATAGTTATACGGAAATATAGAGGGTGACTTATAATCTACTCTCATCTCCAATGTCAAGACACACAGCACACGAGACAGTTAAACCCTTGCTGTTGTCGCGGCACATTAATAGCCCATATACATGGAGTATGGGAGCCAGGCCTTACGCTGTATTGTCTTGCTGTTAAACAGTAACTGGGAGATCCGATACTAGTATATAGTGGAGGAAAAGCAGGAAATTAACTTTCACATCCAAAGACCGAATTTATGTAAGGCACTAGATCACACTTAGCTTCCTATCCCCGTTTTCAGATTTAGAGTGGAAGTTTAATAAACGGAGTTCATGAAACAGGTTTCAAAAGGACGAGAAGCGATATTGCCGTCATCAGCCCACAGGGGAGGCTGGGGAGTTAGTACGCGCCGTCTGACGACATTATTTTCAAAGGAAGGGAATGCATGTTAATTCGAATTATAGGACGGTGCGGGGCATGAAGGGTTCGACTCTTGCCCTCTTTTTTGTGTGGAGAAAATGGAGTCCTCTCGTCTAAGACAGTCAGGCAGGGGAGCACGCGCCGGTCTCTCTTCTTTAAAAGCATTACGGCACCGTGAATCTGATTTTTAACGTGTAAATGGCCTTTTCCTTCCTAACTGGGAAGGTAAGGTGTAACCTCATTTGCAGACGGAAATACTTGGTAGCTTTTTCCTGGTTCGTAATAACAGATGTAAGACACGTTTCTCAGAGTCTCCATCACAGTCTCTACCGGCTCACGTCACAGCATCGCTCATACTACACACACACACACGCGAAATAATTGTTTCCTTTCCTTCGGGCACTGTAATCGGACATTGCACAGCACACTCTCTCTACCTCGCTGACCACAACATACATAAATATTTTATAGAAGGCGTGTCTGTGGCTGTATCACCTGTGTGTGTGACGTGACAAATGATGATTTCGCTGTCACTGTCATGTGTACACTCGCTCGCATTTCCCTGTGCTACTATCTCGTGTGCTGAGTGTGTAGTCGGCTCGCTCGCCGACGCTCAAGTGCTTCCCTGACGTGTTCCTGAGATCAAGGGCAGCTTTTTAATCGTGGAGTGCTGATTTTCGTTGTGGGCAAATGCGGACTATGAAGGTAGGGATCGGTCCCACACGTGAGGGTTGCTTGGCTCGATGAAGGGCGCAGCAGGAGGAGGGGGTCGGGCGTCGGACTTCGTCCGCTAATTCATTGAGGAGCAGTCGCTCATATTAAAATTTAGTTTAACTTAATTAATAGATTCCGGATCAGGACGGGTAGGGGATATTTGTTTAAATATTTAATTATATTTTCTGAGGGATAAATCTGGCGCGGTACCAGATAGTTCGTCGACTCGGTCAGTTTTCGCATAAGAGTAGTAATTTTTTTTCTACCGAACTTCCTCTTTCTCTTCAGTAGAAAAGGAGATGCCATATAGAGGCTGTTGAGGTATTCTGGGCTTGTTGTGTTGGGGCTAGCTTCCCCTTTTTAGCTTTTCTGGTACAATACTGTCAAAATGTATAAGAGACATTTTAAGAAACCACGGGAGGCGTTCAGTGGGGAGAGTTACCAGTGATAGACCACATCGCGAAACCGTAAGGTAAAAAAATAAATCTGGAATGTAGATAGAATAAAAATAAGATGAATAATAGTAGCAATTTTAAGACAGTAGGCATTAATGACGTAAGATACTAATTAAACGCAAAAATTAGAGATTATCGATATAACTGTTCATATGCTAAGTCTGAATGTTAGGGAGTTGGGTGATTCTGAATAACTCGTCCAACATAAAAGTACTATAATTTCAACAAACTAACGGTTTTATAATAACTTACTTGTCATAAGTCTACACAAATATTCATATAAGGCAATATTATTTTATTACTTGAGCGCGTAATAGATGGACGGGGTAGCAAGACAAAAACATACAATGCCTATCCTTAGGAGCACATATTAGGAATAGGGAATATCGAGGTAAGTTTTTGGGACAAAAACACATGCAGATATCCACATCTATCTCCCACAGTATTATTTTCTTTTCTTTATCTTTCGATATCCATTATAAATGTTGGTTTGTTTCTCGTGGATAAGGTAATAATTCAGTGGATTATACATTTAATATCTTATAAAGTGTTCAATACATGATCACTTATGAATGTATTATTATCATGTGTGTCATAACAACGCACAACACACACACACTACCGCACACACACCACACACAAACACACTAACAACACACACAATCCACACACAACACCGGGTACCCCACCACCACACACAACACAACCACAATGCACAGACAGCACCATAGACATACAACGCACACATATTAATATAAAAATCACTCAACACATAAACACAACACACTGTAAAGGGACACCAAAAAATGATTTGGGTTACTACACAAGAGTTGGGTAGATGGCGACTGTAGGGTTTAAAGGTAGACAACAGATGTCTTGATCCTTTATACTGAATAGAATGGAGTACGCACGCGTCAGCTCCATGGATATTGTGACACTGAGAGTTGTTGCTCACCTATGGGCTCTAGCGCTAATAAGGAGTCTGCCTGATCTCCTCTATACTGGGTTTATAAAGAATCGCACCGAAGTCAGCGCAATTGTTAAGTGTAATGTGAACGGTTACCGGTTGAATGAACAATGGAAAGCGTTATCAATATGATTAACATAGCTTATTGGTGGAAGAGATAGAACAACAACAACATTGGATGATGTCTAGTTGTTGCAAGACAGAAGGGATGAGTAGAACCATGAGGGAAAGCAAAAGGGTACAGGCGTATATATGTGCATATGTTATATATGTATTGTGTGAAGATTTAGCGGTATTGTGACTGTAAACTTGTAGCATAATATATAATGTTATTCATAATGATAATTTATAGATATGTATAGATAATATCTGGGTTACAATCAAAATCTCACACGATACTACTACTCAACCACACACACACATATATAATAATATATAATATACTATATATTATTTAGTGTAATGGATATATATATAAACATCGACTCAACATACACATACATCAACCACACACACACACACGCACATACATATATACACACATACAACACACTACACTAAATACATACATATTATATAATCACACATATATATTATATTATAGCACATAACGCACACGCACGGAACACCACATATCACACACACACGCACAAGACCCACGACATACACTCTAATGATATGTAGTGTACTCAATTGCGACACACTACACGAACATAACACACACATATCACACATCGGACACTAACAACAACACACACACAGGTGTATGTGGTGTGATAGTATAGTGAAATATTATAGCAGCACAATCAATACCACATAAGATTACACACATAAGGTGTTTGTTTTATATCCATCACAGTACTAACGTTAATTAGTATCCCTTATATAATACAATCACTTAGGAGAGATAACAATACGAAACGGGGAAAAAGGAGTATCAATCATCTGAAAAAACTATGTTATTTATTATATACTTTATATCTAGTGAACGCATATCAGTCGTTAGTTGGGCGCCGAGTTGCTCGCTGTCACACACTCAGCGGGCATTGGGCTGGAAGAGAAGAGATATTCGGTGAGTGTTTTGTGTTTTGTTTTTCAGTTCTTCGTCAGATCGCTTACGGCGATCATAAGGTATACAACTTGTTGTGTGCTGTCTTACACACGCTCCACATATACTATACCATCACACACACAGCACAACATATTTATACACATTTATATATTTATGATATTATATAATATATATATATA
>NW_020869858.1:1650844-1653344 GCF_003789085.1 Penaeus vannamei
AAAGAAGGAAGAAGAGAAGGAAGAGAACAAGGAGGCAAAGATACAAAAGATGGAAGACGAGCATCAGGCAAAGTCAAGTTCAGCAGAAGGAAGCAGCAACTCAAGAAGAATCCAGAAAATAAGAAAGAAATTAAGAAAACACCAAAAAAGTCAAAAAAGGTATCTGGAACCACGCCAAGGAAAGTCGCCACGAAACCGAAGCAAGCTAAGGATAAAAAGGAGAAAGATAAGAAAAAGAAAAATAAAGATAAGAAAAAGAAAGGAAGTGGAGAGGAAACATATGTCCTGGGAGAAGTTACTACGAAGTTTGGTAAGTATTCTATTAATCTCAGCTCTCTCTCTCTCTCTCTCTCTCTCTCTCTCTCTCTCTCTCTCTCTCTCTCTCTCTCTCTCTCTCATTTTTATCTCCTCCTTCCTTTCTGCTTTCGTTATTTTGATATTAATATTACTTGCATTGGTTTAGCTCTCTCTATATCAATAAAATTCTAATTGCTATGATCATACCATAATAACGTGAATTTGTGAAGATTAGAAATGCATGATGTAAAATAATACAGTTGATTGATATGATAATAGTCACGTTTCCCCTTTTATGGCAGAGTTGATAGTAAATTACTTAATTTAGTAATAGTCACGTTTCCCGTTTTCTTTCAGACTCAATATAAAAATTACTTTACTTGAGAATAAACACGTTTCCTCTCTTTTTGCAAAATCGAAATCAAAATGACTTAATATAATATGTCACATTTCCCCTATTTTTCTTGCAGCTTCAAAATCAAAATAAGTAAATATGATAATAATCACGTTTCCCCTTTTTGCAGCCTCGAAATCAGAATTACTAAATACTATAATAGTTACGTTTCCCCCTTTCTTAGCAACCTCGAACTCAAAATTACTAAATAATGATAATCACATTTCCCTTTTTCAGCGTCGAACTCAAAATAACTAAATGATAATACTCACGTTTCCCCTTTATTTTTGCAGCCTCGAAATCAGAATTACTAAATACTATAATAGTCACGTTTCCCCCTTTCTTAGCAACCTCGAACTCAAAATTACTAAATAATGATAATCACATTTCCTCTTTTGCAGCCTCGAACTCAAAATTACTAAATAATGATAATCACATTTCCTTTTTTTCCGCGTCGAACTCAAAATAACTAAATGATAATACTCACGTTTCCCCCTTTTTCCTGCAGCCTCGAAGTCAAAAGGAAAGTGTATAGCAACGGACGCCATTCTGGGAAAAGATTCGGTGGTGGTGTACACGACCAATCAGAAGAAGAGAAGCAAGTGTAAGATAACGATTAGGGTATGTGATAAACAGCGATATTTTTTTCTATCTCCGTCTGTCTGTCTTTGTGTCTGTGGGTGTCTGTTTGTCATTTTTTCCCCTAATTAGTCTATCTCTGGCTTTGTTTTTGTCTGTTTCTTGACTTTATGTGTCTGTTTGTCCCTTTGGCTATGTCCGCCTATCTCATTTGTCTTTGTCTCTGTCTGTCCCTTTTTCTCTATCTACCTGTCTCTTTGTCTTTGTCTGTGTGTCTGTGTTTCTCTGTCTATCTCTCTATTTCTGTCCCTCTCTTTATCTCCATCTGCTTGTGTCTGTCTGTCGCTTTTTCTCATCTCTCTCTTATCATTATTATTGTTGTTGCTGATACTTTTATTATTAATATCGTTTTTATTACCATTTTATGTACATGAGTTCACATACACATATACCTACTCGCATGTATATTATCATAATTCAAAATACACGAACACACGAAACCATAATTGAACTAATTTTACAAACCTAACCATTACCATACGTACGCTTTGCTTTCCCTCGAACAACCACAATGACAACAATAACCACAGCAATAACACGACACAACCACAACAAGAACGACAACACCAACAACGACGCACCACAACTACCACACAGCCACAACAACACCACAACACAACAACCACACTACAAACCACAACACCACTACCACAACAACGACCACAACAACCAGCACAACACAACAACGACACAACAACAACCAACAAGACACAACAAACACACACAACACCACAACAACAAGAAACCACAACCAAAACCACACTACAACAACAACGCACAACAACCACAACGACACAACACAACGACAACAACAAACCAACACTACAACACCACAACAACAAACACACAACAACAACGACCACAACAACAAAGAACGACACCACAAAACACCACACTACCACAACAGCAACAAACCACAACACAAAACAACAAACACCTACACAACACACAAAGACACAACACAACACACAACGAACAACAACAGACCACACAACCACACAACAACAGCCAACAACAACCAGCAACAAACGACCAAACAAACCAACAACCACACCAACACAACAAACAACAAACACAAGCACAACAACAACAACAGACAAACACAACACAACAGCCACAACTACCACACACAACAACGACACACAAACACACACACGCACAACAGCCAAC
>NW_020869858.1:1658344-1683344 GCF_003789085.1 Penaeus vannamei
AATGTGTATATATGAAGATGTATGGAAAAAAAAACGCTATACCATAAAAAAAATAATGAAATTTATGTCTTTCTTGGATAAAAGAAAGAAAGATGTTAAAAGAATGTGTATATATGAAGTATGAAAAAAAAAAAAACGATATACCATAAAAAAAATAATGAAATTTATGTCTTTCTTGGATAAAAGAAAGAAAGATGTTAAAAGAATGTATGTAAATGATGTATGGAAAAAAACGCTATACTATGTGATACTTGTGTAGAAAAAACCCACAATGCACAAGTTAGATTATTGAAAAAAATGCATTTTTTTTACCATATATGAATATATATGAAATAAAAACGGTATTACTCTAATCTGATATATCTGTGAAAAAAATTTGAAAAGATGCCGCAAAAAATAAGATGTATTTTATCTTACCAAATTCTTTACACAGACCAATGCGTCATCATTTTTTTTTTTCCTTTTTTTTTCCTTTTTTTCAGTTATACGGCTTTTAGACTCTGCAAAGGCTCTACTGAATTACCGTTTACTGTTACAACGTCTCAGATGGTCTTAATTTACACACGAGATAAGGCTACGAATTGGGGAGACTTTGTGTGCCGAGTTACTGCTGTTGGTACGTAATGAGAGAGAGAGAGAGAGAGAGAGAGAGAGAGAGAGAGAGAGAGAGAGAGAGAGAGAGAGAGAGAGCGCGAGAGCGAGAGCGAGATCCACATCATCATCATCATCATATCGCAAATCCTCTTCCATTTTTGCCATTGCCATTCCTCTCCCTCTCCCCCCCCCTCCCCCCACCCCCCTTGACAGCCAGAGAACAAGTACAGCTTCATTGGATACAAATTTTCCTACTTGACACCTGCCTCAGCACCTGTTCGAGCGCCCACAAATGACAGGTAAATACTCCTCCTGTTCATTATCTCTCTCGTCTGTTGCTCAATTTTGCGTATAATGCCACACAATGCAAATAATACTGTGCATATCCTGGTTTTCTTTTTATATTTTTTCGTATGTCAAAGTTCTGTTGTTTTTTTCTCATGTATAAGTTGTTTTTAATTTTTTCTCTGTTTTTCTAGAGGATGCATGGCATACGGTGAAAAGGGTAACGAGCTTAAAGTAAATTGCAATATGTGTAAAAAGGTAACTTGTGTGTATTTGCCACATTATTTAATTAAAAATGATAATAATTTTTATTCTTTAGTGCATTTCAGAAAATCGACAAGCCACTGTTTCGCCAGTCTTTCCCCGAGACAAAGAAAACGAAGATAAACATGATAAAAATTCTTGACATCGCGCACGATCTCCGAATGTTTATCAGACAACGAGCCTAACTTTTTTTCTAACGTGTTTTGTGTTTTGAAAAGAAAAATTACAGGTTTATTTATTGGTACGACGTCCCAGATAATTAAGTCGTCAGGCTGATTTATTGGTCATATACCATACCCGGAAATGAAGATGAAAATGAAAATAGAAAAAGAATACCGCTGTTTTATTTTTATCCTCACAGGTGTTGCGTATTTCTCTACAGCCATTATCTGTCTGTCTATCCACCTGTCTCTCTCTCTCTCTCTCTCTCTCTCTCTCTCTCTCTCTCTCTCTCTCTCTCTCTCTCTCTCTCTTATATATATATATATATATATATATATATATATATATATATATATATATGTTTATATATACATATGTATATATATGTATACATATATATATAGATATATAGATATAGATATAGATAATATGTATATATACATATATACATACATATATATATATATATATTGTATATATATATGTATGTTCATATGTATTTATATATATGTATATATATATATATATATATATATATATATATATATATATATATATATATATATATATATATTTTTTTTTTTTTTTTTTTTTTTTTTTTTTTTTTTTTTTATCTATTTGCACACACGTATTCCTCCATCTCCAGTCCACCTTTACTCTTCTCCTCCACCACCATTACTGTCTCCTTCTCCACCATTCCATTACTCTCCCATTCACCTTACTCTCCTCCACCACCATTATTTCTCTTCCTTCTCCGCCATTATTCGCCTCCTCTACCATTACTCTTTCGCCACCATTCTATTGCCCGCCTCCTCCTTCTCCACCAATACGCTCTTTCGCCAACTTTCCATTTCTCGCCTCCTTCTCCACCATTACTCTCCTTCCCTTTTCCTTCCTTCCACTCCATATATTACAGCTAATCTACTACTACTATTGCTTCTACTACTGCTACTATTACAATCACTGTAACTGCTACTACTACTACTACTACTATCTACTGCTATTTTTATTACTACTACGATTACTCCACCATTTCACCATTACTTCTCCTCCTCCTTCTCCACCTTCTTCTTCTCTTCTTCATTCCATCATTATTCTCCTCCTCTTTCTCCCCATTCCACCATTACTTCTCCTCTTTCTCCACCATTACTTCTCCTCCATTCCTCCATTCTATAATTATTCTCCTCCTCCTCTCTCTCCTTATTCCACCATTACTCTCCTCCTCTTTCTCCACCTCTTCATTATTCTCCTTTTAATTAATCTCCTCTTTCTCCGACTTCCCCACCACTCTTCCCCTTCTCCTTCTCCCGCATTCCACGCACACAAGGTTAACATAGTGATACACATATTTATATCTATTTTTATTTCATGACACATTATACATATTTCATATCAAACATTATACATTTCATATTATCCATTATAGAATACACATTTCATTATCCATTTATATATCATATACATTTCATATTATACATTATACACATTTCATATTATACATAATACATATTTGCATAGTTCATATACATTAATAGACACAACTTAAACATATTCCTTAACGTATTTCATATATCTATTGGCATATTATGCATATGTACCTATTTACAGAATTAGACATATCACAAAGAATATGGCAATTGAAGTGAAGTGAAGTTTCTCGTCAAGGGGAAGAAGGCACCAGCTGGGACTCGAACCGTCGACCTCAGGTGGACGACACAACCGTCCGATGCTCTAACCACTCAACCACTGTATTAAATAAATATAATTGGTCTTTATATATTTCAGTTTTCTTCTATGGCCTTCTCTATTGTAATATCGTTTTTATTAGTAGTATTATCAGCGATTGATTATAGTTATTATTCATTTTTTTATGTTTCTTTGTCTAATCCCTTATTTCTTATATTCTCTTGGTTTCTGTTCTTTGTGTAATTTGTTTTTTTCTGTTTGTTTGCTTGTGCGAATCTGCGTATGTGTGCGGAAGAAAGAGATTAACGGATAGATAAATGGAAAAAATAGAGATAGGTAGATAAATAGAGGCAGATAGACAGCCAGATATATAGATAGAAAGATGGATGCGTATGTGGAAGAGTGTTGCATGTACATGAGTGTATGTGTGTGTGTGTGTGTGTGTGTGTGTGTGTGTGTGGTGTGTTGTGTGTGTGTGTTTTGTCAACTGTCACAAGTGAAAATCCGCTACCAGAGGCCTTAAATTTCGCTAGATTTTAGAAAAGGTACTTTTTATGATATATTTAATTATCTAACCCGCATGTTGTAGCTGGAAGAAGACTACTAATCCATATCAACTGCGAGAGAGAGAGAGAGAGGAGAGAGAGAAGAGATAAAATAGCGAGAAAAAAGGGAGGGAACACTTACCAAACTTCGTTGTAACTTCTCCCAGGACAGGGAGGGAGAGAGAGAGAGAGAGAGAGAGAGAGAGAGAGAGAGAGAGAGAGAAGAGAGAGAGAGAGAGAGAGAGAGAGAGAGAGAGAGAGAGAGAGAAGAGAGAGAAAGAGAAAGAACAGAGAGAAAGAGAGAGAGAGAGATTCATATAAATGTATCGATGTATTGATTTTATTCATACATTTTGAGAAATACATCCGAGTGATACTGATAAGACAATACTGTTGAATAGCTAAGGCGATCCGGATACCAATACAAAAGTAAACACGTCTGTTCGATGATATCAAACTCTCTTTTGCTGTGCACGTGACACGGAGCAAAAAAAAAAAGCGCGTACGTCTGGGTATCTGGCCTATGTATATATATATATATATATATATATATATATTAATATATATATATATATATATATAAATAATATATGTATATATATATATATATGTATATAACTATATATCATATATGTATACATGTATGTATATATATATATATATATATATATATATATATATATATATATATATATATATATATATATATATATATATATATGGTGTGTGTGTGTGTGTTTGTATGTATATATTGCACCCCCACATATGTATATATACACACATATATATATTATGTATATATATCAATTTACATATATACTTATATATATACATATATATAATATATATATATATATATATATATAATATATATATATATACACACACACACACACACACACACACACACACACACACACACACACACACACATATATATATATATATATATATATATATATATTATATAATATATTGAGAGAGAGAGAGAGAGAGAGAGAGAGAGAGAGTTGACAAAAATGTAATCATTATAAATAATACTTATCAAACTTTTATAAATCAATACGTAAAAACATTGAAAACAAATTTCACAATACGACTTGATATTCCCCAAACCTTCCATTCTCTACCAACTGTTTTTTTTTTTCTTTTTTTCAACATTCTGATTCCACATACAGACGCAACGCATGAAACCAGCTGTTACTTTCTATTCCACATTCATCAGCTGTTTAACAAGTGTTTGAAGTGTTAGCACAGCTGTTGCCTTGTTTTAGTCAGGTCGGGTCGCTGTGTACAAAGGAGTATATACACATTTTTCCCTTTCACTCGGTCTGTTGCGCCAAAAATTATGGTTTCTAGCCATATATATTTACACCTGGCACGATGGTCCAAAACTACCCTTAAACTACAAAGCTAACACTGAATATATTGAAATCTAAATTGATAAACAGTTATAACAGAAATGATAAATGATAAATGGATAAACAATTATAACAGAAGGAAGGTTAATTGGCTATCACCCCTCCCCCCCCCACCCGCTCATTTTTTTTTTTTGGGGGGGGGGGGGGCAGTTGGTGGCGGCAGAGCTTTCGAGTGATAAATTACTTTTATCTTTTTTTTTTTTTTTAGTTGAACTGTCTTGTTCACATGATATACGGAGTGTTGGGTGTGGTATATGTAACTTTTCATTTGTAGAAATGTGTGTATATATATAATATATAATATATATATATATGTATATATATATTATATATATATATATATATATAATATATATATATAATGTTTACTTATGTACACACACACACACACACACACACACACACACACACACACACACACACACACACACACACATATATATATATAATATATATATATATATTATATATATATATATATATATTTATATATATATTCGTATATGCAACTGAGCTCTCATGAGACATCTTTACCAAGTCAGAGTTAAGTATTTACTTTTATTCTATAGATATTTATACTACACGGTAATCATTTGAGTATTACACAGCCATCCAACCTCACAATTATCATTTCACTTTCCAGTCATTCACGGTACAGCAAGTGAGATATGTTGCTCTCTACCGCAAATAATGCAAGTGAAATGAATGGTAATTGAAAGATGGAAAAATACAATGGCCGCATTGGTAGGTAATGTCTATGGATGCTAGTAAGCTCCTAGTTGCACATTTCTTTTGTTGGGTCGTGTATCAGTGGATAGAGTGCCCGTCTTGTGAATTCTTTGCAATGGCGGTGGGGGTTCGAATCCCTGTCAGAGAGGTTTATAAATTCATGAATGGTAATTGTTTACGAAGAGACATCACACGTCTGCAAGTACCATCAATCCACAATGTTTTCTTAATTTCTGGATTTCTTTTCCTGTGAAGATTATATCGTGTATCAGTATATGTAGTTTTATTTCTTCTTAATCATATTGTCAGTAGATTTTTCCACAACTTTGTGTGATTATTTAGTAATTGTTTAGAAGTTTTATATATCGTATAGTTTTCTTAATCTTAACTTGCGGAGAAAATATAAAAATAACGATAGATGAAAAGTCTTATTTCTTGTCGTTTTGTCCATTACAATCAAAATTTTTAAGTTGTACAATTCGACTGTTTTGAACTGGAACTATTCCCGGACTATTTGGTGTGGCGAGTGTAACTTCTGATTTGTAAAAGTGAGTTGTTTTTCTTGTTGTTTTTATTTGTTTTATTTCCTGTTTTTATTTGTTTTATTTCTTGTGTTTATTTGTTTTTATTTCTTGTTTTTATTTGTTTTATTTCTTGTTTTTATTTGTTTTTTTTGTTTTTATTTTGTTTTTATTCTTGTTTTTATTTGTTTTATTTACATTGTTTTTATTTTTTTTATTTACATTGTTTTTATTTGTTTTATTTACATTGTTTTCATTTGTTTTATTTCTTGTTTTTATTTGTTTTATTTCCTGTTTTTATTTGTTTTATTTCCTGTTTTTATTTGTTTTATTTTTCTTGTTTTTATTTGTTTTATTTCTTGTTTTTATTTGTTTTATTTCTTGTTTTTGTTTTATTTCCTGTTTTTATTTTTTTTTGTTTTATTTGTTTTATTTCCTGTTTTTATTTTTTATTTCTTGTTTTTATTTGTTTTATTTCTGTTTTTATTTGTTTTATTTCCTGTTTTTATTTGTTTTATTTCTTGTTTTTATTTGTTTTATTTCTTGTTTTTTTTGTTTTATTTCTTGTTTTTATTTGTTTTATTTCTTGTTTTTATTTTGTTTTTTTTGTTTTATTCTGTTTTTATTTGATTTATTTCTTGTTTTTATTTGTTTTATTTTGTTTTTATTGTTTATTTCTTGTTTTTATTTGTTTTATTTCTTGTTTTTATTTGTTTTATTCTTGTTTTTATTTGTTTTATTTACATTGTTTTGCCTGAAGACCAGCTCGTGTCCTCACCTTATTAGGTCTTTCATTCTTTGTCCATATTTGGTTTTCCTTTGAATTATATTTAGTTCTATATTGATATATAGATAAATAGATGGATTGATTAACAGGTATGAATATATTGATAGATGATGGATAAACAGATAGACAAACACACACGCACACACACACATACAACCACACTTACACATACATACACATACACTCACACACGCGCGCACACACACACACACGCACACACACACACACACACACACACACATATGTATGTATATATGGAGAAAGAGAGATAGAGAGAGATCAGAGAGTTCCCAACGTTATTAAACATGCTGAGCCTAGCCGGTGGAACGAAAAATAATTAGAAGGCAAACGTAAAAAAAAGAAAAGGAATCAAAACAAAAAAAAAGAAAACGCAAAAAAAGAGAAAAGGAATCAAAACAGAAAGAAAACACAACGAAACCACAAAACAACAAAAACAAAAAAAAAAAAACAACAAAAACAACAACAAAAACTGACAATCAAAAACAACAACAAAACACGCAATCTTCGCCTCTGTTGTCATGCGAATAGACAGACCGAGGGATCGAGTCCGGACTGCATGACTTCCTGTCAACAGACACTCTGCTCTCAGTGTCTTCCGAACCGTGGGGCTGAGAGGGCACGCTGACAGATACTCCTTATGGGTAGCAGAGAGCAGGGAGAAGTAGGAGTAGGAGGAGTAGGAGTAGTGGGAGTAGGAGGAGTAGTGGGAGTAGGAGGAGGAGTGGGAGTAGGAGGAGGAGGAATAGGGGCAGTAGGAGGAGGAGGAGGAGGAGTGGGAGTAGTAGGAGGAGGAGGAATAGGGGCAGTAGGAGGAGGAGGAATAGGGGTAGTAGGAGGAATAGGAACAGGCGTAGGGGTAGGAATAAGAGCTAGAGTAGGACGAAGAGGGAGTGGCGTAGAGGAGGAAATCGAGGCGTTGGCTACCTCGCTACTCCAACTCCAAGAAAATAGCGACGTGTTCTTTCTCCTCGTTATGGGAATGGTCGTTTTCTGTGAGTAGTTAACCCCTCTTTTATTGTTGTTTTTTATTTCCTCTTCGTTATCTGTTATTCGGTGTATTTTAACTTTCTTTATTATCCCTTTTTATCATTTTCTTCCCTATTCTCTTGCTCTTTCCCGATCTGCATTTGACAATCTATCTTTGTTTCTATCATTACCGTTTATTCTCACTTTCTGTTTTAAGTTATTCGTTATTCCCATTAGATTCGTACATGCTTATTCCTTCATATAATTACAATAATGTTTATTTTTAAATAATCTAATGATTTAGAATTTAAAAATTTCATATAATATAGTTACTTCATAAAATAATTTCTATTTTTTCCATACATTTATACTAAATCTGTATTTCTGACATATTGGAAACCGGCCAAATACATCTCTTTATTATTAAGATATTCATTCTTTCTCATTCATACCTTTTCTACATTTTTCATCATGAATACACTGTATACTAAACCTTAATCTACGAATACATAAGATAAATTCTCGTTTGTTACAGTTTTCCTACATTTTTCATCGTGAATAAGCTGCATACTAAACCTTATTCCAAGAATACATAAGATAGATTCTCGTTTGTTTCAGTTATCCTACATTTCTCATCATGAATACGCTGCATACTAAACCTTATTCCAATAATACAGAAGGTAGATTCTCGTTTGTTACAGTTATCCTACATTTTTCATCATGAATACGGTTCATACTTAACCTTATTCCACGAATCCATAAGATTAATTTCGTTTGTTACAGTAATCCTACATTTTTCATCAAGAATACGCTGCATACTAAACCTTATTCCACGAATACATAAGATAGATTCTCGTTTGTTACAGTATCCTACATTTCTCATCATGAATACGCTGCATACTAAACCTTATTCCACGAATACATAAGATAGATTCTCGTTTGTTACAGTTATCCTACATTTCTCATCGTGAATACGCTGCATACTAAACCTTATTCCACGATACATAAGATAGATTCTCGTTTGTTACAGTTATCCTACATTTCTCATCATGAATACGCTGCATACTAAACCTTATTCCAAGAATACATAAGATAGATTCTCGTTTGTTACAGTTATCCTACATTTCTCATCATGAATACGCTGCATACTAAACCTTATTCCACGAATACATAAGATAGATTCTCGTTTGTTACAGTTACCCTACATCTTTCATCATGAATACGCTGCATACTAAACCTTATTCCACGAATACATAAGATAGATTCTCGTTTGTTTCAGTTATCCTACATTTCTCATCATGAATACGCTGCATACTAAACCTTATTCCAAGAATACATAAGATAGATTCTCGTTTGTTACAGTTATCCTACATTTCTCATCATGAATACGCTGCATACTAAACCTTATTCCACGAATACATAAGATAGATTCTCGTTTGTTACAGTTACCCTACATCTTTCATCATGAATACGCTGCATACTAAACCTTATTCCACGAATACATAAGATAGATTCTCGTTTGTTTCAGTTATCCTACATTTCTCATCATGAATACGCTGCATACTAAACCTTATTCCACGAATACATAAGATAGATTCTCGTTTGTTACAGTTACCCTACATCTTTCATCATGAATACGCTGCATACTAAACCTTATTCCACGAAATACATGATAGATTCTCGTTTGTTTCAGTTATCCTACATTTCTCATCATGAATGCGCTGCATACTAAACCTTATTTCAATAATACATAAGATAGATTCTTCTTTGTTACAGTTACCCTACATCTTTCATCATGAATACGCTGCATACTAAACCTTATTTCGAGAATCCATAAGATAGATTCTCGTTTGTTTCAGTTATCCTACATTTCTCATCATGAATACATAAGATAAATTCTCGTTTGTTACAGTTATCCTACATTTTTCATCATGAATACGCTGCATACTAAACCTTAATTCAGAATACAAAGATAAATTCTCGTTTGTTACAGTTATCCTACATTTTTCATCATGAATACGCTGCATACTAAACCTTATTCCACGAATACATAAGATAAATTCTCGTTTGTTACAGTTATCCTACATTTCTCATCATGAATACGCTGCATACTAAACCTTATTTCACGAATACATAAGATAAATTCTCGTTTGTTACAGTTATCCTACATTTTTCATCATGAATACGCTGCATACTAAACCTTATTCCAAGAATACATAAGATAGATTCTCGTTTGTTACAGTTATCCTACATTTCTCATCATGAATACGCTGCATACTAAACCTTATTTCACGAATACATAAGATAAATTCTCGTTTGTTACAGTTATCCTACATTTTTCATCATGAATACGCTGCATACTAAACCTTATTCCACGAATACATAGATTCTCGTTTGTTACAGCAAATACGCTGCATACTAAACCTTATTCCAAGAATACATAAGATAGATTCTCGTTTGTTACAGTTATCCTACATTTCTCATCAAGAATGCGCTGCATACTAAACCTTATTCCACGAATACATAAGATAGATTCTCGTTTGTTACAGTTATGCAGTGTGGGTTTGCGTTTCTGGAAGCAGGCTCAGTGAGGTCCAAAAACACCATTAATATCCTGGTTAAAAATATGCTAGATGTGTGTGAGTAGATTATTATATTTTTTTCTGTTTTTGAAAGGAAAGGGTTATATTTTGTTTGTTTTGTTGTGTTGAAAGTGTTTTTTTTCTTTATTTTATTTCTTGTTTGAATGTTTTGTCTTTTTTTTGCATCCCTTCTCTCTTTTTTCCGTCCTTCCGTGCCTCTGCTTCTTCTTTTTTACTCTTTCTTACTTCTCCTCTTCCTCGTCTTCTCCCACTTCCTCCCTTTCTTTCTTTCTTCAGTCCTTTCTCTCTCTCCCTCCTTTCTCTTTCTTCCTCACTCCCTCTTTCCTTCTCCTCTACCCTCCCTCCCTCCTTCCTCTACCCTCCTCTCCCTTCTCATTCTTCCACCTTCCCTCTTTCCCTCCATACTTCTCTACCCACCCTCCTACCTCCTCTTCCTTCCTCCCTCTTTTCCTCCTTCCTTCTCTTCTAAACTCCCTTCCTCCCTCTTTTCCTCCTTCCTTCTCTTCTAAACTCCCTTCCTCCCTCCCTCCTTCCCCCTCCCCCTCTTTTTCTTTCTCCCTCTTTCCCTCCTTCCTTCTTATCTTCCTTCCTCCCCCCTCTTTCCTTCCTTCTCTTTTACCCTCCTTCCTCCCCTCTTTCCTTCCTTCTCTCCTCTACCCTCCTTCCCTCCCTCCTCGACCCTCCTTCCCCCCTCCTCTCCCTTCCTCCCTTCTTATTCTTCCTCCCCCTCTTTCCTTCTTTTCTTCCTTCTCTACCCACCTTCCTCCCTCCCTCCCTCCTCAACCTTCCTCCCCTCCCCCCTCCTCCCCTCCCAAAAAACTCTCACAGCCTCTCTCTTTCCCCACCAGTCATCGGCGGCATATGCTACTGGCTGGTCGGCTACCCTCTGGCCTTCGGTGAGGGCAATGCCTTCTGCGGCGCCTCCTACTGGGCATCGTCAGGCCTGCCCGAGGACCGTCTGCCCACTGGTTCTTCCACTTCGTCTTCTCCGCCACCGCCGCCACCATCGTCTCCGGAGCCGTGGCGGAGAGGTGTGGCTTCGGCGCCTACGTCACGTACTCCGTGGCTCTGACGGGTAAGGCGTGTGGTTGTGTGCTGTGGTGTTTACGTACGTGCGTGTGTTTTATCTCTGCGTATCAGTCTTTGTCTTTGTCTCTGTCTGTCTGTCTCTGTCTTTGTCTTTGTCTTTGTCTTTGTCTTTGTCTTTGTCTCTGTCTCTGTCTCTGTCTCTGTCTCTGTCTCTGTCTCTCCCTCTCCCATCTCTGTCTCTCTCTCTGTCTCTGTCTCTGTCTCTCTCTCTCTCTCTCTCTCTCTCTCTCTCTCTCTCTCTCTCTCTCTCTCTCTCTCTCTCTCTCTCTCTCTCTCTCTCTCTCTCTCTCTCTCAGACACACACAGGCAGACAGCTCGACAGACAAGCAAGCAAACATACAGACAGACAAACAAAGAAACAAAACATACAAACAAACAAAGAACACACAAAGCGAGACCCTAAAATCAAACAAACCACAAAACAAAGTCACAGTCCGGAGCTTCGAACAAAAGACCGCTTCCTTCGAATCCCCTGAACCCGACTTCACAACCTTCCCCTACGCTCTTTTATCCTTCCTCTTCTCCGCTTCTCGCAACCCTCCTTACGTCCTTTCCTGCTTCCTCTTCTCCGCTTCTCTTCTTCCATTCATCTCTCCGTAGTTTCCTGTTGTTGAAAACTACGGAGGCGGAATAATAGACATAGAGCGGTGATTCGGTCAGGAGTCGAGACGCGCCATGCGAGACATCATGGGGCAGGGTTGTGTTTTTTTCGTATGCATGAAGGAACGGTGAAATGGTTTGCTGTTTGTGTTTGTAAATTTACTTGTTTGTTTATTTCTTTTATGTACGCACACACGCATACACGCACACACGGCACGAACACGCACACGCACACGCACACACGCATACACACGCATACACACGCATACACACGCATACACACACGCACACACACACACACACACACACACACACACACACACACACACACACACACACACACACACACCACACACACACACACACACACACACACACACACACACACACACACACACACACACACACACACACACACACACACACACACACACACCACACACACACACACCACACACACACACACACACGCACATTGGTTTCTCTCTCTCTCTTTTATTCTATTTTTTTCTGTCTACCATTCCATCTTTCTCTCTCTCTCTCTCTGAGTGTTCTATATATATGCATTTCTCAATAAGCTGACTATGACGATTCCAAACGGAAGTAAATATACAATCTATAAAATTCACAGAGACAGGAAATGTAAAATAGAGGAAAAGGGAAGGAAAATTGGTGATAATGACAGGTATTTCGAATATATATTTTTTATTCATTTTTCATATGATCTTCCGTTTTTTATTTTTAAACGATTTTAGTTCCGCCAAACATTTGAGTGCGTCCAAGGTTGTGTGTGCGTGTATAGTTTGTACATGATTTAAGGATGGATATAGAAAATATAGGTAGAAAGAACTGTTGTGTATATTATTGTGTGTGTGTGTGTGTGTGTGTGTTTGAATGTATGTGTTTGTGTGCGTGTGTGTTTGTATGTGTGTGTGTGTGTGTGTGTGTATGTGCGTGTGTTTGTGTGTGTGTGTGTGTGTGTGTGTGTGCGTGTGTAGTCTGTGCACGATTTAAGGATGGATATAGAAAGTATAGGTAGAAAGAACTGTTGTGTATATTATTGTGTGTGTGTGTTTGAATGTGTATGTGTTTGAATGTGTGTGTTTGAATGTGTGTGTGTGTGTGTGTGTGTGTGTGTGTGTGTGTGTGTGTGTCTGTGTACGTGTTTGTATGTGTATGTGTTTGTGTGTGTGTGTGTGTATATGTGTGTGTTTGCGCGTGTATGTGTATGTGTGCGCGAGCGTGTTTATATGTGTATATGTGTGTTTGTGCATGTGCGTATGTGTGTGTGTGTGTGTGTATCTGTGTACGTGTTTGTATGTCTGTGCGTGTGTGTATGTGTGCGTGTGTGTTTGTGCGTGTTTGTATGTGTATGTGTTTGTATGTGTATGTGTATGTGTATGTGTGTTTGTATGTGTGTGCGTTTGTGTATGTGTATGTGGGTGGGTGTATGTGTATATGCGCGTGTGTTTGCGCGTGTTTGTATGTATATGTGTTTGTGTGTGTGTATGTGTGTACGCGTGTTTGTATGTGTATGTGTTTGTGTGTTTGTATGTGTATGTGAATGTGTATGTGTGTCTGTGCGTGCGTGTACGTGTGAATGGCCACGAACAGTTCCATAATGCGAGGAATACAATCCGCTTTCCATCATGATCCATTCATCACAATAACATTATTCTCATGAACATCTGACGTCGAAACATCAGTAACATATCTTACATTTGTAGGAATTACATTTTTTTTACCTTTCCTCTAAGTCCTTCATTTTTGTTCGTTGTCCATTTCCCACATTTATACATTTTTTTTTACCTTTCCTCTAAGTCCTTCATTTTTGTTCGTTGTCCATTTCCCACATTTATACATTTTCTACCTTTCCTCTTAGTCCTTCATTTTTGTCCTTTGTCCATTTCCCACATTTATACATATTTCTATATTTCCTTTAAGTCGTTCATTTTTGTTCATTGTCCATTTCCCACATTTATACATATCTTTACCTTTCCTCTAAATCTATCACTTTCTTTCACGTTCTCTCTGTCTCTTTCCTCTCTTTAAATCATTCACTTTCATTCACACTTGTCCATTTCCCAAATTTATACATTTTTCTCTATTTCCTCTACATCAATTACTTTCTTTCACGTTCTCTCTGTCTCTTCCCTCTTTCTAAATCATTCACTCTCATTCACACTTGTCCATATCCCACATTTTATACATTTTTCTATATTTCCTCTACATCAATCACTTTCTTTCACGTTCTCTCTGTCTCTTCCCTCTTTCTAAATCATTCACTCTCATTCACACTTATGCGTCTCACCCTCTTTCGTCTCGTTCAATCATTCACTTTATTTCACACTTATACGTCTCTCTACCCCTTTTTCTCTCTTTAAATAATTCACACTTGTCCATTCCCCCCATTTATACATTTTTCTACCTCTTTCACTTTCTTTCACGTTCTCTCTGCCTCTTCCCTCTCTTTAAATAATTCACTTTCATTCACACTTGTCCATTTCCCACATTTATGCATTTTTCTACCTCTTTCACTTTCTTTCACGTTCTCTCTGCCTCTTCCCTCTCTTTAAATAATTCACTTCATTCACACTTGTCCATTTCCCACATTTATGCATTTTTCTACCTCTTTCACTTTCTTTCACGTTCTCTCTGCCTCTTCCCTCTCTTTAAATAATTCACTTTCATTCACACTTGTCCATTTCCACATTTATGCATTTTTCTACCTCTTTCACTTTCTTTCACGTTCTCTCTGCCTCTTCCCTCTCTTTAAATAATTCACTTTCATTCACACTTGTCCATTTCCCACATTTATGCATTTTTCTACCTCTTTCACTTTCTTTCACGTTCTCTCTGCCTCTTCCCTCTCTTTAAATAATTCACTTTCATTCACACTTGTCCATTTCCCACATTTATGCATTTTTCTACCTCTTTCACTTTCTTTCACGTTCTCTCTGCCTCTTCCCTCTCTTTAAATAATTCACTTTCATTCACACTTGTCCATTTCCCACATTTATGCATTTTTCTACCTTTCCTCTAAATCATTCACTTTCTTTCACACTTCACCGTTCCTCTGTCTCTTTTCTCTCTCTAAATCATTCATCTTCTTATACTTGCCACATTTATACATTTTTCTACCTCTTTCCTCTAAATCATTCACTCTGCCTCTTTCGTCTCTTTAAATCATTCACTTTCTTTCACACTTATACGTCTCTCTATCTCTTCCGTCTCTTGAAATCTTTCACTCTCATTTACGTTTTGTCTGCCTCTTTCCTCTCACTAAATCATTCATCCTCTTATATTTGCCACATTCATAAATTTTTCTACCTCTTTCCTCTAAATCATTCACTTTCTTTCACGCATATACGTATCTCTCTACCTCTTTCGTCTCTTTAAATCATTCACTTTAATTCACACTTATACGTCTCTCTGCCTCTTTCGTCTCTTTGAATCATTCACTCTCATTCACACTTATACGCCTCAACCTCTTTCGTCTCTTTAAATCATTTCTCACATGTATACATTTTTCTACCTCTTTCCTTTAAATCATTCCCTTTCTTTCACGTTCCCTCTGCCTCTTCCATATCTCTAAATCATTCACTTTAATTCACATACGTCTCTCTACCTCTTTCCTCTCTCTAAATCATTCACTTTAATTCACACTTATACGTCTCTTTCAATCATTCACTTTCATTCACACATACGTATCTCGACCTCTTCCACCTCTCTAAATCATTCACTTTCTTTCACACTTATACGTCTCTTTCAATCATTCACTCTCATTCACACTTATACGTCTCTCTAAATCATTCACTCTTATTCACACTTATACGTCTCTCTCGACCTCTTTCCTCTCTCTAAATCATTCACTCATTCACACTTATACGTCTCTTTCAATCATTCACTCTTATTCACACTTATACGTCTCTCTCGACCTCTTTCGTCTCTCTAAATCATTCACTTTCTTTCACACTTATACGTCTCTCTCGACCTCTTTCCTCTCTCTAAATCATTCACTTTCATTCACACATACGTCTATTCCTCTTTCCTCTCTCTAAACCATTCACTCTCATTCACACTTATACGTCTCTCTCGACCTCTTTCCTCAGGCCTCATCTACCCCATCATCAGCCACTGGACTTGGGCACCGGACGGCTGGCTCGCCTCCCTCGGCTACCGGGATTTCGCAGGCTCTGGGGTCGTCCACGTGACAGGGGGCGTGGCTGCTCTGGTGGGGGCGGTCCTGCTAGGTCCTCGCCACGCCCCCCTCGGCAGCGGCAGGCAGGTCATTCGAGGTCATTCGCTTCCGGTGTGTGTTTTTGTTTGTTTTGTTTTGTGCGAGGGAGTGTTGTTGTTATGAGGTAGTTTGAGATGGAGGGATAGATAGATAGAGTAATAGATAGACATAAGAACCATGGATATATAATTAGATAAGTAATAAAATATGGATATACTGTTTAGATAGAGTAATAGATAGATAAAATGACCATGGATTAATTCATTATGTAATTACATATGAACATACTGTTTAGTAATAGATATAATGATCATGGACTAATTAATAATGCAATTAAATATGTAATTAAATATGAATATGTTATTTAGATAGAGTAATAGATATAATGACCATGGACTAATTCAATGTGTAATTAAAAATGTAATTAACAGCTTCTGGGAGGCTTCATTACACCTCATAATTAACAGCTTTTGGGGGTTTAATTTCCTATTGCAATTAACAGCTTTTTAATTAAATATGAATATACTGTTTAGTTAGAGTAATAGATGGATATAAGGACCATGGACTAATTCAACATGTAATTAAATATGTAAATGAATATGTAATTAAAAATGAATATACTGTTTGCATACTTTATGTACATTAATTGCTTAATTAAAGGTAACGCCCATTATGCATTCCCGTAGCCATTCTCTCGGAGGTTTCAATTCCCCCTTTCAGCTAACATCTTCTGGGGGTTTCATTTCCCCTCGTAATTAACAGCTATTAGAGGTTTCATTTCCCCCTTTCAGCTAACATCTTCTGGGGGTTTCATTTCCCCTCGTAATTAACAGCTATTAGAGGTTTCATTTCCCCCTTTCAGCTAACATCTTCTGGGGGTTTCATTTCCCCTCGTAATTAACAGCTATTAGAGGTTTCATTTTCTCCAATAGCTAACATCTTCTGGGGGTTTCATTTCCCCTCGTAATTAACAGCTATTAGATTTCCCCCTTTCAGCTAACATCTTCTGGGGGTTTCATTTCCCCTCGTAATTAACAGCTATTAGAGGTTTCATTTTCTCCAATAGCTAACATTTCTGGAGGTTTCATAGCCTCTCGTAATTAACAGCTTTTAGAGGTTTCATTTCCCCTTGTAATCAACACCAGGAGGTTTCATTTCCCCTCTTATCTAACATCTTTAGTGGTTTCATTTCCCCTTGTAATCAACTGCAGGAGGTTTCGTTTCCCCTCTTATCTAACATCTTTAGTGGTTTCATTTCCCCTTGTAATCAACTGCAGGAGGTTTCATTTCCCCTCTTATCTAACATCTTTAGTGGTTTCATTTCCCCTTGTAATCAACTGCAGGAGGTTTCGTTTCCCCTCTTATCTAACATCTTTAGTGGTTTCATTTCCCCTTGTAATCAACTGCAGGAGGTTTCGTTTCCCCTTGCATCTAACATCAGGAGGTTTCATCTCCCCTCGTGACCATCTTTTAGTGGTTTCACTTTCCCTTGTACCTAACATCTAGAGGTTTCACTTTCCCCTCACAGCTAACATCGAGGTTTCATTTCCCCTCATATCTAACATTAGGAGGTTTAATTTCCCCTTGTAACTAACAGATTTTATTTCCCCTCATAGCTAACATCAGGAGGTTTCATTTCCCCTCGTATCTAACATCGTTTCATTTTCCTCGTCAGGAGGTTTCATTTCCCCTCGTAACTAACATCAGGAGGTTTTCATTTTCCTCGTTTCATTTCCCTCGTAACTAATCAGGAGGTTTCATTTCCCCTCGTATCTAACATCAGGAGGTTTCATTTCCCTCGTTCTAACATCAGGAGGTTTCATTTCCCTCGTCTAACTCGTTTCTTCGTATCTCTTTCTCTAACATCAGGAGGTTTCATTTCCCCTCGTAACTAACATCAGGAGGTTTCATTTCCCCTCGGGGTTTTCATTCCCTCGTATCTAACATCAGGAGGTTTCATTTCCCTCGTAACTAACATCAGGAGGTTTCATTTCCCCCTCGTATCTAACATCAGGAGGTTTCATTTCCCTCGTAAAACATCAGGAGGTTTCATTTCCCCTCGAGGTTTCATTTTCCTCACTTTCAAAACATCAGGAGGTTTCATTTCCCCTCGTAACTAACATCAGGAGGTTTCATTTCCCCTCGTATCTAACATCAGGAGGTTTCATTTTCCCTCGTAACTAACATCAGGAGGTTTCATTTCCCCTCGTATCTAACATCAGGAGGTTTCATTTCCCTCGTAACTAACATCAGGAGTTTCATAACATCAGGTTTCATTTCCCTCGTACTAACATCAGGAGGTTTCATTTCCCCTCGTAACTAACATCAGGAGGTTTCATTCCCTCGTAACTAACATCAGGAGGTTCATTTCCCCTCGTAACTAACATCAGGAGGTTTCATTTCCCTCAACATCAGAGGTTTCATTTCCCCTCGTAACTAACATCAGGAGTTCATTTTCCCTCGTATCTAACATCAGGAGGTTTCATTTCCCCTCGTACAACATCAGGAGGTTTCATTTCCCTCGTATCTAACATCAGGAGGTTTCATTTTCCCTCGTAACTAACATCAGGAGGTTTCATTTCCCCTCGTAACTAACATCAGGAGGTTTCATTTCCCTCGTAACATAATTTCCCTCGTAACTAACATCAGGAGGTTTCATTTCCCCTCGTAACTAACATCAGGAGGTTTCATTTCCCCTCGCATCAGGATTTCATTTCCCTCGTAACTAACATCAGGAGGTTTCATTTCCCTCGTAACTAACATCAGGAGGTTTCATTTCCCCTCGTAACTAACATCAGGAGGTTTCTTTCCCCTCGTAACTAACATCAGGAGGTTTCATTTCCCCTCGTAACTAACATCAGGAGGTTTCATTTTCCCTCGTAACTAACATCAGGAGGTTTCATTTCCCCTCGTAACTAACATCAGGAGGTTTCATTTCCCCTCGTAACTAACATCAGGAGGTTTCATTTCCCTCGTAACTAACATCAGGAGGTTTTCATTTCCTCGTAACTAACATCAGGAGGTTTATTTCCCCTCGTAACTAACATCAGGAGGTTTCATTTCCCCTCGTCAGGAGGTTTCATTTCCCTCGTAAACTAACATCAGGAGGTTTCATTTCCCCTCGTAACTAACATCAGGAGGTTTCATTTCCCCTCGTATCTAACATCAGGAGGTTTCATTTTCCCTCGTAACTAACATCAGGAGGTTTCATTTCCCCTCGTATCTAACATCAGGAGGTTTCATTTCCCCTCGTATCTAACATCAGGAGGTTTCATTTCCCCTCGTATCTAACATCAGGAGGTTTCATTTCCCTCGTATCTAACATCAGAGGTTTCATTTCCCTCGTAACTACATCAGGAGGTTTCATTTCCCCTCGTATCTAACATCAGGAGGTTTCATTTCCCCTCGTAACTAACATCAGGAGGTTCATTTCCCCTCGAACATCAGGAGGTTTTCATTTCCCCTCGTAACTAACATCAGGAGGTTTCATTTCCCTCGTAACTACATCAGGAGGTTTCATTTCCCCTCGTAACTAACATCAGGAGGTTTCATTTCCCCTCGTCAACTAACATCAGGAGGGTCAGGTTTCATTTCCCTCGTATCTAACATCAGGAGGTTTCATTTCCCTCGTCGTTCATCTAACATCAGGAGGTTTCATTTCCCCTCGTATCTAACATCAGGAGGTTTCATTTCCCCTCGTAACTAACATCAGGAGGTTTCATTTCCCCTCGTAACTAACATCAGGAGGTTTCATTTCCCCTCGTAACTAACATCGTTTCATTTCCCCTCGTAACTAACATCAGGAGGTTTCATTTCCCCTCGTAACTAACTTTTCATTTTCTTAGGTGGTTTCATTTCCCCTCGTAACTAACATCTAGAGGTTTCACTTTCCCTCGTAACTAACAACTAGAAGTTTCACTTTCCCTCGTAACTAACATCAGGAGGTTTCATTTCCGCTCATATCTAACATCAGGAGGTTTCACTTTCCCCTCACAGCTAACATCGAGGTTTCATTTCCACTCATATCTAACATTAGGAGGTTTAATTTCCCCTTGTAACTAACAGGTTTTATTTCCCCTCATAGCTAACATCAGGAGGTTTCACTTTCCCCTCCCAGCTAACATATTCTGGAGGTTGTAATTAACATCAGGAGGTTTCATTTCCCCTCGTAACTAACAACTAGAAGTTTCACTTTCCCTCGTAACTAACATCAGGAGGTTTTATCTCCCCTCGTAACTAACATCTAAAGGTTTCACTTTCCTCGTTCATCTAAAGGTTTCCCCTCGTAACTAACATCTAAAGGTTTCACTAAACATCAGGAGGCTTTCCCCTCGTATCTAACATCAGGAGGTTTCATCTCTCCTGGTGACCAACATCTTTAGTGGTTTCATTTCCCCTCGTAACTAACATCATGAGGTTTCATTTCCCCTCGTGACTAACAGATTCTGGAGGTTGTAATTAACATCAGGAGGTTTCATTTCCCCTCGTGACTAACAGATTCTGGAGGTTGTAACTAACATCGAGAGGTTTCACTGTTCCCTCACAGCTAACATCTAGAGGTTTCACTTTCCCTCGTTATTAACATCGGGAGGTTTCATTTCCCCTCGTGACTAACAGATTCTGGAGGTTGTAATTAACATCAGGAGGTTTCACTTCCCCTCGTAACTAACATCATGAGGTTTCACTTTCCCTCGTATCTAACATTAGGAAGGTTCATTTCCCCTCGTAACTAACCGGGAATTTTCACTGTTCCCTCACAGCTAACATCAGAAGGTTTCACTTTCCCCTCGTGACTAACATATTCTGGAGGTTGTAACTAACATCATGAGGTTTCATTTCCCCTCACAGCTAACAGCATTCGGAGGCTTCACCATCCTCTTCGGTTTCCTGGCTTTCAACTGCGGGGCTCAAGGCACCATCACGCGAGAGGGAGACGCGCAGGTGAGAAATGAAGTTGTGAAGTTTATAACATGGTTGTGAAGTTAAGCAAGTAAGAATTGAGGTTGTGAAGGTTGTATTATAATGTGAATGTGGAGTTAAGCAAGTAAGAAGGGGAATTGTGAGGTTTATAAGAAAGTTGTGAAGTTAAACAAGTAAGAAATGAAATTGTGAAGTTAAGCAAATAAGAAACGGAATTGTGAAGTTAAGTTAAGCAAGTAAAGAAATTAAATTGTGAAGGTTGTAATATAATGTAAATGTGAAGCTAAGCAAGTAAGAAGGGGAATTGTGAAGTTTATAAGAAAGTTGTGAAGTTAAGCAAGTAAGAAGGGGAATTGTGGAATTTATAACATGGTTGTGAAATTAAGCAAGTAAGAATTGAAGTTGTGAAGGTTGTAATATAATGTAAATGTGAAGGTAAGCAAATAAGAATTGAAATTGTGAAGTTTTTAAGATAGTTGTGAAGATAAGCAAGTAAGAAAGGGGACTGTGAAGTTTATAACATGGTTGTGAAGTTTGGCAAGTAAGAATTGAGGTTGTGAAGGTTGTAATATAATGTGAATGTGAAGTTAAGCAAGTAAGAAGGGGTATTGTGAAGTTTTTAAGATAGTTGTGAAGTTAAGCAAGTAAGAAAAGGAATTGTGAAGGTTGTAATATAATGTAAATGTGAAGTTAAGCAAGTAAGAAAAGGAATTATGAAGATTATAACAAACATGATTGTGAAGTTAAGTAAGTATAAGTTGAAATTGTGAAGTTTATGAGAAACATGATTGTGGTTAAACAAGCAAGTGAGAATTGAAGTTGTGAAGGTTGTAATATAATGTAAATGTGAAGTTAAGCAAGTAAGAAATGAAGTGAAGTTAAGCAAGTAAGAAACGGATTTGTAAAGTTTATAACAAACGTATTTGTGAAGTTAAGCAAGCAAGAGATGAAATTCTGAAGTTTAGAACAAAGGTAATTGTGAAGTTAAGCAAGTAGCAAATGAAATTGTGGTTTATAACATGGTTGTGAAGTTAAGCAAGTAAGAAACGGAATTGTGAAGTTTGTAACAAAACCTAAATGTTCCCTCCTATTCTCAACTTTTTCCCGCCACACAGGTAGTGGGGAGAACATCCATCCCGCAATTTAACGACATGCATCACCCATTTTAATAACACCTTCATTACAACCCTCTCAAAACAAAGCCAAAACCAAAAAAAATCCTAAAATCACCATATCACCGCATCACTAAAATATTCCCTCCCATTCACACTTTTTCCCGCCAAACAGGTAGTGGGTAGAACATCCATCCCGCAATTTGACGACATACAACACCCATTTCAATAACAACACCATTACAACCCTCACCAAAACCAAAAAAATCCTAAAATCACCATCATACTAACGCATCACCAAACTATCCCCTTCCAATTCAAACATTTTTTTCCCGCCAAACAGGTAGTGGGGAGAGTCGTCTTTAATACCGCGCTCTCTGGCTGTTCGGGCGGAGTCTGTGTCCTCTTCTTGCACAGGACGGTTCGGCGCCGCTCCAAGGCTTGTTGGTCTTTCCTCATGGCACTCAATGGGGCCATGACTGGTATGGTGGGTGTGGGTTGCCATTTACTGATATTTTACTATTAGTTTTGTTATTATTTTAGTTATTATGGTAATTTTCTATATTACGTCCGCATAACCGATATCGACGATTTTCGTATCGTTGTATTCCTCTCACTCTCCACATTGCAAATATATAGTGCTTATTGCGCGGAAACCCCCCGTTAGCGACAAACTTGGCCCCGATAGCAGGGGAGGGCATGAAAGGTTCCAGGGAAAATGCGGGGTTAAATAACACCAATAATATAACCAACAGTGAAAATAACCATGGTTATTCACATAACTTTCCATTGCAGGGGGCTGTGCCCCCTGCGACCCCCAACCCCCGCCGAGGAAACAAAACCTCCACGCCGTATTCCCGGCAGGCTAGAGCGTTACACAATCATCGTCGATGTCGGAGCGGCGGGCGTAATATTACAATTACCTCGTAAGATTCCCACTGAATCAGCATATTAACCTTATTATAGTCAGCATTGTATATAGAGACGATTGTAGTATAATCAGGATGAACAGGGTGGCCCGCCCTCGTAGGCGGGTTTTGCACCTCTTTCGATGTTACACCGATGGCCTCAAGGTCGATTTTCCCTTCTGGAATAACGACATTCGTATTCCTAACCGAAATAACCGTCGCGTTCAGAAGTCAGTCATAGCCGCCGCGATGGCCGAGTGTGGAGGGTGCTCGTACTCCGAGACGGATTTTCTGCGCGAGATTGCCATTAGCCAAGAAAAAATGCTAGAGATGTGCTTCCGCCACGGCCTCCTCCGTCGGGAGAAAGCTGTATCCTCCGGCCTAGGACCTCCTGCCGGACGCACCCTGCCTCCTTCACCTTCTGCGGCAAAGGAGCACCCTCCCTACTAATTAGCGGCATTAATCAATCAGGTTAGTACCTTAAAAATCCTAGGTTATTGTAGGTTATGGGCTCCGCATCTAGTTCGTGTGCGCTCTATCCTGCCGTGAATACGTGGTGGAGGTTTTGTTTCCTCGGCGGGGGTTGGGGGCGGCAGCCTCCCCAAGGGGGGTCTGCAATGGAAAGCCATGTGAATAACCATGATTATTTTCACTGAGGTTATATTATTAGGGTAATATTATATATTACGTCCGCCGCTCCGACATCGTCGCCCCTGCTATCGGGGCCAAGTTTGTCGCTAACAGAGGGTTTCCGCGCAATAAAACCTACATGTTTGCATTGTATAGAGTGAGAGGAATCCAATGATACGAAAATCGTCGATATCGGTCTTGCGGACGTAATATAGAAAATTACCTCTACACAATTTCCTCGTATTTCCTTCATCGCCATTATCATCACTAATATAACTTCATCATTTCCACTCACTTGCATTGCAACCTCCCCCCTCACCCACCCGCATTCCTCCTACCCCCTCCCCCCCACCCCTCCCTCCCCCTCACCGCCACTCTCTTCCTCCTGCCCCCCTCACCCCTCCACTCCCTCCCCCCACACCCGCCACCCTACTCCCCCCCTCACATGCCACCCCCTTCCTCCCCCCCTCACATGCCACCCCCTTCCTCCCCCTCTCACCCGCCACCCTTCCTCCCCCCTACCCCCTCACCCACCACCCCTTCCCTCCCCCACCCACCACCCCCCTCCCTCCCCGCCAGGTGTCGAGCTGTGCCGGCTGCGACGCCCTCCGACCGTGGGCGGCTTGTCTCACGGGCGTCTTGGCTGGCTTCGTGTTCTTCGCTGGCCACCATCTCCTCCTCCGGCTCAATGGCATGTCCTGATTTTGTTTTTATTTACTTCTGTTGTTATTTTATTATGGTTTTTACTTTTATTCGTTTTTTTTCATTGTTTTTATTATTAGTTTTTTAGTTTTTTTTTTATTCGTTGGTTTTTGTTTATTGGCAGTCGTGTTTGTTTCTTTGTTTAAGCAAGTGAATTGGGGGTCTCTTTTGGTGTGTGATTTAGTTGTTTGTTTTAGCGACTTGTACAACAGATG
>NW_020869858.1:1685844-1695844 GCF_003789085.1 Penaeus vannamei
ATATGATAAAAAGTTATTAGGGGGACTAATAACCGCGAATATGATAATAAGTTATCAGGGGGATTAATAATAGCGAATATGATGATAAGTTATTAGGGGGACTAATAATAGCGAATATGATAATAAGTTATCAGAGAGAGAGAGAAGGGGACAGAGAGAGAGGGGGAGAGAGAGAGAGGGGGAGAGAGAGAGAAAGAGGGGGCTTTTGTATTCGTGTGGGTGACGTGCTGCTCACCTGTTGTCCGTTTCAACAAGGTTTGGCATGAGTCTGCTTTTTTCGGCGTTTGTTTGTTTCAGTATTATTTTTTTTTTTTTTTTTTATTTTGTTTGTGTGTTTTCGATTTATTTTTTTTCTGGGGTGGGGGAGGGGGTGAGAGGGGTTTAAGGATGTAGTGAAGAAAAGCAGAGGATAAGGTGTAGTGGAGATTAAGAAGATAGAATAAGCAGAAACATAAGATAAAAGAATAATACAGAATAAAATGATAAACTAATGATAATGATATCAACATGGACATCATGTTCATGATAATATTGTTATTCGTTATCATAACAGTATATTTATAAATATGATGAACATAGCAATCATAGCAGCTGACATCACCTGATATGGAAACCACACCTGCTCGGTTAATGGCATGTATAGAATAAGTTATATGCTTAGTTTATGCGTTTGAAAGTATTTAGATAATATATCTAGTGTTTATTTATATTGTCATTAATTAGATATATTCAGTTGTCTTCACATGTGCTAACCTAAATGAGGATTCACTCATTATTATTATCATTATCATTGTTATTTTTTGTTGTTTATTCTTTTGGCCCTGTTATTTGTTATGTTTATTATAATTATTGTTTTTTATCGTTATTATTATTATTGTTATCGTAATTTTACAAGCTTTACACACACGCATAGAATATCGATGTGTTCTAAATAACCTTTTTTTTTATCAACAAAAGGGAATGAAATAAAAGTACTCAATTTGGCACATTACATTATTTTAATCTAGGTTGTATAGACTCGCAGACATAAACATATACTTCCTTAACTACAACACACTTAAGTAGACACAATAGCAACATATTTGGCCTCATTCTCTCAAATGCTCTATAAATTAAACCACTAATGTATACAGTTACACACCTTATAATTATATCTTACTGGCAGCTTCATTAGTATAGCTTCAAGGCATTACAGACTAGTATAACTACTGGCGAATCATATTTTAATCTTAATTGGCTATCAGTTATTGGCAGTTACACCTAAGAATCACAGATATTTTGAAATCCAGATATGACCTTTGACCTATTTTTTTCCCCTTCCTGTGATCTTATATGACCTTTTTCTAACCATTATATGACTAGAAACCTCAATCTTTCATTCGTAATGGACGTGCTACACAGGGACACAGTTAAAAGTCTAGTTTATTTGGAATTACATTAATTATGTAAGGTAATCCAATTTGGGAAAATATTGGTGATTATCCTGAAATTTAATTTTGTGGCTGTGATTTTATCATGATTTTCATTTTGAACATTTTTTTGTCCAGTTCACTACAGCAATCATTCATAAATACGAAAAATCTTTTTGTTTCTTCTTTACACACGTATCCGCAGTCGTCATCATAAATGGATTTAATTTTCAAAAAATAAATACACACACACACACTGATATGTATTTGCACACACACACACACACACACACACACACACACACACACACACACACACACATATATATATAAATATATATATATATATATATATATTGTTACGTTCATTAAACTGTGCACATTAGTTTCATTACTCTAAATGAGATCATTTGTGATAAATAAGCATACTTATGAATAAATATAATAAAACGTGCATTAGAAGACACGACGAGAACAGTAAGTCTTCAGGTGCATTTTTGGGTGTGAGAGAAAACCGGTAAGTCTTGAAGAAAAAGAGACGAAGACATGGAGGACGATGATAACGCCCACGAAGAGGGAGGAGACGAAGACGGAAGATAAGGCGACGAAGGGAATGGAAGAGGACGAAGACGATGACGAAGATAAGGACGAAGACGACGACGAAAAGAAATCAATAGAACGACGGCGATTACGAAGACGACGACGAAGAAGATGGAAGTCGAAGAAACAGAGGACGAAGATGACGACGAAAAAGCAAACAGACAAACAAGGAGACTCAGACGTAGACGAAGAAGAGACTCTTAAGCGACTCCTGAAGCCGTGATCTTCTCCGTGATCCAGTCGATATAACGGGAGACTCGGGTATAAAGACCAGGGACCCTCGGACGCCCACACCCGATGCCGTTGGACACCACGCCCACGCTGACCAAACGCCCCTGGGTGTCGCTGATGAGCAGGGGGCCGCCACTGTCTCCCTGTGGGCGGCGCGGGGGAGAGAAAGGGTTAGTGTGATGTGGGCGGGAGGTTTACCAGAAAAAAATGATATATCACATAGACCCTTCCTTAATATACTCTCCCTCCCTCCTCTTTTCCCTCTCCCCTTCTCCTCCCTCCCACCATCACCATCTCCTTCCTTCTTACCTCTTCCTCCCTCATCTTTCCCCTTTCCCCTCCTCCCTCTTCCTCTCTCCCTCCCACTTCCCCCCCCAACCCGATTCTCACCTGTTCCTTCCTCCCTCTCTCCTCTTCTTTCCCTCCCTCTTTCCCTCTCTCCTCCCTCTTCCCCCAACCCGATTCTCACCTGGCACGAGTCCTTGCCCCCCTCCTCCAGTCCGGCGCACAGGTGAGTGTCGTACAGAGCCACGGGACGACCGACTTCCTCGTGGTACCAGTCTTGACACTTGGCACGGGGCTGCACCTCCACCGTCACCTTCTGGAGGATGTCTGAAAGTTTGCCGTCTGCGAGAGAGAAAGAGAGAGAGGGAGAGGGAGAGGGAGAGGGAGGGGGGTGAGGGAAGGAGGGAGAGAGAGAGAGAGAGAGAGAGAGAGAGAATGAATTGTGGGAGGGAGGGAAGGAGAGAGAGGGAGAGAATAAATTATCATCTGTTAGGAATTTCCATGAGGTATAGAGGTATCTATATCTTTGTTCTTGATATTATATATTTCTTTCACCTTGATGCTAACTTTGTTACTGTTATTTCCATTATCATTATCACTGTCATCATCATTACCATTATCATCAATATCAACACCATCAACACCACTTCTGTAGAAAGGTATGAATGAGAATGAATATCTTCACAATACAAGGGATGTATTTGACCGGTTTCGAATATACATTCGAAAGAAATACATGAGAAATACATGTATTTCCAATGAAAATGTATTCGAAACCGGTCAAATACTGAGAAAGAAAGGGAGGAAGAATGAAAAGGGAGTGATAAAGAGAGAGAGAAAGAAAAGGGAGTGATAAAGAGCGAGAGAGAAAGTATAGGGAGGAAGAATGAAAAGGGAGTGATAAAGAGAGAGAGAGAAAGAAAGAAAAGGGAGGAAGAACGAAAAAGGGGCAATAAAGAGACACATTCTCTTGCATTGTGAAGATACTCCTTCTCATCCACACCTTTTTTCTACATCTGTCAACACGAACGCGGTTCTTCACCCCTCCTCATCCACTTACTGTTCTTCACTTCATCCGTGTTGCCCCAGCCGGCCACTGTCACGGGCTTGCCATCCAGGGGGTCATTGGGTCCGTCCACTTGCTTGTCGGGGAGGCAGACGGGGCGGACAAAGCGAGACCAAGTGGCGTCCTCCGTCAGCTGCAGGAGGGCTATGTCGTTGATGTACCGCTGGGGGGGTGAGAGAGGGATGGGGGTGTTGAGTGTGGGGGGTGATTGGGTGGGGAAGGGGAGGGGAAGGGAGGAGGGGGTGAGGGAGGGGAAGGGAGGTGGGGAATGGGAGGGGAGTGGAAGGGTGATTGGGTGGGAAGGGAGGGGATGGGGGGAAGGGGAGTGGAAGGGGTGATTGGGTGGGGAAGGAAGGGGAAGGGGGTTGGGAAGGGAAATAAATACTCAAATAAAAAAAAAAGAAAAAAACAAACACATTTGTTTACCTTCGACTAATTAAAATAATTACCTTTGAATAATTAGAATGCGAGATAATGTTACTGACAAGGTAGGGAAGGGAATAAAATACTCAAAAAAAAAAAAAAAAATTGTTACCTTTGACTAATTAAAATAATTACCTTTGAATAATTAGAATGCGAGATGATGTTACTGACAAGGTAGGGAAGGGAATAAATACTAAAAATAATAAAAAAAACATTTGTTTACCTTGACTAATTAAATAATTACCTTTGAATAATTAGAATGCGAGATAATGTTACTGACAAGGTAGGGAAGGGAATAAAAAAAAAAAAAAAAAAAAAAAATTGTTACCTTTGACTAATTAAAATAATTACCTTTGAATAATTAGAATGCGAGATGATGTTACTGACAAGGTAGGGAAGGGAATAAAATACTAAAAATAATAAAAAAAAACATTTGTTTACCTTTGACTAATTAAAATAATTACCTTTGAATAATTAGAATGCGAGATAATGTTACTGACAAGGTAGGGAAGGGAATAAAATACTAAAAATAATAAAAAAAAACATTTGTTTACCTTGACTAATTAAAATAATTACCTTTGAATAATTAGAATGCGAGATAATGTTACTGACAAGGTAGGGAAGGGAATAAAATACTAAAAATAATAAAAAAAAACATTTGTTTACCTTTGACTAATTAAAATAATTACCTTTGAATAATTAGAATGCGAGATAATGTTACTGACAAGGTAGGGAAGGGAATAAAATACTCAAAAAAAAAAAAAAAAAATGTTACCTTTGACTAATTAAAATAATTACCTTTGAATAATTAGAATGCGAGATGATGTTACTGACGCTGAGGACCTGTTCTGACTCTTGACCTTTCGAACTGAGGTCATGCTCGCCAGCTATCACCACTAAATACTTCGGTAAGTTTCTGCAATGAGAAAGGAGGAATTGGATAAAGAAGAAAAGGAAAAATATCTACAGGAAAATAAAGGAAATGCGAAAAGGTGTAAAAAAAAAAAAAAAAAAAAAGGAATGTGGATGCATATATTGGGGAAAAAATATTTGCATAAGAAATAAACCATGCATTTTTTTTTTTTTTTTTTTGAGGGGGGGGGGTCAAGTACAGGTGGTAAAAAATATATCATATTAAAATGCAAAATTGAATAAAAATTAAAAGAAAATTTATATATTATTTAAAAAGGGAGACTAAAACTATGAATATCTAGACCAGAATGTAGGAAAATAATCAAAATCAAGTTTAAAAAAAACGGAAATAAATACAGTAAAATACCTTCCCCTAAAAAGAAAAAGAAAAAAAAGGAACAGAGTAAAAGTAAAAAGAAAAAAAATCAAATAACTCAACCAAAAGAAAAAACAACTAAACCCTAAAAAAAAAAAAAAAGTACAGTAAAATACCTTCCCCTAAAAAGAAGAAGAAAAAAAAAAGGAACAGAGTAAAAGTAAAAAAAAAAAAAAAAAAAAAAAAAATCAAATAACTCAACCAAAAGAAAAAAACAACAACTAAAACCTAAAAAAAAAAAAAAAAAAAGATTCACTCACCTATGAACGCAATGCGCCGCGGTGAGGACAAACCGCTTGTGGATGAGCGACCCTCCGCAGTAGTGAGCGCTTCCGGGCCCAGCCACGCGTATGGACACCAGCCAAGGAAACTCTCCTGGATATGCATTTTCGCCGTTCTTAATCCTTCCTGCACGCGTTTGCGAACGTCCACAGCTGACGTCAGCCACTGCAACCACGCCGACAGAAAGACTGCGTTAGTTTATGGTTTGAGGGGGTGGAGAGCTAGGAATGTGTGCGTGTGTGCGTGTGTTTGTCAGGTTTTGAGACTGGGTGAAAAAAAAATCGTTGGGATGTGTTTTTGTGCGTTTATTAATGTTTATATAAATTTGTATATTCATTTATTTGATATTTTTAATGTTTTGAAATTCACTGAGTTGAATAACTTTGGATTTTAATGCAATTTGAGTTATTACAGTTATTGGGTACCTGTGAATCAATAAAATGATAAACGTATTTTTTGGTGTAAATTATAGTCACGATGAATAAAACAACTATAAAAGGACAGACAAAACAAAGAACAAAATTATTACACAAAAACTGTCGTAGATAAAAGGGATAGCCACGGAAGAACAAACATTTTTAACGGTCAGTTATCGAAAGAAAAAAAAAGTGAAGAAAAAAAATATCAACCTGTTTGTTTATAGATTAATTCTTGTTAATATCAACATGCCTTTGTTTTTTTTTATTAGATGGGGGGGAAAAAGGGACATCAATTGAACATGCTAGTGTCTGAATTGTTAATAAAAACAACGAACCAAAACAGAAAAAAGACAAAAAAAGACGAAATTCACACTTACCTGGGAATGGAGATTTACCTATCTGTTCACCTATAGTCGTTGCCCATGTCTTCTGACTTATGTCTGTCTGGCTGAAAATGGCTGGAAATTCATAGCTATGGGATGGTTTTTAAAAAAATTATCAGAGAATTAAAAAAAAGGTGGAGAGTAGAAATTGGGAGACGAAGGTAAAATTAATGAAAAATAAGATAAACAGAAAGGTATAGTATAGAGGATAGAAGTTTTCTTTGACATAAAGGGCAGACTCATGATTTAGAAATTGGGACTAAAATGACTGAGAGAAATGTAATGAAATATGAAACAGAGAAAAAGAGAGAGAGAAAAATTGTTGAGAGTATGATTTAATGGAGATAGCGAAAGAGGATAAGAAACAAGAAGTAAAAAAATATAGAAAATATAGAAAGATAAATCTGTAAGAACGAATGAAGAGATCAAGAAATGTAAATATATAAAAAGAAAGGAGATAGATGAATTATGTAATGATTAAAGACGTATATATTCCGTTAAGAGACTGAATTTTAAACTGTGCACAGCTACACCGAAAACTACCGTAAGGAAGGGTGTTAAAACATTTAATAACGAACAGAATTTTATGCTACGGAAGGGTTGGTATTTTGTGTTTCGAATCTGTCTCGTTTTGATTCATGTTTCGAAAAGTTGTTCCGAAATCTATATGAATACACTGTGAGATGATGATTCTATACCCGTAAAGGATGGAATATATACATATATATATATATATATATATATATATATATATATATATATATATACATATATATATATTTTTTTTTTTTTTTTTTTTTTTTTGTAATATTCAGATAAGCGACATATCTAAAAATAGTTACAAAATCAGGGATACCAACAGTTTCGTAGCGTTCACAATCATATTTCAAAAAGTATCGTTGATTGTGTCAGAATGTTTAGCATGATTTCCTAACGATATTTTTTCCGCGTAGCTGTACATGTACGAGTGAAAAAAAGTGCAAATCTATTTATCTATTACCTATCACTTGAACTTAAGTACTGATAATCATTAGAAAAGATAAATTTCAAAAATAAATGATCGATAAACAACCGATTTGAAAGACAGACAGATAAAAGTGTGGAGAAGAGGGACAAACAAAGACATAAGAAAGGTGTAGTTAAGAGAATAATAATGAAAAATAATAATAAATAAATAAAAGAAAAAAGAAAAGAAAAGAAAACCTTAATCAGACCAGACATGGTTTAATAAGACATAACGCTAATAGCAGATAATTAATTATTTTTTTTTCACGCAAGATGTGAAAAAAATGTGTTAATTATGAGTGCATTAAAGGTGGTTTTGGTGCAACTTAAACATAAATGTGTAGATTGACGTTGAAGTCGAAAAATGATTAATTTAATTTTGATTTTTTCCCCGTTTGGTTAAAGTTAATGGTGAGTATTTATTAGATTTTGTCATAATCGACTGGTTTGGATATATCAAGATCAATCTGAATTTGAATATTATCATTATCATATTGCAACTGTCATTATGGTTATATATCATTATTTTCATTATCTTTCTTATATTGTGGCTGTCATTTTTTTTATTACGTATCATTATCATTATCCTTATTATGTTTATGATTAATTTAGCTTATTGTTTTCATGTAATTTTATCATGTTTATATGCTATTTTAATCATTATTATTGTAACTATTAATTATCATTTCAACATTATTATTATTTACTATCATTGACTGTATTATCATTGCCATTATTATCGTCATTACCGTTATGATTATAACCATAATAACTATTATCACGATTTTTATTTTTATTCCACTTTTAGAAACAGTCGAATAAAATTAGTTTTAAATAGATTTTGGTAATAGATCTTATTCCCAATTTTACTTGCAATACGATAACTTTTTTTTTTTTTTTTTTTTTTTTTTTTTTTTTTTTTTAACATGGGCGTACTCTACGAACTACAAAAAGGAAATGATTTTCGATTTAATTATCCGTATTTTTATATATATTTTCTTCATTTTTTTTCAGGGATTGCAAATATTCCAAAAATGTCTACATTCTGTTCAAAAAGAGTGATTTTTGCAATTAACGTTTTTGAAAGCTTTTTGGTTGTTTTAGGGTTACAAGCCTATGTTTTTTTTTTTTTTTTTTTTTTTGTAGGCGTTACAAGCTTATGCTTTTTAAAAACTTTTTTGATTGTTTTAAGGGTTGGAAACCTGTTTAAATTTTTTTTTGAATGTTTAAAGGGTTACAAAGTCATGTTGTTTTTTAAAAATCTTTTTGATTAATTTAAAGGCTATTAACGTATGTTTTTTTTTTTAAATCTTTTTGGTTGTTTAAAGGGTTACAAAGTCATGTTTTTAAAAAATCTTTTTGATTATTGTAAAGGTTATTAACGTATGTTTTTAAAAAATCTTTTTGGCTGTTTTAATAGTTACAATCCTATGTTTTTTTTAAATCTTCTTGATTGTATTGAGGGTTACAAACCTATGTTTTTTTTTTTATGTTTGACTGTCTTAATGATTACAAACCTTTATTTTTGTTTTAAGAATTATCATTTTAAGGGTAATAAATAAAAAATATATATATTTTTACTGTTTGAGGTTTACAACCTATGTTTTTTTATCTGAACTTGGTCATCTTAAATCTGTCCATTAATTTATTTACTTTACTTTTTATTTTTTTATTTATCATTTATTTATTTATTTAATTTATTTTATTTTATCTTTTTCCATTTTTTTGCTCATTGAAGGATTTTTATTTGTTTTTATTTTGTTATTTTTTTTAAGACGCAAAAACCTACTACGTGGCTTGCAGAACTGACTGACTGACAGACTGACTGACTTGCTGACAGACTGACTTGCTGACAGTTTGACTTGCTGACAGACTGAGCTGACTTGCTGAGTGACTTGCTTGCTGACTGAGTGTTCTTTTAATTTTTTATTTATTTGTTAATTTGTTTTACTGAAAATAACTTGTCTCTTTGAAGCTCTGATTGACTCATTGAATTTAAAAGACTGATTAATGACTGATTAATGACTGATTGACTGAAAGGTTGACTGACCGAGTAATAATACTTACTCATTAAAAAAAAAAAAGTTAGCGTAACACCAAAACTTTTCCGTCATTTTATTGAACTAAAAATATTTTAAAAAGCGTGTTTTGTGAAATTAATACAAATGTAAATAGATAAGATAATCAAGTCTATGATTACCTGAATAATTAAAGTTAAATATACGTTACAGTTAAAATTCCAAATATTTATGCAACTATTTTTTTTTCATCTAATATATATATTTATATCTTAATATATATATATATATATATATTATATATAATATATATATATATATATATATATATTATATATATAACTGCATATATAATTTCTCAGGAATTTTCAAAATGACGGAAAAGTTTAGTTAGTGTTAGTTAGTATTAGGGTATCCTGATAAGTGTTTTGGTGAAGACACGTGCTTAACCTAGTGTACTATCTATGTTTTGTTCATTCCTAAGCTTGTGACCACATGTACACTCGTCGTGCATTTAATCGCCCTCTTTCTCTCTCTCTTTCTTTTTTTTTCTTTCTCTCTGTCTCTGTCTCTGTCTCTGTCTCTCTCTCT
>NW_020869858.1:1705844-1713344 GCF_003789085.1 Penaeus vannamei
TACATGGGTGAGTTTAGTGACGACTTTTCAGATGGTCTGGCTTTGTGGTCTGATAACCAATAGAGGCGTTGATAGACATAGATATTGAGTGTTGATTGACAATAGTTTGGCTAAAGATACATTAGAATTGCTCGTAATTTTCTGGAGAATCACGTAGTTTATAATTACTATTAAATGTTACCCTTAGAGAGCAATGTCTACGCTAATCTTATCTTACGTTGGGGACCATTTTCATTCAAACCTAATCCCCACAGACCAATTATTTCTTCCAAATTAAAACGAAAAGCCGATGAACAGTTACAACCCTTCCCTGTTACTCAATCTAGCCCTTATATTCCAGGCTACCAGGGCGAGGACCAGTGCCTGGAGAGGACAGCCTGTGAAGCTGGCGAACTCCTCAGCACCTTCACCACGGGCGCCGCCTTCATGTTCACTGCCCTGGACTACGTAGCCCCCTTCCCCCTTCGCCGGTACCTCAGCGTGGCCAGGGACGCAGCAGAGGGGCATAGTTGCCTCTATTACAGGTGAGTTCCAACGAAATGCGATTTTTTTGGGGTATGTAGGCCTATATGAACAGTAGGAAGTCTTGCTATGTAAGCGTTATGTACTTGCTGTTTTTTGGGATATGTAGGCCTCCTATATGTAGGAAGCGTGCTATGTAGTTATGTAACTTTAAGCTATAGGCCTAATAAAATTAGAAAAATATCTATTATACAAATTGGATTTAAATCAAAACCTAAAGTTTTGTAACATAATGCAGTCGAAACGGCATTTAATTATTGATTCTAGTTATAACAATCAAAACTGCCATTAGTAGATATCAACATGGAAGATTGTGTACGTGTGTGCGCTTGTAGGTGTGTATGTGTGTGTACGTATGTATGTACATTGTGTATGTGTGTATATGTATGTGTGTGTACATTGTGTATGTGTGTACATATGTACATTGTGTATGTGTGTACATATGTACATTGTGTGTACGTGCGTACATGTGTGTATGCGATCGTGCGTGTGTATGTATGTGTAAATGTGGTTTGTATGTATATGTAACGTGCGTGAACGAGCGTACATGCACATGCATATGTAAGTATATGCATGTGTAAATACATTAGCAAAGCATGCACAGACCTTCTCACACACACAACAACGCCAGGAACACCATTTATAAGGGAAAAGGGACCCAGACACCACACACACAACACATCACACACACACACACACACCGCACACACACACACGACAGGACACCCACACACTCCCCAACACCCACACACACACCCCACCCACCACCACACACACACACACACACACACACACCACACACCACAACACACCACAACACACACACCCCCCCCCCCACACCACACACCCCCCCCCACACACACACACACACACACACACACACCACCCCCCACCCCCCCCCACACACACAACAGAGACCAGGTGCCGCGCTGACCCTGATAACGAAACCCCAGCATCCTTCCGGTTTGAGGGTCGACCGTGAAAAAGAACACATCGCCCGGGTTTCCTCCTCTCACTCCAGGAATTCTGTCACCTTGATCTTGGCCTCAGATGAACGACCCCGTGTGAGGATGGGGGGGGGGGATATTGCGGTCGGCTGATGAGTCACTCTTTTTGTGCACGGGGGGTGGGGTGGGGGGGGGGGGGGTGTTAAGTGGTTGTGTGTGTTTTTGGACGTTAGGGGTGGTTTGTGGTTGTGTGTGGTGGATATGTTGGTGTTAGGGGTGGGTTGTGTGGTTGGGTGGTTGTGTGTGATTGTTAGGGGTGGTTGTGTGTGGATATTTGGGGTGGTTGTGTGTGGATTGTGTTTGTGGTTGTGTGTGGATATTAGGAGTGTGTGGTTGTGTGTGGATATTAGAAGTGTTTATGGTTGTGTGTGGTTATTAGGAATGCAGTTATGTGGGATGTGTGGTTAATAGACGTGTCTGTGGAGATTAGGGATGTTTGTTGTTGTTTGTGGTTGTATGTTTTCTCTGTTTAGTTAAGGGATGTTAGATGAAGTGGCATTGGCATTCGTAATAGTAATTGCATTAGATGTCTATACTATATTGTTCTACTAATCTCTCTATTCCGTGAGTATATCTTACTAATCTCCTATATCTTTCAATACATGAATTAATGCATTTTAAAAACCCTACGTTTCTCCCCCTCCTCGAGATGCGGCGCTCGACCCTACCGGGAGCTAGGAGTCACCGAGACGAATGAGCTGGAATAGGACCTCGTTCTTCCCATCACTGCAGCTCGCAAACAGTGCACCAGAACTAACGAGTTTTGCTACCAGAACCTAAGCTAGTTCCTCTGCAGTGCTAACCAGAACCTAAGCTTAGTTCCTCGGCAGTGCTAACCAGAACCTAAGCTTAGTTCCTCTGCAGTGCTAACCAGAACCTAAGCTTAGTTCCTCTGCAGTGCTAACCAGAACCTAAGCTTAGTTCCTCGGCAGTGCTAACCAGAACCTAAGCTTAGTTCCTCGGCAGTGCTAACCAGAACCTAAGCTTAGTTCCTCTGCAGTGCTAACCGGAACCACTCAGTGTCTCGGCAGTGTTACCAGAACCGTCTTAGCTCCTCTGCAGTGCTATTAGAACCACCCTTTAGTGCTATCAGAACCTCCCAATACATCGGGAGTGCTACCAGAACCGCCTAATGTCTCTGCAGTGCTACCAAAGCCGTCTTATGTCGCTGCAGCGTTACCAGGACCGCATAGCTCCTCTGCAGTCCCGCCTGAACCACCTAGAATGTCTCCAGTACACTCAGAACCACCCCAGTGCCCTTACTGAACTTCCTGCCACGTTAAAACCCTTCTTGAAACACTTCCACTATCAAATGCTACTTCTGTTACGTCACGTGACTATCTGTGCTGCATGTGAACACTTTGTATGTATTTTTTATCATGTGTAATATATCTCTTGAAAATTTTAATCTGATATTACTTGTGTTGACTGTAGTTACGGGAATGTTTTAAATAAATGAAGACTGAGGCTTTTTTAAAAGTCTTTGATCTTGGGGCTAAACATTTAAATTGACCAAGAATATAAAGCGAGTCTACTTAGATAAATATTATAAATAGGCTTAATTACCATACAAGTGCGTTACCTTTATACCAGTGAAAAGGGATTTAATAAATTTTTTAATGCATTTTATGGTTATACTTCTCCATTTTCAAACCTTTTTTTTCTTTTGAATTCTACACTGAGGATTTAAATTACTGGATCTTATAACAAATGAACAGAACATGGAAAAGGACATTGATTTATGTGACATTAATTCTTAGTTATCAGCTTTTAAAAACGTCTAATAGCTGGGCTTATTAAATAAAACCCTAAACTTTTTAGTGGAAGAAGGGGACAAACCTTTCCTAAAACACAGTGTAGCGTCAGTGAAGGCTGTCTTTGACCTAAAATCACGACCTGAATCGCAAATGTATGAAATTGAAATGTAAATAACCCAAGTCTTGATGACAAATCCCTATATTCGACGCACACAATCCTCGCTATAGATCAAGATAAACTAAAAACAATCCGTGTTTAGATGAGAGAGATACAGAAAGAGACATATAGACAGAATGAGAGACATAGGCAGAGATACAGACTGAGAGGGACATAGACAGGCAGAGATACAGACTGAGAGAGAGACATAGATAGGCAGAGATACAGACTGAGAGAGAGACATAGATAGGCAGAGATACAGACGGAGAGACATAGACTGAGATACAGAATGAGTGAGTGAGACAGACACAGACAAAGACAAACTCGAAAATACTTACTATTTATCGAAGCGATGCCTGGCGCCACCACACCAACGAAGACCAAAACAAGGGCAAACACACGCATCTTGGCAGTTAACGAACCGGTAGTAGTTAAACAAGCGTTTGTTAATAGTTTGGAAAAAAAAAACTCTCTCGATCGTTTCGTAGAGTTAAAAAATTAACTTAACGGAATACCCTCTGTTGTGACTTTATTTACTAGATACGAAGAGGTAACTGTGTCTCTCTCTTATAAACAGAAACACTAGATATACAAGTCGAACAAGCAAAGTATTTTTTATATTCCGAGAGAAAGAGGGAGAGATGTGCACGGCAAACGCTCCAGTGATCGTTTCATGCCTTGTTTTAACCTACGCCAAGTATATGTAGTGTCCCGCAAGGTTAACACTTGTCGACCTAGAGCGTGACGTCAACGGCCTACCACAGGGGCCAATGGGGGAGTGGCAGGGGGGGAGAGATGGGGGGAAGGGGCGGGGAAGTGCGAAGGGTGTGGAGAGGGAAGAGAGGGAGAGCGTAGAGGGGGGGAAGGGGAGGTTATGGAAGAACAGGGATGGGGATGGGGTTGGGAAGAGGAGGAGGAGGCGGGTTAGGTGGTGTTTGGGGTCACGTAGGGGTGGTAGGAGGGGGGGAGGAGGAGAGAGGGGTCCATCGGTGCTGACCTTGTCTTGGGTGCCGGGGCGAACCAGCATGGCCCGCGTCGCCCAAAGACCTTGTTTTGACGGCTAGATGTGCCTCCGGTGTGCTAGCGGGGGTGTGCGAGTACAATTGATAGCGGATAAAACATTTCCTCATTTAGCTGTACTTCACTCCCGCCATTTCCATTTTCCTGGTTCTGCATTTCCTCGTCTGGATGTGCGTGTTATCCGTTCTTCTGTCTACCCTTCACCCCCCCTTTTCCTTTTTTTTAAGCTTGTCCTAACTGTTTCGCCTTCCCTCCGCGATTAATCCGCGGGCAAAGAACCTTTAGCGAACCTTTCTGCGAAAAAGTAAACAATAGTTTTCTCTCTCAGTCTTTCACTCTCTCCCTCTCTCTTTCACTCTCTCCCACTCCCTCTCTCTCTTTCTCTTTCCCTCTCTTTTCTATCTCTCTTCACTCTCTTCCACTCCCTCTCTCTCTCTCTTCTCCCTCCCTCTCCCCCCCCCTCTCTCTCTTTTCCCTTTCCCTATTACTGTTTCTCTCTCTCTCTCATCTCTGTCACCCTCTTCCCACCCCCCTCTCTCTTTCCCTCCCTCCCACTCCCTCTCTTTCACTCTGTCCCACTCACTCACTCCCTCCTTTCCCCTTCCCCCCTCTTCTCTCACTCTCCCTCCCTCTCTCCCTTCCCTCTCTCTTTCACTCTCTCCCACTCCCCCTCTCTCTCTTTTACTCACTCTCATTCTCTTTCCCTTTCCCTTTCACTATTACTGTCTCTCACTCATTTTGCCTACTCCCTCCCTCCCTCCTCTCTCTTTCCCTTTCCCTATTACTGTGTTTTTCTCTCTCTCATCTCTTTCACCCTCTCCTACCCCCCTCTCTCTCTCCCACTCCCTCTCTCTCTCCCACTCCCTCTCTCTCTCTTTCACTTTTCCTATTACTGTCTGTCTGCCTGTCTCCCTCTCTCTCTCTCTCTCCCTATATGCATCGATCTCTCCCGTATCTCTCCGATTACTTGCTTTCTTTCTCTTTTTTTTCTGATAAATTTGCTTTATTTCTTTTTTGTTCGTTTGCTTTATTTCTTATCTTCTCTTTCATATTCTTTATGTCCCTTGTTTATTTCCCATTTTTTCCGTACTGTTTTGCTTTATATCTCTTGTTTATTTCATATTTTCCTTACTAGTTTGGGTCTATTTCTCCCCTTCTCTTCCCTGTCCAATTTGCTTTATTTCTCTCGTCCTTTGTCCCCTTGTTTTGTTTGTTTGTTTTTTCCTTCTTGCTTGCTTGCTTGCTCGTCCGTGTCCCATTTACGAGGGCGAGAATCCCTCCATTGCACGTCACACCGGAAGCTGATGCAAGAGCCGACGTCACCGCAAGGGAAGCTGTTTGGTGATGTAAGTGAAGCTAGCATCACTTCGGAAGATCCACGACGCCATGGGGGTTAAGGACGTCTACTGATGTTTTCTTTTTTTTTTCTTTTTTTTTTTTTATCTGACATAGATTTAGTTTCGGAGAATGTCCTGTTACTGTCATGGTTATTTTTCTTCCTCCGCTGCCGTTTCCTCGTCGACTATCTCCACTTGTACCATGTCACCTCCATCATCATCGTCTTTTCTTCCTCTACTATCGTTTCCTCGTCATCTTCACCTGTACCATGTCACCTCCATCATCTTTATCTCTTCTTCCTCTACTACCGTTTCCTCGTCGACTATCTCCACCTGTAGCATATCACCTCCATCATCATCATCTCTTCTTCCTCCACTACCGTTTCCTCGTCAACCATACTACCTCCACCTCTGCCATATCACCATCACCATCATCATCTCACCATATCACCTCCATCATCATCATCTCTCACTTCCTCGTCAACCATACTACCTCCACCTCTACCATATCACCTCCACCATCTCCATCTCCATCTGTACCTCCACCACCAGTACCTCCTTCTTCCACTTCCATCTCTATCTCTATCTCCAATATCACCACCTTCACCACCACTTCTACCTATCCCCACTTCCACCATCTCCATCTATTTCTCCATCACCTGTACTTCCACCTCCTTTCCCTCTTCCCCTTGCATTACATCTTCCTCCTACTCCTCTCAGTACAAATCGTCATAGTCGTCCTCCTCCTCCCTCTCCACCTCCTCTTCCTCTAATCTCCATCTCCACCTTCTCCTCCCCCCCTCCACCTCCATCTCCTCTCTACCTCCACTTTCTCTTCCTCCCTCCTCTCCACCTCCACCTCCCCCCCCTGTTCCCTCCTTCTCCACCTCCACCTCCCCCCCCGTTCCCTCCTCTCCACCCCCTCCCCCCCCTGTTCCCTCCTTCCACCTCCTCTCCCCCCCCACCTCCATCTCCTCTTCCTCCCCCCTCTCCACCTCCATCTCCTCTTCATCTCCACCTCCTATTCCTCCCCCCCATTCCCCTCTCTCCACCTCCTCTTCCACACCCCTCTCGACATCCCCCCGTCCCCCTTCTCCACCTCCTCTCCCCTCCCCACCTCCTCTCCTCTTCCCTCCCCTCTCTCCACCTCCTCTCCCCCGTCCTCCCTTCTCCACCTTCTCCCCTCCTCACCTCCACCCTCCGTCACCCCCTTCTCCACCTCCCCACCTCCACCCCACCTCCACCTCCCCACCCTCTCCACCTCCTCTTCCTCCTCCCGATCGCAGCCTCCTGCCGCTTTCAAGAAGTGCGCGGCGCCGTTCCGAGTACAGCGAGCGAAGGCGGTGGGTATTCCAGAAGGCGCTTGTCCTCGGAGGGTCATGCCCTTGGAGTCAGTCAGTCTTTGGCGAATTTTCAGGGCATTGGGCACGGCAGTAGTTGGGGTAGGGGTAGGGTAGGGGTTGGGGTAGGGAGGGGTAGGGTGGGTGGGGTAGGAGAGGGTAGGATGGGGGTAGGAGGGGGTAGGGGGGTGTGGTGGTAGGGGTGGGGTAGGAGGGGGGGGGTAGGTGGTAGGGGTAGGTGGGGTAGGGTGTGGGTAGGGAGGGTTGAGGTGGAGTAGGGAGGGTAGGGTGGGGTAGGGAGGGGTAGGGAGGGGAGGGAGGGGTGAGGTGGGCAAAAAGGGGTGTGCGTGTGTTTGGAAG
>NW_020869858.1:1725844-1732164 GCF_003789085.1 Penaeus vannamei
AAACTGTTGCGTGTGTGAGATACGTAGATTGCGTGAGATTCGTATCAGGGTGTTGATGATGATGACGTTCAGGTGTGTTATACTGATTTGGTGATACGTAATAAATGGAGATAACACATTAACAAACAGATGTTAAAAAAATGGAAGAATTTATCTGTTACAGGTGTCGCTTGTGTAATATCGATGTACCAAGAGACAGGTGTTTTTTTATATATCATGTGTACCCTATTTACCATGTATTATGTTTCATAAATGGGTTTTTATCATAATATACTATTACCTGTCGTAGGTGATACATACACAAGTATCCAGAGGATCGCCAGGGATCTCGTTCTCAACTAAAAATCTAGAAAATAGAGAAAAATAGACAGGAATAAAGAGACAGATGTTGAGGCTTCAGGTTCCTAACCAAAGACGAGAGAGACAAGGCAAGCGGGTGCCAAAGGCCAAGGTCTTGCTGTCTCTTTCTCTCTCTCTGTCGCTTTTCCTTCCTCTCTCGGTCTCTCCTTCTCTTTCTCTCTTCTTTGATGGCTAAATGGGGGAAATGTTTCTGTATCTCTATCTCGGATTCTATCTGTTTGTCTATTTCTTTCTTTCTTCTCTACGTCCGTTTGTCTCCCTCATCCCATTCTCTCTTTATTATCTCTTTCACTTACCTCCTGTCCTCTCACCCTCCATTTCTTTCTGCCTGCCTGTCTCATCTTATTCCCTTTTTTATTAACCTTACTTTTTTTCTCTGTTCTCTTATTCTTCTCTCTCTTTCTCTCAATTCTATTTATTTTTCTCTTTCCCTCCCACTCTCTCCGCTTCTAATCTATCTTTTTTATCAATCTGTCACTCTATCTATCCATCTAGCTCTCTATCTATCTACCCGTCTCTCTCTATCCCCCCCCTCTCCTTCCTATTTTTTCCTGGAATGCATCAAGGAACCAAAAATAAAGGAAAATTCTCTTCGGACAAGGATACGAAATTGTGAATCACACAGGAACACGCCCTAATGACACGTATCACTCGGGTAGCGTCAAAGATTTAGGTTGAATTCGGGGACATTACACGGAATAGAGAACGGTTTTAGGGATGGTTGAAAGCGGCGCGACTGTTTCAGGGTAAGTTAAGGGGGTTGTCACACCACCACTATTTCCCTATGGCATGTTCGCTAATTGGGATAATTATCGTTTTCGCTGGCAAATTTTCCGTTAGTTTTTTTGTTAAAATCATAAGCTAAAATAGATAATCGTATTAGTAATATCTATAATATAAAACGATTCAAAAATTGTAAGTACTATTCAAAACTTGGCAAAATTATATCTTGTATTGAATACAGATACAAGTTGGTAAGTAGCTGCTCGCCTGTTTGAGAGCAGCGAGAAGACGGTGTTATTTAAATTAGGCCCTATCACACTAGCACTTTTTCCGTCAATTTCTGGGGTTCCGTCTGAATTTAAGGTTTTCCGCAAGGATCGTCTACAAACGGAACGCCTCCCAGACCAAGACGGTTACGACCGTTTCCGTCTGACTAATTTCCGTGTTGATCTTGTGCTATTAATAAATCAGATAGGATGAGTGAATGTAAACATAAGCTAATATTTTAGAACATTCGTATATACAATATACATCATCGTATTTCTTTAAAATAACGTAATATGTATGAGAATGTTCGTGTGATTCCCGGGACCTCACTCCGATAGCGCCATGTTTGTTTACATTTTCACACGGAGTCCATTCGGAAACGCAAAAAAATGACGGAAAAAGTGCTAGTGTGATAGGGTCTTAGTATTAAACATTCATCCATCATCGCCAGAGCCTGTGCGGGAGTTGGAGCCATCAAGGAATATACAAGTACTTATACAGACCTTGGGAGCCATCTTGCCTTGTTTAAAATTTTCGTCGGACTGGTTCCGTGGTTCTCATCGCTTGTGAGACTGCACGCGCCAATATGAATGCGGTTTCCTTGGTGCCAGCGGAAAAAGTCTAAGTGTGACACGGCCTTTATTGATAGGATGGAGATAGACGGTTTTTCTTAATGGAGTTTTGGTTGTGACTTATATGATTATTTGTAGCTTGTGAATTAAAGTTTTTTTTTTTAGTATGTAACGTGTTTCAGAGCATCGATAAAACGCATACAACTACAAAAGCCTGTAGTGTATAGTAATTCACGACTGTTTTTTTTATTAACTTATTTGTACTTTTTTCTCTTATCACAATATCAGAGAGTAATCACAATCTTCATTTTTTCAATCTATCATTATTTTCTGAATGACGTGTAAATCTAAAATAAATGAATAAATAAGTAAAAATACTAATTCCACCGAATATCTCACCAAGGAAGCTACGTCCACACTACGAACAAATAGAACACGGTGCTTCTATTCACACCTTTAAAACACACGAAGAACCGGTCACTCTGAGGTAAAGATGAACGAAAAATAAGTTTTATTCACTTGAAGACTTCATTCGTTTCTTGAGGTCTCACGACTTCCGGTTCAGGGGCTGGGTTTCCTAAACTCGTAAACATTGTCTCTCGTAGAAGTTACGAGAAGTATCAACGACGATCGCAACTAGAGGCGTTACGATCCATTTTCAAACGCCAAGCAATGAGATCGTAAGGGACTCGTGACCGTTAAGATCTTATTTTCTATCGCTAAGTATCGTAGGGCTTCATTTCCTAAAAGAACGGCTCGATCGACCAATCAGCATTAGCTCGGAAAATAATCGACCAATGACAGTGATAACCGCTGGACTAAAGCAGCACTCATGAAATTTAATCATCACCGCCTATTATCACTTATCTACCACCTTTATCTTTAAATTCTTATAATATGAATCTTGATACCTATATCTATATATATATCTGTAGTTATGGCTATATCTCTTTATATACATAGGCCTACATAAATATCATATTCTTATATATGTCCATTAGTATTTATTTGTATATGTGTATATATATATTTATATACATTATATTATACATACATGCCTCTTAAATATGTTACTCTTGTACACTAATTGATTTCCACAAAGCATAGTCACATTTACACACTCCTGAAAGTATTCATGAGGCTGATATAAGCAAGGTCTATATAAGTACTTATAAAGACCTTGGATATAAGCTGAGGAGGGTCGCTACGATAAGCGGTACGAGTGGTTTCGGGCTCCAGCTAATAGGTCGGTTTGTTAAACATTGTGCGAGGCTCGAACGAGTGACTTCATCATGCAGGCATACATATACACAGAAATAAATGCATTTTTATCAGTCTAGACAAGCATATCAAACGCTTAAACTGATAGATAAAGGTATACCTATCAGATGCATAATTAGAAATGCGTTTATTTTTGTATATATAGATGTCCATACATATGAATATTCATTGGATCGGGTCTCGCACAATTTTAACAAACTGGCAGAACGTCTCTTAAACGGAGATGTGTTTACGACCTCAGAAGTGTTTTGAAAATACGCTTGTTGCGAAAAATGATAGTAGCTTAATTTACGATGTAAACAAACCATTTACGATCTCGTAAAGTGTCAGTAAATCCGGCCCCTGACACGTGACTTACCTTGTTTAACTAATTTGAATTGCGTATGTGATAACGATATTTGAGATTTTGAAATAAAAATTGAGAATGATCTGTTACTAAACAGTCTATGTATCTGTATATATATCTTCCTATCTCTTTATCTATCTATCTATCTATATCTTCCTACCTCTTTATATATATATATATATATATATATATATATATATATATATATATATATCTTCCTATCTATCTATATATACACACGTACATATATCATCTGTGTCTCCTTTTATATGACATTTGTATCATTTCTACTGTACATCGTATTTCATTTTCACCCAAAAGGAACTTATTCAAGTAATAAACTAGTTATTTTCTTGCAAAAAAGTTCATACAAAACACTCTATACTCCAAAAACAAAAAATTAATTCGATTTTGAAGAGCCACAAAAATTCCTCCATAATGATTAACCTATTTCTGCTATCCGTATCCCAATCTAATGATTTAATAATCCCTTATTCTCCTCTTTTTCTTGTCTTTTTTTTTGGGACATATAACCCTAATCTATAGTGGCTATGGACCATCACCATCACCCTTTCATTTTATCACTTTACCATCACACTATATTATCATAAAGGGTGTTTCAACCTCCATGGCCGATCAGCTGATGGCGTGATAGGGCGGGTCTTGTATTAATCATCATAATATGGAAATTCGAGATGCAGTTTCACCCAGCTGTCATGTAGGGTAAATCACTGTGGACTTGTATTTGTGAAAGGAATTTCGAGATAAGGGGAGGAATAAAAATGCGTGGGTAGGCGAGTGTTTTGTATGTATCTGGCACGTTCGATTTATCTTGGGGATGTGCCAATTAATTTTTTTTTTTTTTTTTTTTGGTTAGTTCCTTTCGATTTACTTACAACGCTTTTTTGTTTTCTTACGCACAACTACGAACGGATACTTGAATTTCCCGCGCTTGCTGTCACTATTCTTTGTTATTTAATTATTTATTTATTTTTTTATTTTTTTTTTGTTACTTCCTTGCGATTTATTTACTACGCTTTCTTTTATTATTTTATTACGTACAACTACGAACGAATACTTGGATTTCCCGCGCTTGCTATTTCACTATTTCTTTGTTATTTCTTTTCGATTTACTTCGTTTTTTTTTTTTCTGTCACTCTCTTTTTTTTCACCTACTAGCGGATATTTGAATTTCCCTCGCTCGCCAGATGCGCACGCGCGGTGTGTGGCGAGAGATTATTGTTTATACTGTGCTACCGGTATTGAGGTTTCGCCTTTAAAATATAAGGTTTTAAGGGCGAAAACTTTATGAAAGATACATTAAACTGCTACCAAACTATTTTTTTTTTCATAAAAACGAGTGTCAGCTTCATTTTTTTTTTTTTTTTTTTTTTATACTTGAAATTATAACTCGAGCAAAGTGCCTTCGTTGGTTCGGTAGAATGGATAATCCGGCACAAGCCTGATCGAACAACGGGTGCCGGATAATTGAATTTGCACATTTATGATCAATATAGATAAATCTCGGGAAAATAATTTAGTACAACAGAATGGTAATGGCAATAAATAAATTCCAGAGATGATTTCACTTATGGTATAATATAACATTACAATTTCTAGACCTTGCAATATACTGTTGCATTTAATCTAGCGAGACTGAACACTTAATATATACATATAAGTATATGTCACTTTATATCCCTGTACTATTATTTATGATAATATGATAAATGCCAATATGTTAATAATATCATTACTAAAAATATGATAAAACACTATGAAGATCCATACCATTTTCGTGGTGATAATGATGAAAATATGATGATAATGATAATGATGGTGATGACATGATTGTAATGTTGATAAGGATAATGGTGATGATTGATATTATCATGATGAATGATGATGACAACGATGATGATGTGATGATGATGATGATGATGATGATGATGATGATGATGATGATGATGATGATGGTAGTGATGATAGTAATAGCAATAATGATAACGATACTGAAAGAAAGAAAAGGGAAGAAATAGGAAACAATAAAGACCACGAATAGAAAAGAAGCAAAGGACAGAAGGAAAGAAATAATGAATAAGAGAAGAGGAATAATACGATAAACAAGTCAGAAAAAAGAAAGAAAATCAAAACACGAAAAACCTGAATAGATAGAGAAAACAAAAATAGAAGAACGAAAATGAGAAGAAGAGGAATAAAAAAAGGAATAAGAATAAAGTTAAAAAATAAAAAAATAAAAACAGAAAAAAAAGAAGAGAAGGAGAGACGAAGAGCAAATGACAAAACACCCATTCCGGGAGACAGAACAATTTAATCAAGCAAAAACGATTTTCCATTTCGAGTCATGGCGGGTATGTGTTGCCTCCAAACAGCTGACTTTGAATGCACAATTTTTTTTTTCCTAATCGGCGAGAGAGCAAAAAAAAAAAAAAAAAAATAAATCAGATCGGTACTGCCAATAGAAATGTGTTGCATTGCTTGATAATTAGTCGAACAAGGTCAGCATGTACTGCCTTTGAAAAGAGATTTACGGAAGTCATGCAAAAAATATATTGTCAGTCTTGCAACAAAAAAGGGGTTGGTATTAACGTAAGCGTGCTGCACAGCTGTTCCTGCTTGTGTATACGTACCCGTGACAACTTGCCCTTCCATTATGTATGCTACGCTGTGTGAATGACATCATATTATGAGCGATAAAAACTATATTACATGCTTCATAAGCGTCGCCGTAAAAAATATTATGAGCGATA
>NW_020869858.1:1734764-1742264 GCF_003789085.1 Penaeus vannamei
TGACGTGATTATGGATCGTCTCTTTATTTTCTCGATGCAAGGTATGTAACTAATTTGTCGCGCAATTCTATATAATAAAATATCTCAACTATCAACACTATTGGCGCCGGGGCACGTAGAAACGGGACAAGGAATTAACCGAGGGGCAGGAGTGGCTATGACGTCATACATACTAAGGCACTACAAAGAACCAACGGGTCGCGTATGCGTTGAAGAAGTCCCAATATAAGCCTCATGTTTATCTGATAGATCTCGCCATCTTTTCTCGTCCAGGAGGTGGATCCAAACTCGTTCTTGTCCAGCCTGGTTTGGAGTCTGCTGTCCTTTGCCACAGTTCCAACGGATACAGCTGCTATACTCATTAAACGCTTCCACTGGTAGTTTATGGATCAATAAGTTTGTTTTTCTTTAGAATTTCTATAATGATTGTAGAGAAGAATGCTTTATGATCAATCGATTCCATATATTTTTTTTATACTCAACCCATAATTACGAAAAGAAATTGTGTGGACGTTATTCTTGCTTGTTTTAAGTGATTGTATTTGTACATCAAGACTTTTTGTGAAATGTGCTTCCCATCATTGCAATCATATCAATTATTAGAAAAAAAATGCTCAAATATTAAGTTTTGGATAAGATAAGACGCTATTACATAGTTTCTTTCCTGAAGTTACCAGTAGACTTACTACTGATAATGTTTACATAGTTAGTAAATACCATAGTTTACGATGGTAACTAGTTGCCAGCGATTTTACCCTCGTAAGAGCATTAGTGAATCCGGCTCAGTAACATACGATCGTAATGCATTTACCACTGTGTTTACCAGTGATGGCAAAGCGGGATTCACGAAGAAATGGTAACCAGCGTCGAGCGAGATGCAATCGCAAGTCGACTCATTCTAATGGTAAAGCAATTCCGCCAATCAGCGAGCGCCATATAAAGGTTTCTTTCGGTCAGTCACTTAACATGCAAACAGAAGTAGTCACAGCAGGATTTTTAAATTTTCACAACTAAAACACCATTTAAGAATATATAGGGAGAATTTAAAAAAAATATCTAATTATATATATTATGTTGGAAATTAATAGACTTCCCTGGCTATTTGTCGTATAAATGGAAACTAATAAAATACTGTTGTATTAATATACCATTGTTTGCTGCAAACCAAAGAAATAGCCCAAACAGCTTTTATTTGTTTATCTATTTATTTATCTTCGTTCAACAAAGGACCGGTCGAAACGAATTTTTTATTCATCGCCATCTATTGTCAAATAAAGGAAATACTTCAAGCTCATTCTTGCCCACGCGCTTTGGAGTTTATTGTCCTTTGCCAGACACAGATACTACACTCGTTTAATGTTAATATTGCTAGCTTATATATCAGCAGGGTAGTTTTTTCTATTGAAGTTGTAATAATGCACTACAGGCTAATGTAGGCCTATGTCTTCCTATAATTTGACAAAAATTTGTGCGGATTTGATTCATTCTAATTACATGTGAAATTTGCATTACTTCGCCATGCCCATTATACCATGTGTAAAATAAACCGAATTGCTTAAATATTGTTATGACATCGTCTTCCCAGAATTAACTAGTGCTCCGACCACTGGTAAAATTTTCCATGACAAGATGACAAGGTGTGAGTGAATACTACTGTTGTCTTTTTACGATGGTAACTCTGTTAGTGAACACCACTGCTGTCTGTTTACCATGGTGACTCTCGCCAGCACTGCCTTTAGTGACTCCGGCCCCGTAGGCAAGAGTGCGCGTCCGCCGGTCTTTTCCGTCGTTGCCGTGACTCTTACCGAAGCCGGAACAATTATCCCGACACCGTAGGTCAGATTCTTCGGGTTTGGTGTTGCGTGTTATATCTCCAATGATACTCTAAAATGTATACTCTAATTTCATATATTTTATCATAGTATAATTGCTTACAGAAATATGCGGATCATTTTGGCCGAACTGTAGGTAAACTTTAGGTAATCTTGGTGATAAAATGTCAGCTGGGCAAGCGTTCTTGTGATTTTTTTCTTAGCATGACACCGGTGCTAGCAAACACAAGCAGCTGATCATTAGATCATATAATTATAAAGCCAATATAAAAAATGAATAAATATATAAATCATCACTATTTGAAACTCTTTCTCCTTTTGAAACATTACTTCTGAACATAGAAAAAAATGAGCTGAAAAAAGCATGATCAACGTATGTTCTTTGCCTTTTCAATTGTGGATAGTTTATTGTTAATGACTTACTACCATTACATTAATGTGAATGAAGGTAAAAAAAAACAGACCTGTAATTTTCTTCGGTTATATTGGGTGAAATAACAAAATATCAGTTATAACGTAGAATATCAATATTTAATAATTGTTTTACAAAATGGTTCATAAAATCCAGCGTAGTTAACTTTACATATAAAAATCGTAGTAATTTCACATCTGACAGGCTGTAGAGGTTTCGTTATTTTTTGTTGCCAAAAAGATAACTTTTACTGTTTATGACTCTAGAATTATGCATACATACATACATGATACATATACATACATACATTCATATATATATATATATATATATATATATATATATATATATATATATATATATATATATATATATATAAACTGCAATGTGACAATATACAATATGTGTCTTTTATAACAGAGACTTTAATACTAGACTAAAACACTACATGCGTTTTGAGCCCTTGGCCGTATACCTGTATTTTACTTGATGCTTTACCTCTTTGTGAAAAAATACAGTGTAAATGCATTCAAATCTCTTCCCCGACTTCAAAAATACATTAGTCAGGTACTACAAACACTTACAATAAAAAAGAAATTAAATGTACAATGCACTGTTCTAATATCTGAAGCCATTATTCGAAACACTCTTTGTTGTTTATTAGGTACACCTTGACTAACATAATGAGGTATTTTATATACGTAATATAGGTTTTAAATTATGGATTCGATATAATACGAGTATTTATCAGAAAGGTAGTTATTTACAAGGAAATGCTTGAATCATAAGAGATATATCTGATCAAAGAACACACGTGGGGAATTATTATGGAATTTGGAATGTATAAAAACTGCCACAAAAGAGAAGAGAGAAAAAAAAGTGCTTAAAGGTAATGGCGAAAATAAAATAATTTATGTCCGTGTCGAGAAGGGGGGAAGAGAAGAGAAGAGAAGAGAGAAGAAGAAGAAGAAGAAGAGAGAGAGAGAGAGAGAGAGAGAGAGAGAGAGAGAGAGAGAGAGAGAGAGAGAGAGAGAGAGAGAGAGAGAGAGCCACCCTATGCGCAAGGAATGGCCGGGGTTTCCATCCCCTGGCAGCGCGCCGGATCGAACGCGGGCCAGCGAGATCGCAAGACGAACGCGTTGCGCAGGTTATAAGAAATAACAACACTGGCCTTTGGCAGCACAAACTAGTAATACTTGTAGACCTGAAAAATCATATCAGACAAATGCCTTATAAAAGCAAATCGCTTTACATTATATACAGTATATGGGAACAGAAGGCTTTTAAAATCACTGGAAATCACAGCGGATCGGATTACTACTTACACGAATACTTATTCAATAAAACTCCTTGAGAAATAAATGAATAAATATATATACATTTATTTATTTATCTCTATATATCACATACGCATAAACCATGTTTTTAAGGCACAGTTTGTATGTAGTCATTGTACTCACTATGTAAGAGCCTGACTTTGCATCTGAGTTAATACATGGAATGATTGTGTGATTGGCATGCATGGAGTGAGTGGTGGCTTATATCTTAATAGACAATAGGTTTTCTAACACATAGAAAATGATAATATGCATATACATAACGATATAGATACATACATACATACATACATACATACATATATATATATATATATATATATATATATATATATATATATATATATGTGTGTGTGTGTGTGTGTGTGTGTGTGTGTGTGTGTGTGTGTGTGTGTGTGTGTGTGTGTGTGTGTGTGTATGTGTATATATATATATATATATATATATATATATATATATATATATATATATATATATATATATATATATATGCACACACACACAATCATAACTAGAAACGTAAGTGGCTTTCTCACCGAAAGAGACGGACTGATACCTGGAAACGTTACTTTCACAATTTGTTATCCGCCAAGTTTAAGGCACAAGTTCACTTTCAGGTCGGGCTTCATGTTGCTGTATTTGTCTTGCCAGTCCTGCCCAAACAGCCGGCATAAAATGTTCTACATGTGCACACCCAGGGTATTTTTTTTTTATATATCCTTATTGTGCATATAAGAAATGTCTGTTAAGCACAATCTTTTTTATTATTGCAGGTGCATATCTTAGGTGCAAACTGCAAACTCTCGCGCATTTGCATAGATCAGCTGCAAACTCTGTACACTCGAGAATTTGGTAGTGCACACTCAAGATGTTAAACAAGGCCTCTCTCTTTAGTCTGACTTTCCAGATATACGCATGATAATTTCGTCTAGATATCGAAATGAATGTGTTTACATACGCACGCTTGGTTCCTGAGAAATGTCCCTTGACTGGACATTTCAACACATCTAGCAAGTATACGATATTTGTACTACTTTGGATCCATGAAGTATCATAAATGAATTAAAAAAACAACAACAACCAAATAAAAATGAAACATTACAACCGCGTGTATTGAGGTGTAGTGGCTTCCTGCGATTCGTCACTGCTGCCGCTGTCCTTCTCTTTCTCTCTTGCCTTCTCCGCCTCCTGCAGGCCTTGGGTCCTGAGGGCGCTGCCGTGAATCCACTGGGAGAGCAGAGACAGCGGCGAGCTCAGGTCCTTGGCGCTCTTTGCCGCAGACAGCTTGATGCCCGCGAGGAAGTTGTGGGGGGCGTGGTGGGGGGCGTGGTGGCCATCGCGAGGGACCCCCTTCCGGCGACTCTCGCTCCCGACGGACCAGCGGCGGCCGGCTGGCTTCTCGGGGTGCTGGCCGCCGTGCTGGGAGACAGGCTGGTGGTCGACGGCGTCGCAGGCGGAGGGCAACGCAGGGAAGACGTCGCTGAGGCTCGGGTGCGATTTCACGCAACCGCTCTTGATGCGACCTGGGACGGAGTTGTAGCTTCGATGGCTGGCGCTGCTGGTATCGTAGAGGTCCGGGCTCGAGAAGGGCTTGCACACGATGCTCTCCATCTCGCCCAGGAGCTGGCCCGAAGAAGTGATTTCTGTCAGCGACTTATGGTGCAGACGTCCTCGGCTCGACTTTTTGTCTACCTCCATCAGAAGACAGTTTAGCCGCTGCTGCACCCGCTGGTTAACGCTGGGTTCATCCTCCTTTTCCAGGCCCTTCTTGCTGCCGTCGCTGGCGTCATGGCATGGCTTTTGAACGGCGACCTCGACCTCACCCTTGTCGCCAACGAAAGCCTGATTGCAGAAGCCGGCCTCGAGGTCCCCCTTGTGAGGGATGTCCGTCACAGTGCCGTAGGAGTCATCGTCGGAGGAGTTGGAGTCGTCGTCGCTGAGGATGTGGTGCGCCTGGTCGTCCGCCTCCTTCGCGATGCCCGCCTCGTGCTCGTGAAGCAGCGACTCCACCATCTCCAGGAACAGAGCCACGTCCTCCAGAGACGACAGGCTGCGGAGCTGGTCCTTCTGCGGGAGCACATGAAGGGTCAAGGCCGGTACTTCAGATTTAAGAATATATTGGGAAATGTGTAAATAAAGAGTATAAATAATGAAATTGACACTGAAAGAGAGAACAGGCGAGAGAGAGAGAGAGAGAGAGAGAGAGAGAGAGAGAGAGAGAGAGAGAGAGAGAGAGAGAGAGAGGAGAGAGAGAGAGAGAGAGAGAGAGAGAGAGAGAGAGAGAGAGAGAGAGAGAGTGTGTGTGTGTGTGAGTGTGTGAGTGTGTGTGAATGAGAAACCAACCCACCTTGCCCACATTGTTGATGGCCGCCTCGGACAACGCCTGCCGGAAGGTTTTCATGCGATCGGACGATTGCAGTGACGTCACCGAGCGGGGGAGGGTGTGATCCTCCTTGGCTTCGACGCCGCCCACGCCCTGAGACATCGCGGACTGGCTCGCGCACCGTTTCAGGACCTTCTCCTTGCCGCAGTCCTCCTCAGTGTCGTCAGGAAGGATCGCGAGAGCTGTCACCACCTGCGAAGGAGACGTGGGTGTGAGAGGGAATCGGATTTACGAATCTATCGTCGGAAAAATGGTGATGGATCGATATTGACAGACAGACTGACAGATAGATTGACGCAGAGAGAACAGGAATAGATGGATATAGTCAATTGGACAGATCATGAAAGTGTGTGGATTGAGATACAGTGAGGATAGATGGAAATGGATAGACAGATTTACCACAAACCCAAGCGAATATCTGAGACTAGAATTAATATAAGCCTGGCCTGAATGACTGTACGCTGACATCAATTTAAATGTACATGGTGGATGTACTCGGCTATCCACCAAGCGCCGAGACCAAAATAAGCCTATCCCCATGACCAAAAGAGACCAGTTTTGCGAGACCAAATCAGCAATCTATTACCTTCCGCAGCCTCTTGAGGTCCGTGTGGAGGTTCTGGTGAATCTTGGAGGCCTGTCTCTTCAGCGTCCGAGCGACCTTTTGCTCAATCCTGTGAATCTGGAATCAAAAACATTTTATTAGTGTTTATCAGAATGGGCGATTGGTATTGTTTGAGTTAATTGGCCATATATAACTAACTTCTCCCCTTGCCTCCCTTCCTCCGTCCCTTTTTCCTTCCCTTACCCTATTCCTTTCCTTCCCTCTTTCTTCTGCTTCCTCTCTTCCTCCCTTCGTCCCACACCCTTCCCCCTCTCTCAAATCCAAACCCTCTTCCTCCTTCTCTCGCTCTCCCTCTCCCTCCCCTCCCCTTCACTCTCTCCCTCCCTTCCCCTTCTCCCTCTCCCTCCCCGTCCCCTACCCTTCTCTCTCTCCCTCTCCCTCCCCTCCCCTCCCCTTTTCCTCCCCTCTCCCTGCCTCACCTTTCCCCTCCCCTTCTACCTGCCCCCCCTCCTCTTCTCCCTCTCCCTCCCCTCCCTTCTCCCTGCTCACCTTTCCCCTCCCCTTCTCCCTCTCCCTCCCCTCCCCGTCCCTTCTCCTCTCCCTCCCCGTCCCCCTTCTCCCTCCCTCTCCCTCTCCCTCCCCTTCCTCCCTTCTCCCTACCTCACCTTTCCCCCTCCCCTTCTCCCTCTCCCTCCCCTCCCCGTCCCTTCTCCCTCTCCCTCCCTCCCCTTTCTCCCTCCTCCCCTTTCCTCTCTCCCTACCTCACCTTTCCCCCTCCCTTCTCCCTCTCCCTCCCTCCCCGTCCCTTCTCCCTCTCCCTCCCCTCCCGTCCCTTCTTCCCTCTCCCTTCTTGTCCCCTTCTCCCTCCGCTCTCCCTGCCTCACCTTCTTCGAACTGAGCGCCTTCTGGATGAAGGTGATGACCATGACGATGTATCCGAGGCCGAACACGATCCACACCACCATCACGAC
>NW_020869858.1:1744764-1749764 GCF_003789085.1 Penaeus vannamei
ACATATATATATATATATATATATATATATATATATATATATATGTGTGTGTGTGTGTGTGTGTTGTGTGTGTGTGTGTGTGTGTGTGTGTGTGTGCGCACATATATATCTATGTGTTCTTTTATTTATAGATACACTTTTTTTTTTCTCTCTCTCTCTCACACACACACATACACACACACACACACACACACACACACACACACACACACACACACACACACACACACACACACACACACACACATATATATATATATATATATATATATATATATATATATATATGTATATCTATATCTTATATATGTATATATATATATATATATATATATATATATATATATATATTTATTTATTTATTTATTTATATGTACAATTGTAATGTTGTTGCTTAGAGACAAAGACGTGGCTCTTCTGAGAAGTGAGTAACATGGTGGCGGATTAATCAGCTAAAAAGGATATATTCGATATATTAGGTATGATACTGAAAGTCTAACGGCTGGAAACATTTATAAACAAACTATCTGAATATCAAAAGCACACAAATAATTACATTCATGCTTTTCAATAATACAACAATAATAATAATAAAAATAGCAACAGTAATGATGACAACAATAACAGTCCCGAACGTAAAGGAAAGAGAAAGTCTGTATCGGAACTAATGATAAATTTTCAGGCGACCTTCGCTATGTTGATTCTTGATTCTGTGCAACAAGATGCATTTATTTGTCTAGTTTATTCCAGATTGCTCTAGTTTCTTTAAAGTGCTTATCATTTTACACGCACACGCATTGACACGTGTATACAATGTTGGTTTAACGTATCATCAGTAAAGTTTATATATTAGTAGTAACACTAACTTGTTCGTCACTATGATAATCAATAACTGTGATAAGAATAATGTACAATTGTTTGATTGTTCATTCAGATAATTAACAACTGTTGTGACAAAAATATTGCACTATTGCTAATATTTGTATTAAGATAATTTACAATTATGACATGAACAATGTACTATTCCTAAATTGTGCAATGCGATGATTAACAGCGGCAATAGCAAAACTATCATAATTTCTCTTCCGCAAAAACTACACCTTACCTAGACCTAAAATGATGGAAGAAAGAAAGAAAGAGAAAGACTGGACAGATGCCAACTTCCCAGGGTACAAATGCCACCAAAGAAAACGTGCTTTTGGCGGTCTCTCCCAGGCCCAACTTAGCGAAATTTATGAGCGAAGTCTGAACACAAATATCACTCATTTTCATTTTGTTTCACCAATGACACACTTCCGTGATTCTGATGAATTGTGTATAGGAAGGTAATGAGGACGATGATAATGAAACAGGTGATGACACTGATGATGGAGGTAACCATACTGATGATGATGATAAATGTGACCGTAAAACCACGAATTCAACCACGAAGGCCACTGAAATGTGCCATAAAACATCCAGCACAGTTTGTTACGTAAGACTCAGGCTCAGAAAAGGAAGTGTAGTTCTTCTCGCCTTTGGCCTTCCCTTTCCTTATTTCCTCCTTCATCATCATCATCGCCACCATCATCATCGTCATCATTATCATCATCATCATCACTATTATCGTCCTCATCATCATCATAATCATCTTTTTCTTCTCCTTTCTCCTCTCTTTGCTACTAATCATTTTCGTTTCCCTCTTCCTCTTTCACTCTCTCATTGACCTTCATGTCTTCCCATCCATGCATTAACTTTATCTCGCCTCTCCTTTTAAACCTATCTCTCCCTTAGTCTATTTATCACTATTATACCTGTCTTCATTGTCGTTAACATACTAATTTTCGTTAATAAAATTGATACAATTATGAATATCGTTATGATTGCAGTGTATCAACAAGCAACATGCGTTATATGAAGAAAGGGATATAAAAATAGGCAAATGATTATATAGACTACGGTAAATCTACAAACCGGCAACCGCTGAAGTGACCATAAGGCCGTGTTTAGTCTTTTTCTTACGCTAGACTGCATCAAGTAAGTGGTTAGGCGAGCAACTTCCACCCCTATTTTCTGTCTGTCTGTCTGTCTGTCTCTCTCTCTGTCTCTGTCTCTCTCTCTCTCTCTCTCTCTCTCTCTCTCTCTCTCTCTCTCTCTCTCTCTCTCTCTCTCTCTCTCTCTCTCTCTCTCTCTCTCTCTCTCTCTCTCTCGCTCTCTCTCTCTCTCTCTACCTCTCTCTCTCTCTCTCTCTCTCTCTCTCTCTCTCTCTCTCTCTCTCTCTCTCTCTCTCTCTCTCTCTCTCTCCTCTCTCTCTCTCTCTCTCTCACACACACACACACACACACACACACACACACACACACACACACACACACACACACACACACACACACAGCCACACACATATCTTATCCTGTGCATTTCTATTTCATTCTATTTTCAACTCTATCTTTGTATCTATTTTCAACCGTAATATGTTTCTTCATTCATTCGCCTAATCCTCTCTCCCTTACACAATTTCTTCGAATTCCTCCTGCTTCTTCTTTTAATCTGATCTTTCGTATAACAATAAACAGAAAATTTCAGTCCTCGTTTTCCTTGAGAATTTCAACATCACTAACCTCTGGGGAAGTTATTTCATGTATAATAACTTTATATATCAAAATGTCTTTCCATTTTGTATCAGACAATGTTATTTTAATAAAAGACAATACAAATTTTCCATTGTATAAAGGAAATACAACAAGCTATACTAAGGAGGAAGAAGCAATAAAAATATATGATTAATATATATAATTAAAGGTAATAAATAATTAAAGGCAATGCATAATCAAGAAACCACTAACAGATCATTCATTTCCATTTGTTTATCTGTATGTAAAAAAAACTCTTCTAGGTTGGGATAGGAGCTTATCTATTAAATCTTATTCGTCTATGGAAAAGTATATATACAAAAACAACAAAAATAATGCGGTATATTTACATTTGTGAACGTAAGTACTGATACGCACAGAGTCTTTTAGTTTGCATACTTTTGCGTCAGATGCGGAAGTTTTTTTTCTCCCTCTAAGGAGCGCCATCTGTTGGGTTCATATGAAGCGTGAAGGATACGTGTGCGCGTCGGGTCGTCTCTCTTCTTTTTCTGATTCAGTCTTTGCCATTCTTTATTTATCTTATCTATCTATCTATCTTCTATCTATCTATATCTATCTATCTCTATATATCTATATCTATATCTATATCTATATATATATATATATATATATATATATATATATATATATATATATATAAATATATATGTATATTATGTATGTATGTCAGTCAGTCTAATTTATTTATCTTGCTTAATATTATATATGTTTATACACATATGTATATACATAATGTATATTATATATATATATATATTATATATATATATATATATATATATATTATATATATATATATATATATAATATATATATATATATATATATATATATATATATATATATATATAATATATATATAATATACATATATAAATATATATATATATATATATATATATATATATATATATATATACATATATATATCTGTCTGCCTAAGAGTTTTTTCCTTCTCACTCTTTTTCCTTTCATCATCTCATTTTTCGTCTTCCTTCCTCTTATATTGTGATCATGATTATGGTAGTGATGATGGTGATAATGGCAATTATATGATACCGCAAATGATTATAATAATGTGAATATGGCAATAATGATGATTACACCAGCGGTAATAATGATAATGCTGATGAAAAGGATGAGTGCGATAACATAGCGTTTTCCTGACCCTGTATGAGAGCAGGGAAAGGGAAAGACTTTGCAATCCCCGAACCAGCCCCATCATCACCAGAACCAAAGCAATCACAGAGCCAGTCCCAACTCGGGGCTACGGAGAGGCAATCCGAACGGAGCGGCTCCCCTGATTCCACCACGGACCCCAAGACCAATCCGCCAGTCTCATCAAGGACCGCAGAACCAGTCTTCTCGAGGAATATATATCCAGGTATTTCAACTTTCATGCAGCCTTTGAACCCAAAAATGAAAATTATCTTTCCTTAGAATATTCCCACGGCTGCCAATAGTAAGGAACCCTTCGTCCTCATAAATGAAAGAGGGGAATTTTGGTTTTGATTCTGATGATTATAACAATAACGACCAACTATACGAATAATTATGTATCTAGCTGCATCTCACGGCACACTCTCATTAGCTAAACGAGATGACATCATTAGCTTCAAACCCTGTATGACCGGGTCAATCTGCACAAGATATTACAGTACGCGTTTTTCTCCAGTGTATAGTCTTTGAAATTGGTCCAGTAATAACAATGGTAAAATATTATTGAACCACGGAAAAAAACATTCAATATTTATGATGGATGCAGGCGATAAAGTTGGACTTAGTGCGGAAGTTGCCAACTAGGATTTTCAACAAGACGGAGAGGGAATACCCATATCAAAGTGTCTTCATTTCCCTATCCCCCCCCCCCATGTCCCGAGACGCCGCGCTCACCTATGGTGGTGATGACGGTGAAGGTGAAGAAGAAGGAATTCCAGAGCGACCAGGTGAGCGGCGCGTCGTCCTTTGCCGTCAGGAAGTCGTGGCCGCAGACGTCGCCCACGTCTTCGAAGACGACCTCGGCGGCCGGGCGGCTCTCGTTGTCCAGGCCCGACACGAAGTCTGGGAGGAAAGAAAGGGTTGGATTGGATTCATGGGGTTAGGACTGGAGACGCTGGTAAAGGAAGCGGAAGGAATATTGGATAGTGAAGGAGCAAAGAGAGGGCGATGGTTGTAGTCCCGCCAAAGCTGGAGAAGGAAAAAGGTTTTAATTTGATTTATGGAGTTAGGATTGGAGATGCTGGTGGAGGTAGGAGTATGGATAATATACATTGGAGAAATAAAGAGAAGACGGCAGGTCCAATCCCGCCACGAAATCTGGAGAGAGAACAGGGGGTCTGATTTCATTTAATCTGATTAGTGAATTTA
>NW_020869858.1:1752264-1762264 GCF_003789085.1 Penaeus vannamei
TTTCTCTCTCTTTCTCTCTCTTTTTCTCTCTCCCCCTCTCTCTCTCTCTCTCTCTCTCTCTCTCTTCTCTCTCTCTCTCTCTCTCTCTCTTCTCTCTCTCTCTCTCTCTCTCTCTCTCTCTCTCTCTCTCTCTCTCTCTCTCCTTTCCACACACAGCTGATATGCAGCCAAGGTCCCTGTAGTGAACCCCTGCAGCCGACCGAAAAAAAATAATAAATAAAAGCCGAAACCGGGAACATAAATTGGTTTTATAGCATCTTAGGAGACCATGTCTAGTACAGGACCCGGGTCTTAATGAAGGTATAAGGAACGGGAAGGGGGGGGGGTCTGAGGGATAGAGGGGAAGGAAGGGGTTGTAAGGGAGAGGGGAAAGTAGAGGGGAAGGAGGAGGGAAACTGAAAGAGAATGAGAGAGAGAGGGAGAGGGTGAGAGAGAGAGAGAGAGAGAGAGAGAGAGAGAGAGAGAGAGAGAGAGAGAGAGAGAGAGAGAGAGAGAGAGAGAGAGAGAGAGAGAGAGAAGAGAGAGAGAGAGAGAGAGAGAAGAGAGAGAGAGGAGGTGGAGAGGGAGATGAGAGATAGAGGAGACAGATGAGAGAGAAAAGAAAAGAAATAGAAAAGGAAAGAGAGAGAGAGAGAAAGACAAACAGACGGAGAGACAAAAGGGAAAAAGACGCGCACATTCACACAACCCAAAGGAGCTACAAACCCTCTCACGGAAGCCAGCAACGCAATCACACCCATAAACAGATAATCGCCTTCTGCCATTAATCAACTTTCTGTCATTCACAAAATCAATAATCGCCGTAATAAGAGCGTTTGAGATAGTGTGTTGTTTGTGGAAATGTTTAACCTTGGATTTTATGGTTACGTTGTACGGCGCTGCGTAGTTTGTAAAGAATGAAGAAAAAAAAGACATGCACAGATAGATAGTAATCATGTATTATATATTAGTGTAGATAGTTTTTTATGTTGTATTTCTTTTATATGCAGATTCTGATGATGGACACAGTTATTGATGTCCGAAAGCTCAATAAATAAATGAATATGCGCAAGATGTGGTTTCATGCTGTCCTGGTCCTCCTGTTCATTAGATAGATAGATATATGGGTAGATAAAGATACATATATATATACATATAAATAGATGAAGGAAGAATAGACCTTTAGATATATAGAAGCAAAATCAGATATAAATAGATGGATGGATAAATGAATAGATAATAATATATATATATGTATATATGTATATATGTATATATATATATATATATATATATTAATATATATATATATATATATATATATATATATATATATATATATATATATATATATATATATAATATATATATTATATATTATATATATATATATATAGATTAACAGACTGATAGACAATCAGAGAGTTGAATCGATAGACAGACAAATCAAGAAACAGAAAAAATGATCTAAAACTGTCCCTTCAATTTTATGCAAGAAAGACTTAACGGCAACCCAAGGTCTTTAAGTAAAATATATTCCAGAAACGTGCAAAAGAACATGAAGTTATCTCGTGTGATTTTTCTAAAGACGATTTTTTTTTTTCCTTTAAAGAACACTTGTCCTGCAATTGGTGAATAGGATAGTTGACTGAACTCTGGATGGAGGCAGGGTGGTGAAGAAACGTACGAATATTTGGGAATTAGTAAAAATAAGAAACACATGAATAATAGAGGGTTATAGAAGGAGAGGCAAATAGAAAGGTTTATAAGAATTATGCAATAAATGAACCAAATAAATTAATGCAATACATGAAAAAGCCAATAATGAAAATAACTATTCAACAGAAATACGTTCATCGACACAGCAGAAACCAGAATAATGTATAAATCAAAGAAACAGATGCAAAGACCCCGCACTGACCTATGACGCGCCCCTTGAGGTCGCGCAGCTCCTCGCGGCCCGCCAGCTCATTGTCCTTCTCGAGGCTGATGAAGACGGCGGCGCCGATGAGCATGTAGATGGTGTAGATGCCCAGCAACGCCAGCCACTGCTTGAAGCTCATCATCTTGCCGAATCAAGAAGAGTTGACGAACGAAGAAAGGAATAGGTGGACGGGAACCTTCTCTCGTCTCTGTTTAACACGATTCGTCTTTTTTGAGTTTCTTGCTTTTCTTCTTCTTTGGAGAATGGCGGGCGGGAGAGGCGTGGGTGTAAGGCACTTAATCTGAATCTTCGCAGTTGCGCAGACTAGACTTCCTTTGTTTCCTTGTGGTTCAAGATCTGGAAGGCTGTTTCCGAGACGATTGCGGTTGGACTCCAATCCTCTTCTTTTATTTGCGTGTTATGTAAGGCTTTAGAAACTGGTTTTACAAGGAAGGCATAATTATCACACCAAGTGCTAGGAGCAGTTCTTTTTCTCAACTGGACTGGATGCAGATTTATACGTTTTGATAAACAATTTTCCTCTTTTTACTAAACTGTAGACGCTTTTGTTATCGTTCTCCACTGCGAAACATTGAATTCTTCGTATCACGTTGGAAGCTATATCTTCCTTCACTATACTAAATCTAGGTTACAGACTTCAACAAAAGCTATTTTACACACAGAAAACTATCACAGAATCGACTTGGGTGAACATTAATCACATTTGCCGCAGACTTTACGGCGCCTTCGCCCTAGAACACAGGAGGTTCTAAGGGCGATTCATAGCCAAGAAAATACACTGGCCGAACAGCAACAATATCACAGTAAATCACAGTTCCGATTTCATGAGGATGACGCTGGATGGAACCACAGTCAGTCTCTTTTTATCTCTCTCTTTCTTTCGTATCCTTACATTTACCATTTACTATTTTGCTGTATTCGCTATCGTCTGAGCTCTCGGGAGCCGTGCAAAACGGAAGACATCGTAGGGTAAACAAAGAGCAACTGCTGAAGTCTTCTGTTTTTCCTGGGAATCCTGTCTGGTAGTAGTAACGATGTTTTGTTCCTGGAAAAAAAGGAAAAAACAATTATTGTTGGTTATTTTCCGTAAAAAAAAAAATCGTATAATCCAGTTACTCTATGTATCTAGATTTATTACCCTATATCTGTTGGTGTATTACGTCGTATACACGCAGACACAAACACATACACACACACGCAAGCGCATGCACACACAGAGATTTCTCGTCATAATAAAAATGAAATACTTTGCTTGATATCAAAACTACGACCATTCAGCTAAATGCGCAATAAATGATGTGTAAGCGACAGTGAAGCTCGAGGTCTGGTTTGGTGCTTTCTCGGCACAAGGTCCCGCGAACGCCACGACCCAGCTCACCTGGACTGGGGGCGGAGCGAAGGTCAAGACGTCGGGGTCAAGCAAAGCAAGAATCTGATGCAAGACCGGGCGGGAAACGGCAGGTGAAATAGAGTGCATTACGCAGCCTAGGTCTTAAACGCAGCCCATGAATGGAAGATCGAAGATGTGACAGCCCCAGAACTGAAGACATAGGAAGTTGGTGAGAGGTAGGGGAAAAGGGAGAGAAAGAGAGGTTGATGGATCGTTCTCCGCAATATAGAGGCAAAGACACAAATCTAAAGATATATATCTTTAAATATATAGATAAATAATTACATAGACAGATAGATAGATGGACAAACAGAGAGAGAGAGAGAGAGAGGGGGGGGGGGGCAGACAAACAGACAGACAGACAGAGAGAGAGAAAGAGAGAGACAGAGGAACAGACAGACAGACAGACAGAGAGAGAGAGAGAGAGAGGAGAGAGAGAGAGAGAGAGAGAGAGAGAGAGAGAGAGAGAGAGAGAGAGAGAGAGAGAGAGAGAGAGAGAGAGAGAGAGAGAGAGAGAGAGAGGAGAGAGAGAGATGGGAGGAAGGAGGGAGCACGGAGAGGAGAGAGACAAAGCGCCTTCCACAAGACTCCACCTCGCAGTCACATCGAGTTACTGCTGAACAGACGTCTGAGCGAGAGACAGCGCAAACAGTGGAAACGAGGCAAATGAGAAAGAGAGGAATTCTACCACAGATGATGAAAACGAAGAACAGGAGCCATTGCAACATTCGACAGGACAATGCAATGGGGAATGTGTTGCAGGACGGGTGTGTGTGTGTGTGTGTGTGCGTGTTTTAGATGAGAAAATTAACAAAATAAGAAAACAAACAGACAGGAAGAGAAGAGCATGGAAAGATGCAACTAGAGAGAAGATAAGAAAAAATGATACAAAGGCAGAGAAGGAAAAGGATGTGGACCAGGACACAGATAAGATGTAGAGGAGAAGGAAAGAAAGAAGAGGAGACAGGGAGGAGGAACACAGGAAGAGAGGGAGAGGCGACGATAGGCTTTTGTTCGTAATGGTTAATTGGCGGTGGTGCGCAAGGCCTTCTGATGCGCACTTGTTTCTGTTCCGTTTCTGCCAACCGCGCGTTTTGGGGGATTCCTGGCCGTCTGTGTCTCGGTGTCGCCTCGGGAATGCATGGCGCGGAGGTTTTACTTGGGTCCGCATTTTATTTTGCTTTGGATTCTCTCTGGCTGTCGGTCTCTCTGTCTCTCTCTCTCTCCCTCCCTCCCTCTCTCTCCTCCTCTCTCTCTTTCCTCCCCCTCATTCCTTCTCTCTTTCTCTCTCTCACTCCCTCTATTCCAGTGACTTTCTCATCATTATCACCACACTTCGTACGTAGCATGACATACTTTCGTGAATATATCAGCCAAACAAAGAGCATATTAACCGTAGGATCAAACATCAGAGCAACCGAAGCATCCGGGAAAGGGAAGCCGTTCATGTCGATGTTAATGATATGATAATTAGGAAAAAGGGGGAAGGAAAGAACAAGAAAACGTTAAACAATAAGGAATTCACTTGATGAAATAAAGACAATAGCCAGAAGACAAGAAGAAAACAAAGAAAAACGGGAGAACTTGACGGATGAAAAAAAGAAGAAAATAGCCAGAAGACAAAGAAGAAAGCGAAGAAAAAACGAGAGAACTTGACGGATGAAAACAGAAAATAGCCAGAAGACAAAGGAGAAAACGAAGAAAAACGAGAGACCTTGACGAATGAAAAAAATAAGAAAATAGCCAGAAGACAAGAAGAAACGAAAAAAACGGGAGAACTTGAACGGTGAAACTCCCGACCAGAGCTTACTTACGGCCCCGAACGCAGCGCTATCTTATCGGAAACGCGCCGGTGCCGAATCCCTAAGCAACAGATAACCTCGCTCTCGTGAAACAACTCGTATTGCCCAATGATTCGTTTCGTCAAGTTCAGAGAATTAGAGGGAGGGAGGAAGGGAGGGAAGGAGGGAGAGGGGGTGGAAGGGGAGAGAGGAGGGGGAGGGGGTGAGAGGGTAAGAGAGAGAGAGAAGAGAGAAGGGGAGGGGTGAAAGGGTGAGAGAGAGAGAGAGAGAGAGAGAGAGAGAGAGAGAGAGAGAGAGAGAGAGAGAGAGAGGAGAGAGAGAGAGAGAGAGAGAGAGAGAGAAGAGAGAGAAGGAAGAGCGATAGAGGTTTGAGTGTAAAGAGAGAGAAAAAAACATGTCACAGCCACATATAAAGAACTACTGTCACTAACCATCCTTTCTTCATCATCTAAGACGTCAGAGATAATCTTGATCTCGAAGAAATTTATTATATCTGAAGCGGAACCAGAATAAAGGACAAAGGAAAAGGTCCTTCATTTCACACACACACATACACATATGTATATACACACACACACACACACACAACACAACACATATATTATATATATATATATATATATATATATATATATATATATATATATATATATATATATATATATATATATATATAGGTATGTTTATGTATATGTATCTACTCGCAACATAGATATATACTCATATGTACGCAAATATACAGTGGCAAACGCACATACGTTTAAAATACACAAATACGTATACTCCCGTACACATACCGACTTTGGCGGATGATATGATAAACACAAATCTTTATGCATTAACATTATCTACATTTTTCTGACATGTCCTCTTGAATTATCCTAATAACTTTTATAGAGTAAAATAATCTTTTGTTTTCTTCGCGAGTTTAAGATTAAGAGTTAAGCTTTTGATTTACCTGTGGGAAAAGGCTTGGCTTGAGGGGGGAGGGGAGAGAGGGAGAGAGAGAGAGAGAGAGAGAGAGAGAGAGAGAGAGAGAGAGAGAGAGAGAGAGAGAGAGAGAGAGAGAGAGAGAGAGAGGAGGAGAGAGAGAGAGAGAGAGAGAGAGAAGAGAGAGAGAGAGAGAGAGAGAGAGAGAGAGAGAGAGAGAGAGAGAGAGAGAGAGAGAGAGAGAGAGAGAGATTGATAGATAAATGGACAGATAGATAGAAAGAGAGAGAAAGAGAGATAGAGATTGATAGATAGGTAGGTAGATGGATAGATAGATAGAGAGAGAGAGAGTAGGGAGGGGAGACCGAAAGAAAAATGGTACAACGGCAAGAGTTAAAGGCATAAAGACTGGAAATGGAAACCGGCAAATAGAAAAATAGTTATCAATTAGGAGGAGACAGAGAGAGCAAGAAGCTGTCCTTTTACTGGTAACTATGAGAAGGCAATTTGGTATACTCACGTTTTGAATATAAGAATGTCACACTGCATTGCAAGATATTGTATTTTTCTACACATTCAGGTCTCACTTCACAATTTTCTATTCACCACAAGGAAAAGTTACTTTTCATAAGTTAGTGAAAATATTGCGAACACTTATATTTCATAAATAATGGTTAAAATTATGACTTCAGCCACAACTTTCGTGTTATTTTTTTACATTATGAATATACAATACTTTGTCAAAGATTTATTCATATATTACTTTGTTTTTTTCTATTCGTATGGCTAAACCTCTGTAAACTACACTTAAAACCCCACAGTCTTACTCAGAGTAATAAAATGTTGTCCTTCGAACTCAGTCCTTAAAGCCCTACTAACGGTGGAAGGCTTTCATCGGATCGGAATGCGCTCCGTTTCATCATAAAGTTGTGGTTTTGTTTATCGGGATTGCCGATTGCGTAAGCGGTTCAGTCAATATATGTCACCTAATCAAGAACATGTTTACATACACACACACGCACACACACACACGCGCTATAGATATATTTATATGTATCAATTAGTCTAAGCACCAAATAGGCACATCCGAACACACCCCCACACACAAGCAGAATTTCCCAGAATAAAAAAAAAATATATAACAAATATATATGCATATATATATATATGCATATATAATATATATATATATATATATATATATATATATATATATATATATATATATATATATGTGTGTGTGTGTGTGTGTGTGTGTGTGTGTGTGTGTGTGTGTGTGTGTGTGTGTGTGTGTGTGTAAACACAAGTAAATGCAAGTCGCGAGGTGAAAAAAAAATATATATATCGTTTATCTACTTGCTTATTACTAGAAGAAATAAAGCTTTCCTCCTGCGTGGCATTGCCCTTGCGCGTCGGCCATCCCGCCAGCCTCCCAGGGACAGCATCCGCCACAGCGCGCAGAGTTCCCGGGTTCAAGTGACCCAGCCTCCGGGAGGCAGTTCCCTGCTCCGGGAGCGATGGCGTGTCGGTGCCACGCAGACGCCGCCTGATGATCGGCCATAAGTTATCTATGCGATTTAGGTCTGGACTGCTGTCTGGCCGATCCTTGAATTACTTTGCTTCATAATCACGAAGCCACGGTTACAGTGACTTTGCCATATGGCAAGAAGCCCATCCTGCATAAGTTACTACTTTGGTTCATCTTCTCCTCGGCAGGCTCAGATGCAAGACCGCCAACACCATAATAAGTGAAGCAGCCCCTCACCATGAGGGAAGCAGAGTGTTTTACCGTCTTTTCAGTCTAATCCGGGAGGTGGGCATCCGAGCGGGGGCCGGTAGACCCCCCTTCCCCTGCTGCCAGTCACGGCAATCGTTGCTTCATCCGGCCAAAGCACACCTTGCGAGATGTCAAGGTCCCTCTCTTAATACTTCATGACAAAGGAAATGCGCTTCTTTTTCAGAACAAAACTAAACAGTGGTTTCTTCCGTCCGAAAACTAGGAAATTCAGATCGCCAGTGAGACATTCCTGTAAGCAGCGCAGAGATACCAACCCGATAAAAATTCTATGAACTTGTGGGTATGATTTCTCGAGCAGTTATCACAGGATTGCCTTCACCTGCCTTCCGATGATGCTCAGGGGCCGTGGAAAGATCAACATAGGCCTACTACGCTCCACCCTGGCCCGGGTAAGTCGTCCTCGCCAAGGCGCGCCCCTGCGCCCGCTCCGTCTGTGAGGCTACATCCCTGAAGTGACGCACGAGGCAACCTCTGCCACAGCATCCATTGTGGTCCTCCTGGCCATCCTAGGTTATAAGCCAAAGAGCAAAAGAGAATCTTTAAAATAAAAAAAGTGGTAAAAGACGCATGACGTTACAGCGTTGCCAGGAACCACCATCACCAATAGGTACTGCTCCTTAACTTTCCGTGCAGCAGAGATCCTTTCCATAGAAATGATTTAGTTTGCGCGGAAATTGTCATTGGACCCTTCCACACAGACGATATACATATATATACATACATGTGTATGTATATATATATATATATATATATATATATAATATATATATATATATCTATCTATATATATCTATCTATCTATCTATCTATCTATCTATCTATCTATCTATCTATCTATCTTATCTATCTATCTATCTATCCATCTATATATATATATATATATATATATATATATATATATATATATTATATATAGTATATATATATATCTATATATATATATATATATATATATATATATATATATATGTATATATGTATATATATATATATATATATATATATATATATAATATATATATATATATATACATATATATATATATATATATATATATATATATATAATTATATTATATATATATATATATATATATATATATATATATATATATATAATATATATATATATATATAATGTATATATATATATAATATATATATATATATATATATATATATATATATATATATATATATATATATATAATATATATATATATAATATATATAATATATATATATACATTCATTCATGTCTATATACACATATGTGTGTGCTTGTGTGTATAAAAACAAAAGATTAAATGAATCAGATTCCATCTTATTGAAATTTCTTTCGTGCACCGCGTTTAGTTCCGGTCCTGCCATGAATGCTAAAATGCATAGCATCAGCGCTGCTTCTGCAAGCCAAGGATACTGAGTCGTGCGGCCCCGGGGAAGAGCTCCGTCGCCTGGCCGGTCTCGCTTGCGCCTAACGCACGCACGCACGCACACACACACACGTAAATGCACATGGAATTAAACACGCTCACGCTATCTCCCCTCCCCCTCTCCCTCTCCACATTCCCCACCGCCAAAAAAAGAATCTTGCACGTCACAAACGTCACACGATGTTACGTCATGTTACGTCATCGCTGCGGTGAATGGAGAATAACTGATAGCGTTCGTGTCCGACTGCCCGGGGGATATCGATGACGCAATACCATGAAACAGCTGATGGGAAAGGGTGGAACGGACAAATGCTTAGGGAACAGTATTGTATTTGCGTGGAGAAAGAGTAAGAGAGAGAGAGATGGGGGGGGGGGGGAGAAAGAAAGAAAGAGAGAGAGACAGAGAGAGAAGGGATAATCGCAGCAAAAGAAAAAAAAAAATAATTAAACGCAACAACGCCTCAATAAGTCAACAATCCAACCAAAAACAATAAGCTTGTCTGAACTTCCGCTCCAAATTCTTCTGACACAATGAGCCATCACACCAATCTGTTATCAACTTCACCTTGGAATTCATTCAGACACGAACGCACGTATCGAAGTGACAACCGAGTCTCTCTTTGCTTGTTCGTGTTTTTAGAATATATATATATATATATATATATATATATATATATATATATATATATATATATATGTGTGTGTGTGTGTGGTGTGTGGGTG
>NW_020869858.1:1772264-1775009 GCF_003789085.1 Penaeus vannamei
GGGGGGGGGGAAGAGGGAGGAAAGAGAAATGGAGAGGGAGAGAGAGAGAAACAAAATAAAAGAAGTCAAAGAAACAGTAAAAAGAGAGAGAAAGAAAAAAAGGTCAGCCCAAGATCTCAAAGTGCGAACCAGATGCTTTTCTCGCTCGTGGAGGACAAGAACCCACAGGAAAAGACAAGGACACGCATTGTAATGAAACTTAAAATTCGATGATGATAAAAAGATTAATACACATCAGGTGACACATGCAAAAATGTAAGTACATTGGCAAATTCGCTTCATTTTTTTTTTTGGGGGGGGGGGAATTTCGCAATCACACACTATATATAAAACCTTGGAATTAAGAAATGGAAATATTGAATGTTTAAAAATCTGAAATGAAAATGTTCACACACAGAGCAGGTTCATTTCAGATTTTTTTCTTTTTCTTTTTCTTTTGGAATTTCAAAATTACACACTATATAAAACCGTGAAAAAAAAACAAAAAAATGGAAACAAAGAATGTTTACCTTATCTTTATCATATCATTTCGTTTTGTGCTGCATATCCCTTAATTCACTTTTCCTGAATTTTTTCTTTCTTTCTTTCTTTTAATTTGATATCTATGCACATTTCAGTCAGTCGCTACTGTTTAACCACTCTCCACTGATACATTTTGTATTTTTTTATCAGACTTTCTTTTACTGTTTGTTCGTCTCTTTCTACACTCACTATCTTCACTATATCCGCGCTCTGATCTCCTCTTCCTTCTAAGGTCACATTTTCAAAGGCCGACCGCCCGATGTATGTGTATACAAACACACATACATACATATATATAGAAAGGGATAGATAGATAGATATAGATATAAGCACATACACACACATGTATATATATATATATATATATATATATATATATATATATATATATATATAGAGAGAGAGAGAGAGAGAGAGAGAGAGAGAGAGAGAGAGAGAGAGAGAGAGAGAGAGAGAGGAGAGAGAGAGAGAGAGAGAGAGAGAGACAGACAGACAGACAGACAGACAGACAGACAGACAGAGTCAGAGACAGACAGACAGGCAAACACACAGATAAGGAGCCATAAAGCCATTTAAGAACCAATTACTACACAGGTCTAGTCTTAGTTCAAAGGCGACAACTCAACCGACAAGAGACTTATCAATATTATCAACAACAGCAGCTACGGCGTAACAGCTCGTAAAGTTCACAGGATCACAGCGTGTTGCTATCTTATCGCAGCTAACAATGGAAATGCATTGGGCGATCCGGCAGGATTCAGTACCAGAAAATCATTTCTGACGTGGAGTTTAATAATTTTCCATTGTTTAATTTTCGAAAGGGTTTGTCGGATGAAAAATGCACACAAATGAGACAGGTGATACAAATACATACACTCTCATATGCGCATACGTACACGTACCCTATAGACACCTACTCGACGAAACAGGCACACAAACAATAACTCTAAGCGACTGAGTTTAACCCCGGTCAGTCTCCCTTGCAGGGATCAGTAAATGGGAGAATGAGTGAAGACATGTACAGACAGATACACGAACACACACATACACACAGATATACGCACACTCGCATACACACAGATACACACACACACACATACACCCTTAAGCACATACACCACATACACATGAACATAGCCACACGCATGTAAGAACACACACTTTGACACACATAAGCACAAACGTGTCACAAATCCATGTTTTGCTTGGGCAGCCATTCCATATACAAACGCTATCGTTTATGTAACGTTATTGCAACGTCATTGCATTTCTTTTTGCTTTCTTTCTTTAAGGAGCTGAATTTCGGACTTTATTTACTTTATTTTGACCAGTTACTGTATTCGTCAATCAACAATTTTTGTTCAACTTTCCTCTATTGATGGTTGTGTGCCATTTTCTTAATTTCTGTGAAGAAAAAAAACATTGGAAATATTGCAAAAAAGGCATAAGTTTATATAAAGACGCAGAGATAGATAGAGAGATAGAGAGAGAGAGAGACGAGAGAAAGATAAAGGCAAAGAAAACGGAGGGCGCACTCACCTGCCGAAGAGCATTAAGCGCGGAGACGTCTACTCCTCACGACGGCCGAACGGAGACTGGAGGCGTGGAGGTAGAGAACCCGCTTTCCTATCACAGTGCAAGGAGGGGGGGGCGAAGGAGAAGGGGGGAGAAGGGAGGCATGGGGAGGGGAAAGAGGAGGAGGAGGGGAAGGGGAGGGGAAAAGAAGAGGAGGGGAAGGGGAGGGGAAAAGAGGAGTAGGAAAGGGAGGGGGGATGGAGGAGAAGGGAGAAGAAAATGATGAAGATGAGAGGGAGGAGATAGAGAGGGGCGAAAACGAGGAGAAGGGGGGAATGGAAGGAGAAAGGGGGGCCAAGAGGAAAGTGAAGGAAAGGGGAGGGGTATAGAGGAAGAGGAAGGAGGACAAGAATAGAGAAGGAGAAAGAAAAAGAGAGAGAGAGGAGAGGGTGATGTGGAAAAGGAGAGCCAGTCTACCACCTGCTCGGTATCTCTTAAAAGAAAGGGGAGAAGGAGGGAGAAGAAGAACAAGAACAAATGGAGGGGATAAGGGCAGGGGGTAAATGAATGGTGGGAGAGGCAATAAAGAGGAATAAAGAGAGAGAAAGAATGCTGTTGCAAGAGAAGAAGTGAAGTGTGGAGAACAGTTTGAGGGAAGTGGTTCCTGCGACGAAACTTCTAGTTTGCTCTCTCTTCCATCTGGGGGCT
>NW_020869858.1:1775109-1802609 GCF_003789085.1 Penaeus vannamei
ATTCTTCTCCTTCTCCTTTTCTTCTCTCTCTTTACTTTTATTACTTCTTATCCGCCTTCATTTTGCTCTTCTCCTTAATCTCTAGACTGTATCATGAATATTTCCGCTCTCTTACAATATTCTCACTATCTCACATTTCATTTTCTCGTCCTCCTCCTCCTCCTTCTCCTTTCTCACTTATCATTTTCTTCCTACCTCTTCTCCACTAATCATTTCCACTCCTTCCTTCTCTACTTCAATTTTTCCTTCCTCCTCCTTCTCTCACTATCAATTTTTATCCTCACTCGCTTCTCCACTTTCATCATTTTCCTCCTTCTTCCTCTTTTCTCTTATCCACTTCAGTCTTTCCTCCTTCTTCTTCTTCTTCTTCTTCTTCTTCTTCTCTTCCTCCCTCCTCCTCACTCTTCTTTTTCCTCTTTCTTCTGTCTTCTTTCTTCTCTTCTCTTCCTTCGGGCCTCCTCCTCTCTTCCCTTCTTTTTTCTTGCTCTCCTTTCTTCTTCAAGTTTTCTTTTTTCTTTTTCTTTCTCTTCTTTTCCTCCTCCTCCTTCTTCTTCTTCTTCTTTTTCTTTCTCCTCCTCCTTCTTCTCTTCTCGTCTCCCTCCTCCTTGTTTTTCTTCTCCTCCTCCTCCTCCTTTTTCTTCTCCTCCTCTTCCTTCTCCTTCTTCTCGCTTCATTTAACCTCTCCTCCTCCTTCTCCTTCTCCAGTTCATTTTCTTCCTCCTCCTTCTCCACTTCATTTTCCTCCTCCTCCTCCTTCTCCACTTCATTTTCCTTCTCCTCCTCCACTACATTTTCCTCCTTCTCCACTTCATTTTCCTCCTCCTCTTTTTTACTTCATTTTCCTCCTCCACTTCATTTCCCCTCCTCCTTCTCCTCCTTCTCACTTCATTTTCCTCTTCCTCCTCCTCCTTCTCCACATTATCTTCTCCACTTCATTTTCCTCCTCCTCTTCTCCACTTCATTTTCTCTTCTCCTCCTCCTTCTCCACATTTATTTTCCTCCTCCCTCCCCATCCTTCTCTCACTTCATTTTCCTCCTCCTCCTTCTCCCACTTCATTTTCCCTCCTATCCTCCTCCTCCACTTCATTTTCCTCCTCACCTCCTCCTTCTTCCACTTCATTTTTCCTCCTCTCTCCTTCTCCATTTTCCTCTCCTCACTTTCATTTTTCCTCCTCCTCCTCTTCCTTCTCCACTTCATTTTCCTCCTCCTCCTCCTCCTTCTCCACTTCATTTTCCTCCTCCTCCTCTTCTTTTTTACTTCGACTCCAGGCTTCACAAAGCTCGTCTCCGGTGCTCGACGAAGACGTAGAACCGGCGCCGAAAAAACGATCGTGTTGAGACGGCGCCGTTTCCGCTAATCCGGAATTCTCGCTAATCCGGAAGCTCACTAATCCGGAACCTCGCCGGTCCTATTTCTTTTGGGGATTTTTTTTTTTTTTTTTTATTCCTTCGCGGCGTGGGAAGGGAGGAGATGAAATCCCTCCGTCAGAGTATAGTGCGCGAGAGGCTGTGTTTTGAGACCTGAAATAAGAGGATTTGGCTCTCAAATAAGACTAGGAGATTGGAAGGGAGAGGTGGGGGAAGGGAGAAGAAGGGAGAGAGGGAGAAGAGGGAGAGAGAAGGGAGAAGACGGGGAGAGGAAGGGAGAAGAGGGAGAGAAAGGGAGAGGAAAGGGAGCAGAGGGTGAGAGATTGCGAGAGATTGCGAGAGGGAGGGAAGGGAGGGAGGGAGGGAGGGAGGGAGGGAAGGAGGGAGGGAGGGAAGGAGGGAGGGAGGGAGGGAGGGAGGGAGGGAGGAGAGAGAGAGAGAGGAGAGAGAGAGAGAGGAGAGAGAAGAGAGAGAGAGAGAGAGAGGAAGAGAGAGGAGAGGAGAAAGAGAGAGAGAGAGAGCGAGAGAGAGAGAGAGAAGAGAGAGAGAGAGAGAGAGAGAGAGAGAGGGGGGGGGGAGGGGGAGAGGAAAGAGAGAGAGAGAGAGAAGCCAGAGACATAGACAGACAGATAGCCAAAAACAAAGAGAGAAAACAAATACATACAAGATATACAACGTAAAAAAGCAGCCCTCCGAGAGAACCCCCCCCTCCCTCTCCCTCCTCTCTCGGCGGATCAGAAGAGGGCGGCAGAGCAGCGCAAGAGATCTCCGGCAGCATCTTCATCTCGTTCCTTGATGGGATGCTCCGGCGGCAGTGTCTCTCTCTCTCTTCCTCTCCTTACCCCTCTCCTTCTGGTTCTACTTCTCCCTCTTCCCCCCTCCATTTTTCCCTCTCTTCTAATTTTACTCTCTATTTCTCCCTGCCCTCCTTCCCCCTTTTACCCGCCCTCTCCTATCTCCCTCTCTCCCTTTTCCTACCTCCCTCCCCTCTCTCTCTCTCCTTTCCCTCCCCCCTCTCTCTCTCTCTCTCTCTCTCTCTCTCTCTCTCTCTCCTCTCTCTCTCTCTCTCTCTCTCTCTTCTCTCTCTCTCTCTCCTCTCTCTCTCTCTCTCTCTCCCTTTTTTCCCATACCCTCCCTGCCCCTCTTTCTTTCTCCCTTTTTCCTCCCTCTCTCCGCCCTTCAACCCTCTCTCCCTTTTTTTCCCATTCCTCCCCTCTCCTCTCTTTCGCTCTCCCTTTCTCCTTTTCCTCCCTCTCTCCCTTCCTCCCTCCCTCATTCCCTTCCCCTCCCCTCCCCTCCGTCCCCCCTCCCTCTCTTTTCCCTCCCTCCGTCCCTCGCGTGCCTCCCTATTGACAAGGGCCGCGAGAGAGAGAGCCTGGACGTGTCTCACTCATATTGACGACTCTTGTTAGATCTCGGGGATTTACGAAAAAGGGGATTGGTAAAGTGGGAGAGGAGAGGAGAGAAGAGGCATAAAAGAGAGAGAGGAAGAGGAACTATAGGATGCGGAAGAGAGAGAGAGAGAGAGAGAGAAGAGAGAGAGAGAGAGAGAGAGAGAGAGAGAGAGAGAGAGAGAGAGAGAGAGAGAGAGAAAGAGAGGGAATATAGGATGCGGAAGAGGGATAAGAGAGAGAGAGAGGAACGATACAAAAGATGAATAAGGAAAAAACAGTAGAATACGAGTAATAGAAAAAGTGAAAAAGACCAGAGAGGAATGAGAAAATTACACAAAAGATGAAAAAAGATAAAATACACGCGCCTAACAAAAGGAAAAAATTGAAACAAAAGGAATAAGAAGAACGGATACATTCGAGAAAGAGGCATAAGTAATAAAAATATATAACGACAAAGGAAAATGAAAAAAATGATAATAAAAGAAAGGAAAAAAAGTAAAACAAAATAAAACAATTATCCTTCTGCGAGCGGATGAGTGGAATAAGTTTTAGCTTGGAAACTGTGCTTGAGTTTTGAACCTTTGATACACGGGCTCGCTCTTCTCTTCTCTCTCTCTCTCTCTCTCTCTCTCTTCTCTCTCTCTCTCTCTCTCTCTCTCTCTCTCTCTCTCTCTCTTTCTCTCCTCTCTCTCTCTCTCTCTCTCTCTCTCCTTCTCTTTCCTTCCACCTCATCTCCTTCCCTTCCTCCAAATCCCCCCCCTCCCCCTCCCCCCCCTATCTCCTCTCCTTTCCTTCCCTCTTCCCCCTCTCCCTTCCCTCTCCTCCTCTTCCTTCCCTCCTATCCCTCCTCCCTCCTCCTTCCCTCCTATCCCTCCCCCCTCCACACACCCCTCTCCTTTCCTCCCTTCCTATCCCTCCCCCCACCACACACCCCCCTCTCCTTTTCTTCCTTCCTATCCCTCCCCCACCACACACCCCTCTCCTTTTCTTCCTTCCTATCCCTCCCTTTTTCCCCTGTCCGCCCCCCTCCCTCTCCCTCCCCCTTGTCCGCCCCTCTCCTTTCCTTTCCTCCTATCCCTCCGCCTCCACCTCCACCTCCCCCTCCTACTGTCCGCCCCCCCTCCCTCTCCCCCTGTTTTTCCTTCGGCGAACATCGTGCCTTCCTCCTCAGCGCGTTCGGACCTCGTCGCTCTCCCTCTCAGTTAATTAATGATCCGTTTCGTTTTCATTAATGTTTTTCAAATGAGCGGGTTTTTTTCTGTGGGAAAAATGTTTCAGCGCATGGAATCTTTTGTTGCGGTAATGATGTATGTGAATTGTGGGGAGGAAAGGAGGGGTTACACGCTTTGCACACGCTCTCTCTCTCTCTCTTTCTTTCTTTCTCTCTCTCTCTCTCTCTCTCTCTCTCTCTCTCTCTCTCTCTCTCTCTCTCTCTCTTTCTCTTTCCTCTTTCTCTTTCTCTCTCTCTCTCTCTCTCTCTCTCTCTCTCTCTCTCTCTCTTCTCTCTCTCTCTCACACACACACACACACACACACACACACACACACACACACACACACACACACACACACACACACACACACACACACACACACACACACACACACACACACACACACACACACACACACACACACACACACATTGTATGCGTGTCCATTCATTAATATATTATATATACACACATCTATATACTGTGTCTCTTTGTTACATGGCCCTCTCTTGTCCTTAAAGAGCGATGGACATGGATAGGTAAATGGCTAAATTGTCTATCCATTCTTCTCGTCGCTTTGTTGAGGCAGACGCAGTAGAGTGTCGTTTCGATTTCGCTCCGTTAAAAGAAAATTCACTCCTCCCCTGCATCAAATTTGCGTCTTCTTTCATCTTATTATTTTCGACCCTTGTTTTCATTTGTCTACAACCCCCTTCTCCCTCCTCCCTCTCCGTCCTCTTTTTATTCACCACCACCACCACCACCACCACCACCACCACCCGCCACCACCACCACCTCCTCTTCATTTTTTCTTATTTTCGCTTCTTTCATCAATATATATATTTATTTATTATTATTTTTTGCGTCGTCGTTAACAAAGGTAATTTCGCCGTGAAGATGGTGCTGACTCTGGCCACGTGTGCGGGAAGGTAGCTGATAATGGCTGACATCATGATGTCATTCGCTTCGTAATGAGGGAATTAGTGTTTTTTTAAGGGTTGTCATCACCGCGATTTTTTTTTTTTTTTTTTTTTTGTGTGTGTGGAGGGCGACATGGCCTGTACTACCCTCCCTCTCGCTCTCCCCTTCCCCCTATCTTTCTCCCTCTCCCCTCGCCATACCCTCCCTCCCTCCTTCCATCTCACTCTCCCCTTCCCCCTCCCTCCTCGCCCCCCCCCCTCAGTACCTCACACATGTCCACACTGATTTATTTCTCTCTCAATTTGCATCTATTTACATACGCCGATGTGACCTGCCATGTCCTCGTCCGACCGGAGAGCCGAGCCGTAAGGGGCAGGCAGGCAGGCGGGGCGGGCGAGGAGAGAGAAAGAGCATCGTTATAAAGTTCTTCGAAAAAGGGCGTGGGTTGACGGCGGGGCAGGGGGTAGGGGAGAGGGGGTATGGGGTTGAGGGTAGGGGTTAGGGGAGGGGAGGAGGGGGTGTTGTTTGTTAGTTAGCCACCGAGGAAGTCGCGGAAGAGGATTCGGATATCTTTCGTTAGTTGAAAAATAGAAAAATATTTGTCCTTTTGTCTCGTGTTGCTTCCCCCCCCCCTTTCCTCCCGTCCCCACTCCCTTTACAAGCCGTCCTTCCTCTGCCGTTTTTTTCAACTCTCCTCCCTTCGCTTCTCCCCCTTCCCTTCTATCCTATCCCATCCCCCCCCCCCCCCGACCGTCCCTTCCCGCCCATTGTGCCCAAATGCCCGTCACTCACGGAGGCTTCCGCGCCCCCGGACAGAAGGGCGGCTCCGAGGCACCCCGTCAGGAGAGAGTCGATCCTCGCGATTTAATCTAAAGTAGCCCCAGCTCAGGCTTCGCCCCCCCCCCCCGTTCCCCCTTGATACTCTGTGAGACCCCCCGTTCCCCTTGACAACCCTTGACACCCTGTGACCCCTTGACACCCTGTGCCACCCTTGACCCCTTGACACCATTTCCTCACTTGACACGGTGACACTCCCATGTGTATCCGAGCCTGGTGTTCCTGATGGCGTTGTATATATATATATATGTATATATATATATATATATATATATATATATATATATATATATATATATATATATATATATATTTCCTTTTTTATACCGCTGTCTGTCCGTCATAACAGCAGTGCCACCACCTCCTCGCAGGGAAAATTTAACACGAGGGATTCTGTTGCCTTCTGCGTTGTATTTACCTCCCCCCATCCCCACCCTCCTAACCCCCACCTCCCCACCTCCCCACCCCGATATACTCCCTTTCGAAAATATTAATTAAAACCAAAGGGAGGCGCGAGAAACGGAGTGAAACGGAGAAGGCGGAGTATAATAATTCGCGCCCGCCGACTCCGAGCGGGCGTGGGATGGAGTAGCGCCCGATTGTCTCGTGCGTTTAATTGGATCCCTGCCGCTGCTCTCGCCGACACTTGGGCGGAGTGCTGCTTTCCCTTCGTGGAGGAGGGGGGGGGGCGGGGCGGGCGGCCTTTGAACTCGCTTTTCAGTTTTTTTTTTTTTTTTTTTTTTTTTGGGGGGGGAGGGGGTTTTTCTTTTATTTTGAAATTCTTTCTGTCTCTTTATCTCTCTTTGTGTATATCCAGTATATATCTCTTTCTTTTTCTTCTTTGTCTCTCTCTGCCTCTGCCTCCTCTCTTTCCCTTTATCTCCCCCCCCTCTCTCTCCCTACCATCCCTCCCCCCTCTCTCTCTCTCCCTCCCCCTCTCTCTTTCTTTCTTTCTTCTTCCCTCCTTTCTTTCTCTCGTAATAGACTTCGAGGTGTGAGGGCCCTTGAATTATACAAACTAAGAGAGAGGGAGAAGGGTGTGTGTGGCGGGGGAGGAAGATGAGCGCAGGTTGGGACAGGGGGGGTGGGGTTAGGGACGAGGGTCGAGGATAGATTATGAGGGCAGAGGGAGCGAGAGAGAAAGAGAAAGAGAGAGTGAGAGAGAGAGAAAGAAAGAGTAAATGAGTGAGAGAGAGAGAGAGAGAAAGAAAGGGTAAATGAGTGAGAGAAAGAGAAAGAAAGAGTGACTGAGAGAGAGAGAAAGAGAGAAAAAGTGACTGAGAGAGAGAAAGAGAGACTGAAAGAGTGAGAGAGAGAAAGAGACTGAAAGAGTGAGAGAGAGAAAGAAACTGAAAGATGAGAGAGAGAAAGAGACTGAAGAGTGAGAGAGAGAAAGAGAGACTGAAAGAGTGAGAGAGAGAAAGAGACTGAAAGAGTGAGAGAGAAAGAAACTGAGAGAGAAAGAGGAGAGAGAAGAGAGACTGAAAAGAGTGAGAGAGAGAAAGAGAACTGAAAGAGTGAGAGAGAAAGAGACTGAAAAGAGTAGAGAGAGAAAAAGACTGAAAGAGTGAGAGGAAGAAAGAGATGAAAAGTGAGAGAGAGAAAGAGGACTGAAAGAGTGAGAGAGAGAAAGAGGACTGAAAAGTGAGAGAAGAGAAAGAAACAAAGTGAGAGAAGAATCTTCTTTCTTCTCGTCACTTTCAGTTTCTTTCTCTCTCTCACTCTTTCAGTCTCTTTCTCTCTCTCACTCTTTCAGTCTCTTTCTTCTCTTCTCACTCTTAGTCTCTTTCTCTCCTCCACTCTTTCAGTCTTTTTTTCTCCTCTCTCACTCTTTCAGTTCTAAAAGAGTGAGAGAGAGAGACTGAAAGAGTGAGAGAGAGAAAGAGACTGAAAAGAGTGAGAGAGGAAGAGAGACTGAAAAGAGTGAAGAGCAGAAAAGAGACTGAAAGAGTGAGAGAGAGAAAGAGACTGAAAGAGTGAATGAGAGAGAAAGAGACTGAAAGAGTGAGAGAAGAGAAAGAGACTGGAAGAGTGTGAGAGAGAAAAGAGACTGGAAGAGTGTGAGAGAGAAAGAGACTGGAAGAGTGTGAGAGAGAAAGAGACTGAAAGAGTGAGAGAGAGAGAAAAAGACTGAAAGAGTGAGAAGAGAGGAAAGAGACTGAAAGAGTGAGAGAGAGAAAGAGGACTGAAAGAGTGAGAGAGAAAGAGACTGAAAGAGTGAGAGAGAGAAAGAAACTGAGAGTGAGAGAGAGAAAGAAACTGAAAGTGAGAGAGAGAAAGAGACTGAAAGAGTGAGAGAGAAGAGAAAGAGACTGGAAGAGAGGAGAGAGAAAGAGGACTGGAAAGAGTGTGAGAGAGAAAGAGACTGGAAGAGTGTGAGAGAGAAAGAGACTGGAAGAGTGTGAGAAAGAGTCGTGAGAGAGAGAACTGGAAGAGTGTGAGAGAAGAGAAGAGTGTGAGAGAGAAAGAGACTGGAAAGAGTTGTGAGAGAGAGAGAGACTGGAAGAGTGTGAGAGAGAAAGAGACTGGAAGAGTGTGAGAGAGAGAAAGAGACTGGAAGAGTGTGAGAGAGAAAGAGACTGGAAGAGTGTGAGAGAGAAAGAGACTGGAAGAGTGTGAGAGAGAAAGAGACTGGAAGAGTGTGAGAGAGAAAGAGACTGGAAGAGTGTTAGAGAGAAAGAGACTGGAAGAGTGTGAGAGAGAGAGAAAGAGACTGGAAAGAGTGTGGAGAGAGAAAGAGACTGAAGAGAAAACTGAAGAGTGTGAGAGAGAAGAGACTGGATGTGTGAGAGAGAAAGAGACTGAAGAGTGTGAGAAAGAGACTGGAAGAGTGTGAGAGAGAAAGAGACTGGAAGAGTGTGAGAGAGAAAGAGACTGGAAATGTGTGAGAGAGAAAGAGACTGGAAGAGTGTGAGAGAGAAAGAGACTGGAAGAGTGTGAGAGAGAAAGAGACTGGAAGAGTGTGAGAGAGAAAAGAGACTGAAAGATGAGAGAGAAAGAGAGTTGAGTGTGTGTGTGTGTGTGTGTGTGTGTGTGTGTGTGTGTGTGTGTTGTGTGATGAGTGAGTGAGTGAGTGGAGTGTGTGTGTGTGTGTGTGTGTGTGTGTGTGTGTGGTGTGTGTGTGTGTGTGTGTGTGGTGTGTGTGTGAGTGTGTGTGTGTGTGTGTGTGAGTGAGTGAAGTGAGTGAGTGAGTGAGTGAGGTGAGTGAGTGAGTGAGAGAGAGAGAGAGAGAGAGAGAGAGAGAGAGAGAGAGAGAGAGAGAGAGAGAGAGAGAGCCAACCATACCCCGTCTTAGCATTCGGAGCCGATCTACTTTTTTAATCCTTACTCATTCATTCATTCATTCATTCTCTCTCTCTCTCTCTCTCTCTCTTTATCTATCTCTCTCTCTCTTTATCTCTCTCTCTCTCTCTTTATCTATCTCTCTCTCCTCTCTCTCCCTCCCTCCTCCTCACCTCTCCATCCCCTCTCTTCCACTCCCTTAACAAGCCAATAAGTGCAATAGCCCCAAGGAGGTAAATAACACCACTCGTCGGGAACGTGTGGGTTTTGGGTTGCGAATTGTGCACGGCTTGTTGCAAGGGGGGAGGGGGAGAGGGGAGGGGGAGAGGAGGGGGAGGGGAGGAGGATGAGAGAAGGGAGGAGAATGGGAAGTGGCTGGAGTGGGAGAGGGGTGGGGAGGAGAATGGGACGAGGAGAAGGGGAGGGGAGGAGAGGAGAATACGCGAAGGAGGGTGAAGGAGGGAGGAGGGGGGAAGGGAATGAAGGAAGGAGAATAAGCAAAGAGATGGTCGGAGGGGGGGAGAAGGAGGGGAGTATATTGGGTGAAGGGAAGGAGTAGGAGGGATCCAGGGAGAATAAGGGAAGGGAGGAAAGACCAAGGACGGAGTAGGGAAGCGAGTGGCAGAGGGGAAGGAGGGATCGAGGAGGGAGCGTGTGCAAGCGAGGAGGGAAAAGGGGAGGGCGAAGAGGAGGGAATAAGGAGAGAGAGAGCGGGAGAGGGGGAAGAGGAGGAATAAGGAGAGAGTGAGAGGAGGAGGATGGAAGGGGAGGGGCGAAGAGGAGAGAATAAGGAGGCGAATAGAGAGAGTGAGAGGGTGGAGGATGGAAGAGGGGAGGGGCGAAGAGAGAGAATGAGAGTGAGAGGAGGAGGGATGGAAGAGGGGGGGGCGAAGAGGAGGGAAGAAGAAGAGAGAGAGCGGGAAGAGGGAGGGGCGAAGAGGAGTGAATAAGGAGGCGAATATGGAGGGAGGAAGAGGTAAGAGAACAGAAGAGGGCAAGAGGGGGGAGGGGGGTTGATGACCTCGTAAAGAGCAGCTGTTTGGTTTCCTTGGGTGCGACGACGGAGGGTGGAGGGGGGGGGCGGTGGGGGAATATGGGCACGTGTGTGATTTGATGGGCCTTGTTGGCTGTGGTACTCTGTTTGTTTGTTTGTTTGTTTTTCCGTGTAGAGCTTAAGTCTGTATACTAATAGTCAGTCAATATTGATGATGATAATTATAATTATAATAGTTAATTGTATTGTTTATGTATTTGTTATCATCATTACTGTTATTATTATTGTTATTGTCATTGTTATTGTTATCGGTATTGGCCACTTCTACAGCTTTTATTATTATATATTCTTTTAAATCAACCACCACCTCACCGAATGGAGGGTTTACTTAGGCAAGTCCATTGTATTCAAACATCAAAATCAAACGGAAAACGAAATAACGACGAGAAGAAGCGGGAAAAAAATAGGTCCGCCTTCTGCATTTTTCCACTTTGCAGGAAGGAAGGAATGCGACCCGTTTTGTGGAGCTGCCATGACTGCCTCCGGGCGTCCATTACACCGACGGGAATTTTGGGAAGAGTATCAATAGTTCTTCGGAGTGAGAGACCGGTTTTTTTTTCTCTCTCTTTCTTTCTCTTTCTCTCTTTCTTTCTCTTTCCCTTTCTCTTTCTCTCTTTCTCTCTCTCTCCTTTATGCCCTTCAATCCACCCTACGCTTTTTCTGCTTCCACATTATCCCGTCTCCTGTCTTTCTTCCTCCTCCTTCTCCACCATTTCTTTCTCTCTCTTCCCTTCCCTCTTCGTTACTCCTCCCTCTACCGTTTCTTACCTTACCTCGTACCTCTCTCTTTCTCTGTCTCTCACTCGCTCTCTCTTTCTTCGTTTCTTTTTCTTCTTCTGCTTCCTTTTTTCGAGAAAGGTTCTATCTGAATCTGAAATGCAAGGAGGGAGAAACTGCATTTTGAATTAGGAGGAAGATTTTCTTTGTTTGGCTTCCGTCTTTTGTTTAGAGAATATATTTAATGCGTCTAGAAGGACCAGGACTTCCACTTTACATAAAGAAATGTACAAATTCAGTAACGGGGAAAATGCTATGATGTAGCAAAAGGAAAATCAATGAAAATACTGACAGGCATTTGCTCCTTACCCCTGAAAAGGAGTGAGGAACCGGGAGCCGAAACGTAGTTGAATTTCGCGTCGAATTTCGCGCCATTTCTTACAGCAGCTGTTTTTTTCAAGAGCTTTTGTTGTTCTTTCTTTCAGACGAGACTTGAAAGAGTGCTTTTCTTACGGTCAAAAGTTCGCCGTCACAATAACGCACGGCTTTCGACTTTAAATAGGTGGGAAAAATTAAAGGAAAAGGTGGAGTGTAAATTTCGTTTAATCTCCCATTGCTGGCTGGAAATGAAAAGAAAGTGAAAAAGAGGGAACTAATCAAGGATCAGGCAGCGGGAACCATGAATTCTCCCCTCCTGCTATCTTCCCCCTCCCTCTCCCCTAACCCACTCCCCCTCCCTCCCCCAACCCTCCTCCTCTCCCGAAGAAAAACACAGAAATGACGGCAATTGAGAGATCACAATAAACAGTCATTATCGTTCTGAAGAGGTCTTATGAGACCCCGAGTTTGTTCTTCCTTTCCTCTTAAATAATCTTTTACGAAACCAAGGTTTTCGGCTGTCATCACCTATGCCTATAGAACAGGTAAATCCTATTAAATCTGTATTTTCCTTTCCACATCCGTTCGAGCCGAGTATTAAAAAAAAAAAAAAAAAAAAAAAAAAAAAAAAAAAAAAAAAAATGGCGTTCCTTTTTAGCATGAGGCGACCGCGTTTTAGCGGCGGGCTTTTTAGCGTTCCCAGATTGGACCGGCGGCCGGAACGGCTAATTAAATTATGTGGTAGATTATAGCGCTTCACGCGATGGGTTAGCGCTCGCCGGCTGCTTCATCGGGGCGGGAAATGGGGAAATAGGCTCCCTATGAGCTGTAATTGGCTCTCGTATTGAATTTCCATTCCCTGTCTCTCATTTGGCGAGGCGAGGAGCGAGGAAACCTCATTTTTCGCCAGACGCGAGCGATCCGTTTCTCAACCGAGTTTGCGTTGCAGGTGAGGCCACGATGGTGACGCTGCGCAAGGAGAGCAGCCGGCAGCTGGGCCTCAAGCTGGGCGGCCGCCGCACGGAGCCGGGCATCTTCGTGATGGAGGTCCTGGACGGGTCCGTGGCCGCGCAGGACGGCCGCCTGCACCCGCACGACCGCATCCTGGCCATCAACGGCGTCGACGTCCGCTACGCGCGCCTCGACCACGCCTCGCGCCTCATCCAGCAGACGCGGCACCACGTGAGCCTCGTGGTCAGCCGCGGCGCCGCCACCAGCGCCGTGGACTCGCCGGCGCCGCCGCCCGAGTACCAGCACCTGTTCCGGCGCCCCGACCCGGCGCTGCCCGTGCACCACTGGCGCACCAAGTCGGCGCCCGACCGCCTCGTGCCGCGCCTCGACGCCCACCACAAGGACATCAACAAGAGCCTGGGCGACGTCACGGACAGCCTGGAGGACGTGGGCGGCAGCGTGGACGACGTGGGTCTGTCGGCGTCGTGCGAGTCGCTGGACGAGCGCGGGTCGTCGGCGCCGCACAGGGACGGCTCGCTGCGCCACTCGAACGGCTCGCTCAGCTCGCCGGGGGAGCCCTTCAGCGGCTCGCTGGGCTCGCTCAACGGCGTCGGGCCGCTCTACCGCAGCAACGGCTCGCTCGGCGACTCGCTCGGCTCGCCGCTCAACCAGAGCTCGGGCTCGCTGTCGTCGGCGCTGCGGGCGGATGCGGGCGGCGCCAGGCACGACATGGTGGACCCGCCCGCGCTGCCCCCGCGCCACCGCCACGCGCTGGCCCGCACGCGCTCCAGCGACCCCCTGGACGGCCTGGAGGGCGGCACCGACGGCTCGCGCGAGACGCTGCTCGAGCAGCCCAGCCTCGACGTCTCGCTGCAGAGCGGAGGCTCGGCCGTGTCGGGCGGACCCGCCGGCGACGCCCCCGACGGCTCCTGCGGCAGCCGCATGCGGGGACGCCGCTCCAGGGATTCCAGCGACATGGCGGACCTCGTGCACGGCTTCCGCCGCTCGCTGCGCATCGAGAGCGCGCAGCTGCACCAAAAGACGGTCACGATATCCAAGGTGGGTTTGGGGCGGCCGGAGGGCCGGGCTGCAGGATTTGTAGTCCACGTCAAGCAAAGGGCGACTTTGAACTGTAATGCTTATAATGACGATACGCACATGAATACACACGCACCCCCCACAAACACAAACACACACTAACATAAACACACACCCACTACTACACTAACACACATGCACATACACAAATACGTACGCGCGCGCGTGCACACCCATACACCCACGCACACATTTACTACAATCCACATATAATAATCTCCCGTCCACCCCCAGGGCGCGAACGAGAGCCTGGGCATGCGCATCGGAGGGGGCGTGTCCAGCAACGAGGGAGACACGCCCATCTACATCGCCAACATCAACCCTCAGGGACCCGTGGGAAAGTCCAAGCAGGTGAAGGTAAGGATCTGACCAGACAGGCGCTGGAGCTCGCTCTCGGCTCTCTCGCTTACACTCGCTTTCTCTCGGCTCCCTCTCGCTCGCACTGGCTTTCTCTCGGCTCCCTCTCGCTCGCACTGGCTTTCTCTCGGCTCCTCTCGCTCGCACTCGCTTTCTCTCGGCTCCCTCTCGCTCGCACTCGCTTTCTCTCGGCTCCCTCTCGTTCGCACTCGCTTTCTCTCGCTCCCTCTCGCTCGCACTCGCTTTCTCTCGGCTCCCTCTTCGCTCGCACTCGCTTTCTCTCGGCCTCCTCTCGCTCGCACTCGGCTCTCGGCTCCTCTCGCTCGGCACTCGCTCTCTCGGCTCCCTCTCGCTCGCACTCGCATTCTCTCGCTCCCTCTCGCTTGCACTCGCTTTCTCTCGGCTCCCTCTCGCTCGCTACTCGCACTCGCTTTCTCTCGGCTCCCTCTCGCTCGCACTCGCTTTCTCTCGGCTCCCTCTCGTCTCGCCACTCGCTTTCTCTCGGCTCCCTCTCGCTCGCACTCGCTTTCTCTCTCGGCTCCCTCTCGCTCGCACTCGCTTCTCTCGGGCTCGCTCCTCTCGCTCGCACTCGCTTTCTTCGCTCTCGCTCGCACTCGCTCTCTCGGCTCCTCTCGCTCGCACTCGCTTCTCTCGGCTCCCTCTCGCTCGCACTCCCTCTCGCTCGCACTCGCTTTCTCTCGGCTCCCTCTCGCTCGCACTCGCTTTCTTTCTCTCGGCTCCCTCTCGCTCGCACTCGGCTCTCTCGGCTCCTCTCGCTCGCAACTCGCTTTCTCTCGGCTCCCTCTCGCTCGCACTCGCTTTCTCTCGGCTCCCTCTCGCTCGCACGCTTTCTCTTCGGCTCCCTCTCGCTCGCACTCGCTTTCTCTCGGCTCCCTTCTCGCTCGCACTCGCTTTCTCTCGCTCCCTCTCGCTCGCACTCGCTTTCTCTCGGCTCCCTCTCGCTCGCACTCGGCTTTTACTCATTCGGTTCTCCCTTGCTCTCTTTCGGTTGTCTCTCGTTTTCTATCTCGGTTCCCTCTTGCTTTCTCTCACTTTCACTTTTGTTATATGAGGTACTTGTGTGTGTGTGAGTGCGTGAGTGAGTGAATTAATGAGTTGAGTGAGTGAGCGAGCGAGTCTGTGACAGAAATTTTCACTCATCGTCTATTAATTTTTCTCTTCAATTCCAGAAGGGCGACGTGCTGCTGTCGGTGAACGGGCAGTCGCTGCTGGGGCTGACCCACGGGCAGGCCGTGGCGCTCCTGAAGGCGACGGCGGAGCTGGCGGGCGTGACCCTGTCGCTGCTGGAGGGCCCCGAGACGTCCCCGGGCACCGCCAACTTCGTGCCGTCGTGGCTGTACTGGCAGAAGCTGCCCCGCTCGCTGCACATCTCCAAGAGCGTGGTGCTGCACCGCGCGCCGGGCGCCTCGCTGGGCTTCAGCATCGTGGGCGGCTCCGACCCGCAGCGGGGGCCGGAGCCCATCCACGTGCTGTTCGTGGTGCAGTCGTCGCCGGCGGCGGTGGACGGCAAGCTGCGCTGCGGCGACCGCCTGCTGTCGGTGGACGGCCACACGCTCGAGATGGTGCGCCACGCGGCCGCCGTCAGCCTCCTCAAGCAGGCGGGCCAGAGGGTCCACCTCGAGGTCGTGTCCTGGCTCGGCACGGAGCTCTGAGGTCGCTGTCCATCGCTGTGGCGCCCTGTCGTGCGAGGGCGGTCTCGAAGCTCAAACGGGAGTTGTGGCCTAATTTCACTCTAGGAATTTATGTGAATCACTAAATGCCGCACAAATTAGTTGCCTCGAGGCTTAATAACGTCAAATTAAACGCATATTAAATATGTAATTCGGAATAGCTCCCTCTGGTATCACTCCGACGTTTGAAGCTGACAGACGACTCTCTGCTGCAGCGTCCTCGAGAACGGGGAGCCGCAGCTGCATGTGGCGTCGTGCAGCTGCAAGTGGCGTCCGCGCCGATTGCCAGATGCTCTGCGGCCGAGGGATGGAGGAGGGCTGACTTCTCGAGTGGTTCCTCGTGGCAGTGGTCACGCAAGGCCCCAACATGGAAGCGCAAAGAGGCGGGAAAGGAGCGCTCTGTCTTCAGCCCCTCCCCCGCCCCGCCCTCCCGCCAGGTCTCCTCCGTCCGCCTGTCCGGTCTAGCGTCTCGTCGGCAGACCATCGTCGTCTTCAGCAAGGAGGACAACGTCGGTTCCTTCACCTACCAGTAGCTGTGATTTCGATTTGGGTTCCTCTCCGCGAAGAACTAGTCTCTCGTCTTAGGGGTCGTTCATGGTGGTGGGAGTAGTAGTCCTAAGTCCTGTTGCACCTCAGCATTATCTCTTACGATCTGTCCATGTAAATAGTCGCAGTCCTAGATGTCGACTTGAAATCCTCCTGGAATGAAAGAAGAAAAGGAGAAAGAGGGCAAGGAAAAATCGCCCATACTGGCGCTCCCTCGTTTTACATTGCACATAAACGACACTTTCTTTGTCTTTTTTCAGCTGTTGAGTTTTATCTTTTTTTAGGTTTAGTTAAATGTGAACTGAGAGTTGTGTGTTTTACTTCCTTGATAATAGTATGACTTGTAGTTGCTCTGCTTGATAGAAGGAATTAATTGACCTTTCATTGTGCTTTTATTTGGCAGCTGTTAGTTCTTGAGGGCGGCCTCAAAAGGCTCTGCATAGATGCTCACCATGTTTAAAGATGGGGAAAGAAAGCAAAAAAATATATATATTGTATTTTGTAATCATCTTAGTGCCAGTTTTATATTTATAAAGGTTTGGCCAAGCATTGTTCCTAACACGCGGAGCCGACGTATAACGTGGCCGTCCAACCGTATGCAGAAGAGAGCCCACGCACGTCCTCTTCGGGGTCGAGGTCCTCCTGGATTCTCGAGGAGTGACAGGTGTGGTATCGTTCAAGTGCCTTGTACCTCTCTCTTTAGATGTTATGAGATCTGTTATCAATTAGAAATTAGGTGAAAATACGAAAATAAGAAAAAAAAATTGCTGGCTGATTTGTTCCTACTTTTTTCATTGGTTATTATAAAATTTTCAGTGGTTTTGCCTCTTTGATTCGGACGATTTTCTCTTCTGTAGGCACTGCGAAATTCCGAGATGGCTTTTTTGTGAATTTTACCCTCCTGGTTTTTAATTTGCATATTTGATGATAATCGGCAGCCAGTTGCAATTTACAGGACTTTTTACAGATTAAAATATTCACCACTGTGCAAATTATTTATGGTCTGGAGTTGAAATTAATTCTCCGGGTAATTTTGATATGGAGGTTACAATTGTTTCCGCAATAATTGCATTCTCCATAAAATGTTTGAAAATGTCGAAGAGCCCAGAGGGATCATCGTGTGCCTAAACTCTCTTAATCCTGGCAAAATCCTTGTTACTTGTCGAAGGAATAGCGCCTATTACTCGTGTTAGAATGTTATTTCAACACCCCTTTTATATGGCCAGCAAAACTAGGCTTCATCGGTTAACACTCTGCTCTCGGCTTCTGTGGCGGAGCGTTTTGGGCCTGCGGTGAGCGGCTCCTTCGAACACCTCGCTTCCGTTTCGAAGTCTTGACGATTGATCACGGTAAATCGCGTTATTCTGATGTTCCTAAGGTGTGAAAGGAAGCACGAGATGCTAGTATGGCAACGATGAAGTTTAGTCGGGCTGTCCACACTGTGTACCAACTTGTTGCATAACCGACTGTCACTGTAGTTTTTTTGTTTTGTTTTTAATCGGCTTTGTTAAGATTAGTTGATAAAAAGTAAAACTATGAAAATGTGTTGAAACGTAATTAAAAATTATAAAAAAAAAAATCTTAATACCTTCCCCACAACTAGCCCGCTCTTGAAGTCTTGTGTGTGTGGCTGTTAGCTCTTTGTGGTTCCGTTAAAGGGTTAAAATAAAGAGTCTAATCAGGCCACGCTCACAGGTCCAAGAGGCCCTCTGACTGGCCAATCAGTCAGACCGGGAAGGGCTCGGCGGGGTTATTCTGGTAACTTGTAGAATTGTGAAATACTTGACTAGAGGTGAGAATAAAGATTCTTAACCGCAACCTTGTTTTTTCTTCTCTATTATCAAACCTTAATTATGATTCTAAATATATATATGTAAGAGCTTAACACCGAATACAACTAATGATTATTGCGTAACAGAGGGATATAAAAGAAAATAAACAAAGCGGTAAAACAAACAGGTATGAACAAAAGCAATTAGCAAAGGCCGATGGCTTCGGCAAAGAGAGAAGACAGACAAAGAAAAACACACAGAGAGAGAGAGAGAAGATTTCGCTTCACCCGTTGATGAACGCAATGTGTGTATTTATAAATAGATGTATAGATAAGTGTTATATTACTACACAAACGCACGTTTGCATACAGACAGAAACAGACACGGGCATACATTCAGTATGGGTTATCAGTGCTAAAAGTTCAAGAAGAAAGGTTTGTCAAATATATGAAAATCACAAAAACGACAGATATAACTGAATTATGATGAAGATAAACTGAAGCGGAAGTAAATCAACTAATCAATATATATACAAATAAAAATAAATGAATTCTAACTGCGGTGTGAAAGAAGCCTCCGGGCAAGTACTGTGAACCGTGTCGGGTCTCTCACCCAGGGGTCGGGGTTCGCGCCCCCCCAGGCCGCGAGAAGTTGCAATCGACACTCGGAGGTTACCGCTGTGGCTGGGCACCGCGGCGGGTAAGGACTAAGCTCTGTCGCCCCAACACTAGCTGATACGTTGATAGAGTCGCCATTAGTCGGCACAGACTGGCCTCCCCTCATAGCCCGGGCGAGGCTCAGCTTCGCATATCGGGCTTTTCCTTATGTAAAGGAACGTGAGAGGAAGAGAGAAAAAAAGTTAAATACATTTCTGCAAAACTCCAAACTCTCTATCGTGTATATATAACTAGATAGATAAATAGACAAGCAGATAGAAGGATAGATGGACAGGTAAAAAGAGATAGAGTGAAAGATACAGGTAGATATTGTGAAAACCTGCAGCTTGATCTCAATCATGCTATCTGCTTCGCTTTTATGTGTTAAAAAAGATTATCCAAAGTTTATAAACAATGCGGAACGAAAGGAGATTACTTACACTGAAATTAAATAAATGAAATACAACTACAGGAGAAAAAATACACGTAAACCTACAGGGTGAATGAAGCTAAATCTTAAATACAACTTGAGGGTGTATAGAAGCTAAAACTTCAAGACGAAGTGAAAAAGGAGGAGGGATAATCACATTTAAAAGAGGAAAGAGAGAAAAAGCAAAATGTAGCGTGTATGTAAATATATTCCTGGATAGTAATCAAAGCGGAGTGAATCTAGACAAAATAATTGCTGAAGGGGAGAAAAAGCAAAAAAAGGGGGAGAGAGGGAGAGAGAGATGAGAAGAGAGAGAGAGAGAGAGAGAATGAGAGAGAAGAGCGAATGAGAGAGAAGAGAGAGAGAGAGAGAGAGAAGAGAAGAGAGAGAGAGAATGAGAGAAGAGAGAGAGAGAGAGAATGAGAGAGAGAGAGAGAGAGAGAGAATGAGAGAATGAGAGAGAGAATGAGAGAGAGAGAGAATGAGAGAGAGAAGAAGAGAGAGAGAGAATGAGAGAGAGAGAGAGACGAGAGAGAGAGAGATGAGAGAGAGAGAGAGAGAGAGAGAGAATGAGAGAGAGAGAGAGAGAATGAATAGAGAGAGAGACGCCGAGAGAGAGAGAGAGAGAGAGAGAGAGAGAGAGAGAAGAGAGAGAGAGAGAGAGAGAGAGAGGAGAGAGAGAGAGAGAGAGAGAGAGAGAGAGAGAGAGAGAGAGAGAGAGAGAGAGAGAGAGAGAGAGAGAGAGAGAGAGAGAGAGAGAGAGAGAGAGAGAGAGAGAGAGAGAGAGAGAGAGAGAGAGAGAGAGAGAGAGGGTCAGCCATCATCAAGTACCCACTCTAACCCTCCGCAAGGAACAACTGCTGCAGGGAGGGAGATTGGTCCTGCCTCAGCTACCCCAAGGGGCGTCCCACAAACGCCCCCAAAAGGCCCCACAAGGAAACCCAACCAGGAGCAACCCAGCAACAAAAACAATAGCAGTTTTAACTTTCAACATTTGGAAATTAGCGTTCCTGACTGGATGGAGGTCATGTTCTTCCGTATCATAATGGAAGACTCCTCAGCTCTACTCCTGTGTCATGTACCGCCCTCAGTGGCAAGGTGGTGATCCCCTTCTGTATCTGACAGAACATCTTGACGACATACAAACTTAACGTAATTGTTGGAGACCTCAACCAACATCTTGTTATGCATGCATCTGATGATCTTTTAGGAGTTCATGGTCTTCAAAATCATGTAGACTTTCCTACACATATCCTTGGAGGCTCCCTTGATCCAGTCCTCAGTGATCTTGGCGAGGCAGTCATTTGTAAGCCTCTACAAACCATTGGATCTTCAGATCACATTGCAGTTTCGACACATGTAAATATAAGGCCACATACTCAAGAATCTTATGAACGAGAAATCTGGAACTGGAGGCACGCTGACTGGGCGGCAATACAACAGTCCCTTAGGAACACAGATTGGCAGGAAAGCCTTACTGGAGATGCCAATGCCCAGATTGAGTGGTTGACACAATATTTCTTATCCCTTCAGAGAGAGTATGTTCCTCACCACTCTTACACTGTAAGACCCACTGACCAGCCATGGTTTGGCTATAGATGCCAGCCTGCTTCAGATGCAAAGTTCAAGGCTTGGAGAAGGCTTAAGCAACATCCTTCCTGCCATAACAAAACTTTACACCGAGAAGCATGTCGACACATGAGAGAAACATCCCAATGGGCAATCAGTCGTTGGGAAAGGGACATCCAAACACGCATGAGAAGGACCAACGTTGGATCCAAACAATGGTGGTCCTTAGTTAAAGAAAAACAGGGACAATTAAAGCAAGACACCATTCCTCCTCTCCAAGACGTTGACAGTAGTTATGCTGTCACATCTGCCCAGAAAGCTGATCTCTTAGTTAGGCAATTCAGTGCGAAAATGCAAGTGGACAGCCCTGAAAAAGTACCGCCTCTTCCAAGGCAAATTACAAAAGCATCCTTGCATACTCTCCACATCCAAGCTAACAGAGTGAAGATTATCCTGAAAAATCTTGACACTAACAAGGCAGTTGGTCCTGATATCAGCCCATTCTTTGTGAAAAAATGTGCAGTTGAACTTGCAACTCAACTTGCAATGGCTTTCAACTGTTGTTTGAAAGAAAAGTCGTGTCCCAGGATCTGGAAACATGCACGTGTAGTTCCTGTGCACAAAAAGTGTAGCAAGTCGGATCCAAGGAATTACAGACCAATTTCTCTGCTTTCTATATTAAGCAAAGTATTTGAGAGAATTATTGCCGACCACATTGAAAATTTCTTCGATCAGAATCACCTGATTTCAGATCGGCAACATGGATTCCGAAAGAAAAAATCAACATCTGATGTGTTGATGTCACTCTCTCAGTCATGGAGTGACGCACTGGACACTGGGAGAAACACCATTGTCATTGTCTTGACATTGCCGGAGCTTTCGACAGGGTCTGGCACGGTGGCCTTCTCTCCAAACTCACCTCTTTAGGCATCTCAGGGGGCCTGCACACACTACTTCGTGATGATCTCCATGGCAGAACCCTCTCTGTCGTTGTAAAAGGCCATCAATCAAAACAGTATCCAATAAAAGCATCAGTGCCACAAGGATCAGTGCTAGGACCCATTCTCTGGAATGTGTTCATAAATGATCTCCTGCAGCATATGCTGATTACTGTACTCTGTCAGTGAGCTACAAAAGGGAAGAAAGTCAGGCTGCCATTGCCCAAGTGAACACTGCATTGGAACTGATTGAGACCTGGGGACACGATGGCAATCCTCATTTGCAACAGAAAAGTCTCAAGCTATGGTCATCTCACGTTCCACCGAAGCCTCGTTCTGCATCAACGGGAAAATAATCTTTGGCAAAAGTGTATTGCAGATGACCAACAGCATCTCTATCTTAGGAGTGTCTTTTGATTATTGCCTCAGGTTCGACGCACATTTGAAGGAAATTGCAAAGAAAGCTTCAACTAGAGTGACTCTTCTAAGAAGAATCAAACATTTCCTTGACGCCCGGGGCTTGCAAGTGCTGTACAATGCCCAAGTACGACCCTTCCTGGAATACGCTGCTCTGTCATGGATGTCGGCATCTAAGACGCATTTGGATCTACTGGACAAAGTTCAAGAGACGTGGCAGCACTTACAGTGATGCACAAGATCCAAGTGCAGAGTTCCTCATCTGCAGGGGCTTCGTCTGCCGCGGCACCGATCGCTCAGACCGACAAGAACAGCCATCTCGAGCGAGGATGCAGTGGATGTTCCGTGGTCCAACGCCAGCCAACACCAGCGGACTTTTCTCTCCAGAACTGCCCGACTTTGGAATTCCTTCGTCGCAGATGCAAGAGTACAAACACTCGACACTCAGCAAGCGAAACTGGTGGCCCATCATTAGAGACTTCACCATAATCTTTCGCTTGTTTGACGATATATTGTATGTAATTAAAAAAATGTTTATAACCTTGTGTATGTTGGGTTTAGCTTTAAGATGGATAACCGTGCCAAAAGTATCCTTAGCTCACCAATGTAACGAACACCCAAATCAATTGATGTAAATAGATTAATAAAGATGCTAAAAAAATGAGAGAGAGAGAGAGAGAGAGAGAGAGAGAGAGAGAGAGAGAGAGAGAGAGAGAGAGAGAGTGAGAGAGAGAGAGAGAGAGAGAGAGAGAGAGAGAGAGAGAGAGAGAGAGAGAGAGAGAGAGAGAGAGAGAGAGAGAGAGAGAGAGAGAGAGACAGAGACAGAGACAGAGACAGAGAGACAGAGACAGAGAGGGATGGAGGAATGGAGGCGAGAAGATAAATGGGGAAGATAGAAAGAAAGGTAGGAGGAGGGAGAAGATAGCTTCGGAGAAATCTGTGGAATGCACTGGGAATGAGGGATTGGAGGGAAGACGAGGTTTAATTTGCAGAAGGAGGAGGAGGTGAGGGAAATGCGGTCTGTGATCTATATGTTTTTGTTCGCGTATATAAATATGCGAGAGGGAGAGGGAGGGGGAGGGGGAGAGGAGAGGGAGACGGAGAGGGAGACGGAGGGGAGAGGGAGAGGGAGAGGGAGAGGGAGAGGGAGAGGGAGAGGGAGAGGGAGAGGGAGAGGGAGAGGGAGGGAGAGGGAGAGGGGGAGGGAGGGAGGAGGGAGGGAGGGAGGGAGGGAGGGAGGGAGGGAGAGAGAGAGAGAGAGAGAGAGAGAGAGAGAGAGAGAGAGAGAGAGAGAGAGAGAGAGAGAGAGAGAGAGAGAGAGAGAGAGAGAGAACGAAGAGAAAGAGAAAAATACGCATATATAACATTGGCAACGGCAATATCAAAAACGAGTGCATAGCAAAAGGGGACAGGGATATCCCGGACAATTTACTCGGGTCTATTCAACAGATAATCCAGTCCAAAATGGGATTGTGAACCCGCCAAATGGCTGCTGAAACACGCCGATAACGATGACGCGACATAACTCATAATTTCCATAACAATTTCAAACACTCAAGTGGTCTGAGATAATCGTATACAAGTCCTCAGATATATACGGCCATTGCATGCAAAGTTGCACGCCGCGAAACTCCACGAAACCGAGATTTTATGCACAAAGTCTGGCCATAACAAATGCACCAACTATGCTTGTGCGCGAAACCCACTACACACTATGATATAGAGGCACGATTTACATGTATGATATGAATATCATCCCCATAAACTCTTCCACACAGGTAGTGGGAGACATACAATGGTGTCCTTCTTTGTTATTACACACACGCAGCGCTGTATTTATGGCAAACGGGTTTCCCATTAATACACAAAGCACTGTCCCGTTTGCAAGCGCTAATGCAAGCAGGGAAGGATGATCTGCGCAGTTTCATGGCTCCGTGGCGCGAACTCGCTGCACCGGACTTTTGCAAGGTTCTGTGTGGCGTTTGTGAATGGGAGAGTGATTTGTGAACGTCGTAGCTTCTTATAATGAATGATATTCTCGCTGTTTGGACGGCACAACTGTTTACATTATTTAAACAACATTAAAGATTGGCGATCGACTTTTAAAACAAATACGGGGAATGTTTCAGAACGAGGTTGAAGAAAAAAGAACGAAAAACAAATACGGGGAATGTTTCAGAACGAGGTTGAAGAAAAAAGAACGAATAAAAAAAGGAGAAAATAAAAAAAAATCCAAAGTAAAACAGGAAAAAAAGCGAGAAAAAAAACATGCCTAAAGAACTTTATAATAAATAATAAATCATAATAATAATTTATAATAATATATATTTTTTATATATAATAATATATATATAATAAATAATAAATATTTATTTTTTAATAATATTTATAATAAATTTTATAATTTTATAATATTTATAATAAATTAATAAACGTCTATACCAAATGATTCTCCCTTCTGCTTGCATTGGCGGCGTCGGCTCCCTCGGCGCGCGTGCATTGTGGCGGAAGCGAGAGGGAACTTCCGCTGCAAGATTCCAGGGAGAGAAAAGTCGGGTTCACGCTGTCGCGTTTAGTGTCTCTCTCGCCGCTGGACTTTCACGCCCTGGCTTTAATGGTGATGAGGTGGTGATGCAGATAGATGCAGTGGTGATGTTGACAACACGCTTGATAATGACCAAATTCCTGTTACTAAACCACAGATATCTATACTACTGATAATGATGCCGAGGATGATAGTTATGACCACAGACACTTCATCAGAAAATTCTAGATAATAAAGTTAGTTTCTCATACTCTCCTTAATTGACCAGCATGGTGCGCACGCACACATACCCCCCCCATATATATATATATATATATATATATATATATATATATATATATATATATATATATATGTATATATATGTATATATGTGTATATGTGTGTGTGTATATATATATATATATATATATATATATATATATATATATATATATATATATATATATATATAATATATATATATATATATATATATATATATAATATATATATATATATATATATATATATATATATATATATATATATATATTGTGTATATGTGTGTGTATATATATATATATATATATATATATATATATATATATATATATATATATATATAGAGAGAGAGAGAGAGAGAGAAGAGAGAGAGAGAGAGAGAGAGAGAGACATAGACAGAAAGAAAAAAAGAGATAAAAAATATATATATAGATCTTTCTATGCACACACACACTTCATTATTTATTCGACATTTAAAAAGGTGCACTGTTTCTGATTTCAAGGATGCATATTCGTCACTGAAACATTTGTTTACATATTTTCATAAATCTAAAGGCATATCAATATAGCAAAATCTAGCTTATAACAAAGAGTATATTATATTACTCATTTATAAATGATTTGTTTGTTTAAATGTTAACAATTCATTTGGGGGAAAGCGATGAATTTATTATTTTAACGATTTCTCGTCAGACGAGATCTGGCCTTCCTCCATGTAACAGGTACGCTGAGAGCTGGTATTTTGAATCACGTTTTAACCTCTTATAATAGATTGTAATGCTTGATAAGTGTATTAACGTAATAGTTAAATCACTTTGTGCTGATCTATGATAATCGAGACGAGTCCTGGCCTTCCTCCATGTACCAGAGAGGAGAAAGGGTGGAACATGCATCGAAAAGAACAAGCTATAATGCCTTGTTGCCAGGGGAAAATAATGTTAGTTATTTAGTTATTTTAGTGGTCCGTGGATACAGTAACGGAAGTAGTCGCGGGGAGGTATCAATGAATAGATAGAAAATTGAATTAGTTGTTAGAGCGAAGTGAATGAGAGCAAAAATCATAAAAGGGAAATGATCAGCTTATGGCCAAGGTAAAATCATGGAATGAACACAGTTAGACTAGGTTTGAGGGTCTCGATTCTGTCTCACATATATGTTTATTTTGTTTATTAATATAGGGGAGAGTATATAGAATTAACCTTGGATATGAATTGAATTATTTGAGAATATTGCTCATGTTGATGAAAGATTTACAGAATGATATGCAATTTGTTCATTGTTTGTTTATTGAATAAAATATTAAAGGTTAAAATGTTTTTATGATCATTATAAAAATAGGCACAATCAACATTGGAATGAATTCATTCCCACGAGCCTTAAAGACGGTTAGGTTACGCTACCCACAAAATTTAACGGTACAGTACAGTTAAAATAGTCCTACATTTACATTTAAATAACTATGGTTTACAACAAAAAAAACAAAAAAAAAACACAATACAACTTTAAAAACTTTTATATTATATGAAAATGTATAGATGAAAATATTTTTTTCTTGCCATATATATATTATATATATATTATATATATATATATATATATATATATATATATATATATATTTATGTATCTATATATTATAAACATTATATATATATATATAATATATAATATAAACATATAGACATATATATATGTAATAGAAATATATATCACATACATATATATAACGTATATATAACATATATATAACATATATATACATATATAATACATATATGTGCATTTATACAACATATATACATATATACATGTATCTCTCTCTCTCTCTCTCTCTCTCTCTCTCTCTCTCTCTCTCTCTCTCTCTCTATATATATATATATATATATATATATATATATATATATATATATATATATATATATATATCCACAAAGAAGAGAGAGGGGAAGCGAGGGCGCCCTGCTGGCTCCCCGTGCATACTGCGCCCGTATCCGAGCCTCCCTCCAAGGGCGACCTCCACTCCTTCAAAGGCTCTCTCCGGAGTCCCTCTCAAGTCCGAGGGCGAGTGCAGCGCGATGCTTACTCGCCCGAGGCCGTCGGGCGGGAAATAGCATCGCCTTTACTGCAGCGGGGGAGGGGCGGGGAAGGGGAGGAGGGGGGGAGGGGCGGGAGGAGGAGGGAGGGGGCGGGGAGGAGGAGGAGGAGGAGGAGGAGGGGAAGAGGAGAGGAGGAGGAGGAGGGGGAGGAGGAGAGGAGGAGGAGGAGGGGTGGAGGAGGGGGAGAAGCGGGGAGGAGGGGGAGGGGGAGAGGCGGGAAGGGGGAGGGGAGGAGGGGGAGAGGCGGGAGAAGGGGAGGGAGGAGGGGGGGAGAGGCGGGGAGGGGAGGAGGAGGGGAGAGGCGGGGAAGGGGAGGAGGGGGAGGGGAGGAGGAGGAGGGGAGGAGGAGGAAGAAGAAGAAGAGGAAGGGGAGGGACGGGGAAGAAAAAGATAGAGAGAAGATGGAAATGGAGGGGTAACGAGGGAGGAAATGAGGAAAACGACGAGAAGAGGTGGAAGGGAGGGATATGAAAAATGGGAAGAAATCTTTGTTTATATATTCTGGAAATAAACCGAGATATAAATTCAGCAGTCAGTCAACAGATGTACATACATATATACATGTATGCATAAATCACACATACACGCACAGACACACACACACACACACACACACACACACACACACACACACGCACAAAGAAAAGAAAAGAAAGAGCACAAAAGAAAAGAAAAGAAAAAAGAGAAAAAGAAAAAGAAGAAAAAAAAGAAAAGAAGAAAGAGAAAGAGAAGAAAAAAAGAAAAGAAAGAAAAAGAAAAAAGAAAAAAAAAGAAAAGAGAAAAGAAGAGAAAGAGAAAAGAAAAAAAAAGAAAGAAAAATAAAAAAAACAAGAGAAAGAAAAGAAAGAAATAAAAGAAAAAGAGAAAAAAAAAAAGAAAAAGAAAAACAAAAACAAAAAAGAAAAATTAAAAGAAAAACAAAAAACAAGAGAAAATTAAAAGAAAGAGAAAAAGAAAAGAAAGAAAGGAAAAGAAAAAAACAAAGATAAAATCGATCCCACGCAA
>NW_020869858.1:1807609-1824061 GCF_003789085.1 Penaeus vannamei
ATACTAGTATACGTGATGATGTGCTATATCATATAAATGTATGTATATTATATTATACCTCAGTATATGCCTATGGTATGCTATTGCATATGTGGTATATATATATATATATATAATCACCATATAGTATATATATATTATTTATATCTTTATACCACACATAACTATATATTCACGTATTAGTACCTACATATGTATTATTGTTATAGCCTATACGATGAGCATTATATGAACCAACCTATATCATTATCACAGTAATATATAGTGCGCCCCTATACATTACCTTATTAAAATATAGGTATATATATTTATTAAATAGCATACCATATACTATGTTACTACATACATACCATTTATATATCCGTATACATCCACATAACACCTATATTAACACACTAATAACATACTACCCTATATACTAAGTAAATATATACTATCCTAATATTATTATACACACACACTCACACACACCACCACCCACCACTACACCACACAAACACACCACACACCAACCACACACTCACACACACACATCACACATATACTATATATGAATAAATATATATGTAGTATATTATATAATAGCATTATCACCTACATATACATATACATATACATTATATTATATATATATATATTATACATCATACTATATATTATATCAATATAATTATATATTTATATTGTATATTCAATACAACACATCACACTACACTATACATACAGTTCAACGATAACATACATAATAATAATATAATATTATATATATATTATACTCATACTATATATATTGATATATGTTTATATATATTATCATTATAATTATATATTATGTTCTATATACTAAATACATATACTACTAATATATAGAATATACTACTATTACTATATATATAGCTATATGATATATATATGTATGATACATGTATAGGATATATCATCGTGTATAGGATACCTATACAGTATAATCAGAAGATGATAATGTACTACTAGTTATATACTGATTTATTATATACTGATTTATACTTATGACTACTCCATATCATTATTGACTAGTACTAGTTATGACTATTATATAATATAACCTAGACTACTAATATTAATATATGTATATAATAATGATGTAAGTATCATTATTTATACTTATATTCATCATATCATCTTATGACTATAGCATTACTAGTCCCTATATATATATGGATACTATATATATATGGATGGATTATTATACCTATATCCATCATAAACCTATATTATATATCAATTATAGTTATATTATATATATATATCATATATAACCATATATATATATCATATATTATTAATATATATATCACTATTATATATATATGTATATATATATCATAATAATATCCTACCCTATATCATACTATATCCACTATATCTATAATACACTATATACTACTTATATATACATATATATCATACATATATAATCATATACATTATATATTACATATATATCATATATATACCATACCCTATTATATATATATACTCATATAATACTATATTATTAGCCTATATATACTTATATATATATTATGTAGTATATGGATTAATATATACTATTATGTATATATATGTATTAGATACTATATGCTATAGATATATATGGTGTAGATATATATGTATAGAAGATATATATGTATTTATACATTATATGACTTATAGTATATGAAATATATATATATATATATCGATATATACTATTATATATTCATATTATATATTACTACCTATACTTATAATAGTACCCTACTAATGACTATATATATATATGACGATATTATAAATATATTATTGAATATACATATATATGAATTATATACTTATTATATATATTATGATATATATATATTATGACTATATAGTATCATTGATATCCGATTCCTATTAATTAATATATATATATATATAATAATATATATTATATATTATAATATATAATTATATTATATATGTGAATATATATATATATATATATATACTATATTATATATATATATATATATATATATTATATTATATATGCATATATTTACATTGTATTTTTCCTTTGGAAAAAATCGGCAGTAATAGTTTTCCCAAACATATGATACATTTTAATTCACCTCCAGTTTTTACCAGAAGATGCTCATTACACAATGCTATGCAGACCTGCACTACAGCTCAACATTCTGCAGCGTCATGGCTGCCTTTTATTACATTCCAAGCTGCATCTGCCCACATTAACATCATTACGAAAGAGGAATGTCTTTATTGTTCTTTTATTGGATGCATCAACAGAACCACAGTGGTTGACGGACGGAAAATATTGCATGTGAAGCAGCTTTGCCATTCCTGACTTTTCTTTTTTTCTTTTTTTTTGCGTTTGACTAAATATGCTTGAGTCAGGCGGCTGGAATACCGTGTGCACAAACGAGTCTAGTTTTGTGGCGAAGAAAATGAATTATAAAAAAAAGGCTGATCAATCATAGACAGAACAATTATTTATATTCATCTTAGCCTAAAGTAGATGTTCCGATCCCTGCCTCCTTAGCATATTCTGCTCTCTAACTAGATGATGTTTTGTATCATTATATAATAACCTAACTCTTCTTTCCTTTTATATAGTGGACGCCAGTCGGTATGCTTCTCTGTGAACCGTAATTTTTGACGAGCCAAGCTTCACTAGACTTCCATACAGTGCAGACGCCATTGGCCTGTTTTATCTAACAGCCACAGCTTTTTATACTCTGATATAAGAGAAATAGGCAACTGGAAAAGTTGTAGATGATATCTAGATAATGTGGTCTCAAAGAAGCCTATATTATCAAAACCAAGTTACATAATCATTCACTTTCTTCCCTGACATATAGTGATTTCATGATTTAAGGTAACGTTATGACGTATGTAATATCCTTCCAATAAAAACTAGTTCACAGTTCACAAGGTTAAAACTGCTAGGATCTATTCCAATCAAATTTAACTGATTATTTTTTTGGGGAAAGAGTTAACAATTTATATTTTTTAACAGACTCAACAAGACTGGGCCATTACACTCTGATGTATTTAGCAAACCCAGAAATTCGTTATACTTTTAACGCAGTGATGGAAGAATAGCTGTAGTGCTGAATAGAACAAAGGTAAACTTGCCTCAATTTGTCTCGTGCTATTTCATCTCTACGAAGGCTTCTCCGCCATCACTCCTCACAGACTGCTAACAGCGGCAGCGGCGCATGATTCCCACGCTGCCCAAGGAGAGGGGCCCGGCAGGCAGTCAGCCTCGCGCCGCCTTCATGGAGGGATGTCATGTTTCGGCCCATCTTTATTTCCTCGAATAAAGCCAAGGTAACAAGCCAGCCACTTGCCTTACCCTCACCTGACGTCCCTCTAACGGGAAGGAAACTGCCGAGGATGTCGGTCCAGACTGATGATGTTCCCCAAGGAGTTTGCATGGCTTCGTCGTGGAAGTTTTGGTGACTGCGATGGAAGAAGAGGGAACGGAGTCGGTGTCTTGTCTTTCTCTTCGGTGGTGAGGCAATGATCCAACTTTTCCTTGCTTCAACGGCCCTCGGACACGTCTGAAGTTAGAATTAAATTTCAGTATAAGTGAAAGCTTATGAGTTTGTCTTGGTTCTACTTACTGGACGATTTCCACCCAGCCAGAAGAGAGAACTCAAAGTTAATGTTCATATGAGCTCTCAGGGTCTGTTATACCTTCATTTTTTGGTTCTATATTTCCTGTAATTGTCCTACGACAGCAGAAGACAATGCTATTCCTTCTTTTTGATCACCGAAGTTGTCAAATTATCGTGTAATTGTACCGTTTGGACAACTCGGCCTTGACTCTTACCTTTTTCAATGAGAAGAGGCTAAGGATGCACTTGGCTATCTATTTTCCATAAAAGGTCATCTGATATTTATCTGAATTCAAAGACGATATTTGTAATGATTCTCTAGAAATTTCCTAAAGTCATCCTCAAGTATGAGATAAGAAGGAATTGCCTAAAGTATAACGAAATTCTTCAAAACCTGCTAGGAAAAAATTAAAATAAAAGGAAAAATTACCAGATAATTATATTTTCAGTAATGCAATTATTTTTTTCGTTCTTATCTCTATCTTCGTCTGTATGCTATGGAATTTATAATAACTGGTTATGCAGTTTGTGCAATTAAGAAATAAAAGATGGTGGTTCCCTCCTCCAACCAGACCACATCCTAAATGTATCAATATGATGATAACTACCTAATTATTCACCTCACTACCAACTAAGTCAATGAAAAATCAATATCACACGGAAAACATAACAAAACAAAAAGTAACAAAAGCAAATAATAACCTAAACATATCATAATCAATTAACTCAATATTTGCAAAACAATAATAATAGATAATGTGCAATAAATAATAACTTGAATATATATAGCTAAAACCTAATAATACACTAATAATAATATCGCAATAAATAACCCATAATTCAACTGAATACACATATTGCCACACAAATAATATACATAAAACAACTAAACAAATAATATGCAAAATAAATAATCAATACTACTCTAAATAATAATATATATTAATATTGACAAAAAAATAAACAATAATAATAACAATAATATGCAAAATAATACATAATAATATAATAATATGATCAATATAATAATATACACTACATTCGTGAATAATCCCACACTATCAATAGTAATAGGAATGACAATTTCATTATAAACAATACACTCTCCTCTCCTCAATAACTACGAACAGGATGAGCGCTAATCACTCTCGTCCGTCCAAGGCACTAAATAAGCGCTCATCCTGTTGGCAGATTAAAATATCACACGAAAAACCATAATATCATATAATAATCATCCTTTCATCAAGCTAACAACAAACTGGGTAGACGTCCTGCGTATATCGCTCTCAACCATCTACAAAAGCAAATATAATCCAATCTGATTATCGATCATATAGCTGACATAGATAACCTATATATATATACTATTTACACACGTTATTTATTATACTACTATATATCTATCATAATATATATATATAAGAACCTATATGATAATACATAAATAATGGATCCTGGATCATGATCCGATTATACGTCCACCAATAATACATCTAAGTTAAGACAAAATAAACAACAACCCCGAAATTTTAATAATTCCAGTAATATTCTTGCTCATGATGTAATTGGAGGTTATCCCTGGCAAACACCAAACTAACCAACGCGTATCCAAAATAACATAACAACTCTTGGTAGCAAGAGGCTAATATAGGTTGTTATCACTCACATAAGATAAAGGAGTGACCCTCAGTTCTATCGACTTGATCCCGTCTTCGGGTATAATGATAAACAATGATAAATAATAATAATAACTTTAAAATGATCAGTATCATAACAGGTAATAACAGGACACATGAAAAAAAGACGCGGTAAAATCAGTCCCTCGTATAATTCCTTGTTCCCTGTCCATGGCTCGTAGATATCTACGATAAGAACTGAGGTATTTAAGCTCACTTCAACCAAAGCATTAGTTGTATATGCTACGCCTCCAATGTTGTTCGAAAATACTCACGTCTATAAATACAATTCCGAGGACATACTCATCACGCTTCTCATTACCTGAAGAGGATACACATAGCAGGGGGAGCCTCTTTCCTAATAATACATGGAATGATGACGTAAAAAAAAATACTGGAGAAACTTCCTCTCGGTTATTCTGCGCTGTTGCGATGTGTGCTGAAATTGATATGCAGGCGTATCATTTAGACTCAAAGGATTAACAGCTTACATACACGCGATACATCGTAGGTATGTGTCTACGGCATAGTTAGTATAATTTAGTTTAAATAGCGCACTCGCAATCTTCAATTAATCTAAGAAATTGCTGTTGATTTTAATTCGATCTTAGTATAAGCATATTCGTGACTACTAATTGCCCCTTCCATCAATATTGTCAATGGCAAGCCATTAATCAGTGGAGCACCAAGACTCACACAAGCGACTATTTTTAGACGTGATAAAATAAAGAAAAAAAAAATAAATGTATATGAATAAAACGAGATGTGTATAGGATTGGAGCTGATCATTTGGCAAAATATAAATTGAAGACAATAGGACTTAAAAATTCAAATCGTATATACAGGAATAGGCCGACTGCATTGATTCGAATATAGCGTTTAGTACCGAAATATCCCGACATTATTCATCATTATCTACGAATTGCCGGGAGCATGCTGATTTAAGATTCGCATGCATAGATTCAGTGCATAATACCATAATTGCTACATTTCACTGAAGAATAAATTTCTTTATTGCATTAAAATTTACTCGTCAATCGGGAATTCGGCATCGGCAGTGTGCTCTACACATGCTCATCGATTTAAGGGTCGCTGTTTCATATCCAAAATACATACAGACGACCATACAAGCATGTAACTACAGTCCCCACCCCGCCTCTCTACGCGGAGTCAAAGCGCCCCTTTCTGCCTGTTTGAAAGCTCCAACGTAAGGCTGATTAACCAATTAGAGAACATTTTCCAGTACAAATGCATGTGTTATTGAAAAAGATACCTGTGTAACTTGCACAAAGTACTGTGTCACTCTGCAGTCACACTACTTTGCTTTGCTTTGTATCAAAGAATTGACAGCGCTGGCGCCCACGTGAGAAAGAGAGGTCGAGAGCGAACGTGAGAGAGAGAGAGAGAGAGAGAGAGAGAGAGAGAGAGAGAGAGAGAGAGAGAGAGAGAGAGAGAGAGAGAGAGAGAGAGAGAGAGAGAGAGAGAGAGAGAGAGAGAGAGAGAGAGAGGGAGAGAGGAGAGAGGAGAGAGAGAGAGAGAGAGAGAGAGAGAGAGAGAGAGAGAGAGAGAGAGAGAGAGAGAGAGAGAGAGAGAGAGAGAGAGAGAGAGAGAGAGACAGACAGACAGACAGACAGACAGAGAGAAGAGAGAGCAAGAGCAAGAGCAGAGAAGAGAAAGAGAAAGAGAAGAGAAAAGAGAAGAGACAGACAGACAGACAGACAAAGAAAGGGAGAAGAGAGAGAAAGAAAAGGCAGACAGCTCGACACACACACACAAAGAAAACCAAAGAGGGGACGAACCGAGAGCATTCGCCAAGACGTGCGTTGACACATGACTGCATTATTACTGAAGAACACAGGCCAAGGTCGAGTGCATGGGGAGTCCTTGGCCAATTATTCCCGCGTGGGGCTCGAGTGCGTACTAATGAACATTCTGACTCTCCGGGAATGGTATGTGTGACCGTGGGGGTGGTGATGGCATGGTGTTGTAACGGTGGTGATGTGGTGTAACGGGTGGTGATGACATGATGCTGTAGCGATATGATGTGATGGTGTAACGGTGGTGATGACATGGTGTTGTAGCGGTATGATATAATGGTGCAACTGTGATGACATGGTGTTGTAACAGTGATGATATGATGGTGTAACGGTGGTGATGACATGATGTAGCGACATGATAGGATGGCGTAACGGTGATGACATGAAGTTGTAGCGACATGATATGATGGTGTAACTGTGATGATATGGTGTTGATGACATGATGTAACGGTTATGATGATTATGATGGCGTTTAGGATCGTATGATGATCGTGACGCTGTGAGGATTGCACTATTGCTACGAATACCGATATTGGCTACTGCGATGGCATTCAGAATCACAATACTAATAAAATTCGCAAAACGACGTATACGCCAAAAGCCGTCCCAGTGCTCCCCCCCCCCCCCCCGACCTCAGCCGACTGGCATAATTCCTGTGTCTTAGTAGTAACCTTTTTTTAAGAAACAATGATTAATCGTGACTTTACGATCCACTGGCTTAAAGAGATTTTATGCTGGACGATTTTTTCATATCTATATCATATCTATCTATCTATCTATCTATATATATTATATAGATAGATAGATAGATATTTTTTGTGAGGGGAAGGGGCTGCGCATGAGGTTTCATATAGCAGTGAGTGTAGTTTTCGGTAAATTTTCTAGTTTCATCCAGTTTCCAACTTCGATTTTTTTTCTTTTATTTTTTTAATAGACTGCTCCTGTTTTCCGTCGCATCTGACTCACTGACTCATGGCGCAACTTCTCCCCGAAGGCAAACCTGATTAAATGTGTAAGTGCTCTATCTTTGCACTGGTTTTCACACAGCTAAACCGAACAAAAGCAACATAAAATAACTTTAAACGTTTGTTGGAACACTACGGGGACGGGAGTCATGTTTTACCTATGCAGTTTGGCTCTGCAATTCTGCAATTCAATCCGAGATTACTTTTTGCCTCATTGACACACAAAGCAAATGCATTAAATCATGATTGAACAAAAGCAGATTTATGCATAAAATTTCGCTTGTCGTCGTTCAAACAGGAAACGTACTTTATTTATTGCGTTTACAAATAGTACTAAAAAAAAAGTTGCACAAATGACAAAAATTCCCTATCAAGCCATCATTGCAATCTAAGCGGATGTCGCCACTGGGAAAAAAAAAAAAAATTCAACACAATCTAGTAATACTTTACAAATATTACCGTCAATTAATTAACAGTTCAATTTTTTATAGTTGCTATATTATGCGAGGTTAAATTTATTTGCTTGTGTCTGAACGCCAAATACTTCAGAGGCCGTGGCGGTTATTTGTTGCCGTGCTGCTTAAAATATTAATTTTATATTAACTACGAATGCTTGTAGCCTAGATTTGTGACGCGCGTGGTTATAAGCAATAGAAAATGAACTAAAGCCAAACTGTTAATAATTTATCAATATTGTGTTTATTGTACTATTAGACGTAAGACTTATTGTTACACTCATTGTTTATTAGAAAACATTCATTCCGTGCAATAAATATATGTAACCTTCCAGTCCTTGTTATAACCCAATTTTAATCATTGCGCCTCCGTTATTACCGTCACCATCAAACATTCTCGACATGGTAGTATTTTTAGAGGAAACGTTTCTTGCAATTTCTAAGATTATCAGCCAGCTTTCAATACATACACACACACACGCAACACACGCACACGCACACACACACACACACACACACACACACACACACACACACACACACACACACATATATATATATATATATATATAATATATATATATATATATATATATATATATATATATATATACATTTTTACACGTATACAGTGGCCAGACACGCGGAAAGTTTTTTTCGTGGACGAGAGCACAAATTTCCGAAAAATGAGTTTTGATTAGTTAGAAAAAAACTGACGTTACTTTTTTCCCGATTAGCATTTGTCGATGTTTGTTATGGGTTTAATTCGCTAATTTGCCTTATTAGTTGTTCAAACATGAAGCATTTATTATCGTCATTTCAGGTGGTGTGTTGTACCTTAAGTGAAATATTTCAACATATTATATCAGTCTTATTTTCTACGCCTTCATGACAGTTTTAGAAAAGTGTTTTTCTTTCAGAATGGTATATAAACACCCTGCGAACATAATTGTGTAACCATCGGCAAATATCTTGCAAATTCTTGTCACGTTAACATTAAATATTGTCTCGGAGCGAATCATATTTTCATTTAATATACAAACAATGGCTGAAATTATATAAAAATAGCTCATGTATATCAACCGGTTCACCCTCTCCTTATCGTAGAGTCACAGGCTTTCCATATTTTGAGTATGAATATGAGTTTATCAAAGCCACGGTGTACAACCCCATGATTCTTTAATGCGCGGTGTTGTTATGATTGATTTCGGTTTATATGATTGGGTGATGAGCGTGACTGCCGAGTACTACTGATTGCCATCGTTCAGTATCCGCAAAGATTTTAATGAATTTTGAATTTGTTATTTCTGAATAATAAATGCTCTAAACTGTGCTGAATGGATATGAATATTCGAATCCAGATAATGTATTTCTCGTAATTCCATGCCTTCACAAACAATGATTAACGCACAGTATAATTTAGTAAGATAAAAATGTAATACCTGTAGGGCAGTGACGCTTTTAATGCTGGTGGAAAACAATGGCAACTCCGGCGCTGATTACATATATTTCATGTCATTCGCCAATATTTGTAGAGTTCTTGTCTTTGGCAGAATTCCTTATAAATGTTATATGTAGTGCACTGGCTTTCGTAACTAACATATTGCACGTTTTCGATGTACAATAATACTCTTGAAAAGTACCGAGAAACATTTTAAAGATGCCGCACAATTCTTGCCTGTAATATGGGCCAAACACATCGATTTGTGCAGTGTAATAAATTTATTAGTTACTGGAAACACTCAATATTATTGTCGTATTGTCATATCCTTTTAGGTAAAAACAAACTTTTCCTTCGTGTAACTTTATGCGGGTTTTATCTACGTACGGAAATCAATTATTCTAATGAATGTAAAAAAAGAAAAAGAAAAGAAAAAAAACGGTATCATTGTTTTGTTTACTAAAGGTAAGAAAATATATTCGATGGCGATTTTTAAAATATATATATTTTTTATTTCGGCTCTCATACGCTTGCGACGGATGTACATAGAAGATAAGTTTCTTATATTTATTCTCTCTATTGTTTGCTTATTTTATTTTCCATATAAGAGATGGCTGGATGAAACTCTACTCTTACCGCGTGACTTTACGACCCACATGCGTAAAAGAGAGTTTATGAATGACTATTTTCTTCATGCCTGACGTTATTCTTTGCCTGCGCAGATTTTTTATGTAGCAGTGAGTGTAGTTTTTCCCTTCTATATTGGACAGCGCTCTTAGTTTTACCCTATTTTTGTGCAGTCACTATTTACATATATACCCAAGTAAACAATGATTATATCAAATGTTAACAATTAAAATGCACACAAGTCTGTTCACTTGAATTGCAAACAAGGTTTTCACGCAGTTGATAAACAGTTTTCAAACATTTTAATCCCAGTGCCATGACTCATTATCAGATATATTTTATACATATCAAGGTAATATTCTATATTTCCTTCGCCTCTCCGATATGGACGGTTTTGGTATCGTTGGATTCCTCTCACTGCACATTGCAAATATATAGTTTTTATTGCAAACTTGGCCCTGATAGCAAGAGAGGGCATGAAAGGTTCCAGGGAAAATGCTGGGTTAAATAACACTTATATTATAACCCAAAGTGAAAATAACCATGGTTATTCACATGACTTTCCATTGCAGGGGGCTGTGCCCCCTGCGACACCCCTGGGGGGGCTACTGCCCCCCAACCCCCGCCGAGGGAACAAAACCTCCACCACGTATTCCCGGCAGGCTAGAGCGCTACACAATTATCGTCGATCTCGGAGCGGATCTAGTAACATTCCCACTGAATCAGCATACTAACCTTGACATACTCAGTACTGTATACAGAGACGATTGTAGTATAATGAGGATGAACAAGGTATACCATGAACAGAAGAGCGGCGGTGGCCCGCCCTCGTCGGCTCGGCGGGTTTTGCGCCTTTCTCGATGCATCTAGTTCGTGTGCACTCTCTCCTGCCGTGAATACGTGGGGGATATTTTGTTTCCTCGGCGGGGGTTGGGGGCGGGGGTTATATTAATAGGGTAATTTTCTATTTTACGTCCGCCGCTCTGACATCGTCGCCCCTGATATCGGGGCCAAGTTTGCCGCTAACGGGGGGGGGTTTCCACGCAATAAAACCTACATATTTGGATTGTACAGAGTGAGAGGTATCCAACGATACCAAAATCGTCGATATCAGAGAGGCGAAGGTAATATAGAAAATTACCCCCCCCCCAAAAAAGTAATTTTCTATATTACGTCCGCATAACCGATATCGACGATTTTGGTATCGTTGGATTCCTCTCACTCTCCACATTGCAAATATATAGTTTTTATTGCGCGGAAACCCCCCGTTAGCGACAAACTTGGCCCTGATAGCAGGGGAGGGCATGGGAGGCTCCAAGGAAAATGCGTCCCCCCTGGGGGGGCTGCCCTCCCCCAACTCCCGCCGAGGAAACAAAACCTCCACCATGTATTCACCCACACGTAGATGCATCGCCGAGCAGGCTAGAGCGTTACACAATCATCGTCAATGTCGGAGCGGCGGGCGTAATATTACAATTACTTCATAAGATTCCCACTGAATCAGCATATTAACCTTGGCACAGTCAGCATTGTATATAGAGACGATTGTAGTATAATCAGGATGAACAGGGTGGCCCGCCCTCGTCGGCGGGTTTTGCGCCTCTTTCGATGTTACACCGATGGCCTCAAGGTCGAGTTTCCCGTCCTCTAGAATAACGACATCCGTATTCCTACCTGAAATAACCGTCGCGTTAAGAAGTCAGTCATAGCCGCCGCGATGGCCGAGTGTGGAGGGTGCTCGTATTCGGAGACGGATTTTCTGTGCGAAATTGCAACTAGCCAGGAAAAAATGCTAGAGATGTGCTTCCGCCAGGGCCTCCTCCATCGGGAGAAAGCTGTATCCTCCAGCCCAGGACCTCCTGCCGGACGCACCCTGCCTCCTTAACATTCTGCGGCAAAGGAGCACCCTCCCTACTAATTAGCGGCATTAATCAATCAGGTTAGTACCTTAAAAATCCTAGGTTATTGTAGGTTACCGGCTCCGCATCTAGTTCGTGTGCGCTCTATCCTGCCGTGAATACGTGGTGGAGGTTTTGTTTCCTCGGCGGGGGTTGGGGGGCGAAAGTCCCCCCAGGGGGGTCGCAGCCCCCTGCAATGGAAAGTCATGTGAATAAACATGATTATTTTTAATGTGAGGTTATATTATTAGGGTAATTTTATATATTACGTCCGCCGCTCCATCATAACCCCCGCTATCGGGGCCAAGTTTGTCGCTAACGGGGGGTTTCTGCGCAATAAAACCTACATATTTGCATTGTATAGAGTGAGAGGAATCCAACGATACCAAAATCGTCGATATCGATTATGCGGACGTAATATAGAAAATTACCAAATAATAATAATAATAATGTGCCTAATGGTACGGCATAATTTAGCCTAGTCGTCTTCAAAATGATTTTTATGACTTTATATGGTTTGATACGACACCTAGCACAGACGGAGACCATGGCGAAACTAATTTGAAAATTGAATTTCAATGCTTCTATTTTAGCTAATGTTCAATCATTGGCTGTTGCCTCGTGCCTTGTTTCCCTATTGGCTATTGAATTAACCGCCAAACATTTAGCCAATGAAATCGTGACACTGGCCGTGGCGTCACAAGTGAGATAAAAAAAAACAGGACGGGTACGAAAGACTCCGCGCATGCGCAGAGGAGAATTTTAGTATTTCCTCAGCGATCGTGAGAATCAACCTCCATTTCATAGTATTCTAAATTATTCTGATAATTAAATAGCTTCGTTATTATTCATTTGCGATAGAAGTTTATTTAATAAAAAAGGACCATTAGTTAAATATCTTCAAGCTGGAAGGTTATATTTGATCGATTTTTTGTGAACGTTATTTTCCAATAAAACCAGAGAATGATACCACCAACAATTAGGTTAGGTTAGGGTAGAATAGGGTAGGTTAGGTTCGTACCCATTACCTGGGAATGACATTAATATGTGCATATTCATATGTGCACTGTTTGCTTAGCTGCGAGCATTCAGATACGGCTGCGGTACGCGTAACCTCGGCCCAAAAAATTACCATACACAGTACGTCCGAACATTTCTACTAGTAACATCACTTCTTCTCTGTTGTCTAAGGTGGCATACCAAAAATCTGTCATTCGGCATTTTAAAGTCTCACACAACGGGTTTACAGCTGTAAGACAAAATGTTTTTGTTGACAACAATCTAATAACAGAGCAGAGTTCAGAATACACCATCTTCGGACACGACAAACACGCTCTAATAATCTATTCACATACATCTTATACAACACGATAAAAAAAAAACATACCTCATTTTAAAAAGTGACTGTTCCTCGATTCACACGCGGGTCATATTGAACACAGAGAGCCAAACACCTCAAATAGTTGGTTAAAATTCACAGCGTGTTTACATCGACGCGTCACACAAGTTTCCCGTTTTCTTCCATAGCGTAAACAGAGGAGCATCAGTAAGCGTAACTCATTACTTATTATTATTATTATTATGATGATGGTGATGATGATGATGATGATGATGATGATGATATTATATTATTATTATTATTATTAATTATTATTATTATTATTATTATTATTATTATTATAAATATTATCATTATTATTATTACAGATATTCGTTTCCAAAAGCTAATGATAACGATAATGATTATGGTAATATTGATAACCAGAATAATGCGTAAAAGTGGAATGATATTAAGGATAATAGCTCTTGTAACAATGTAGCAATGGTAACACTTATAAGGAAACCGAAAAAGGTGGAAATGATGATAATGATTGTGTTAGTAATGATGATAACGTCCATATATTAATATTAATGGCGACAACGACGATAATAACCATCATGATAATAACTATGATGATAGAAATAACGATAACGATTATATTGATAAGGATAATATTGGTAAGAGTAATAATAAAATATTGATAATGATAATGATAATAATGATATTGATAACAATGATAACAACAACAATAATATTAATAGTAATATTGATAATAATAATAAAAATAACAATAATGGTAATAATAATATTAATGATAATGTTAGTAATGATAATGAGAACGACAACCATATTAATAGCAACAACAATAATGATAACAATAATGATGATAATGATAATGATAATAACAATAACAATAATAAGTATGAAATTGTAAATGATAACAATATCACTAATAATAGAAATAAGGATAATGATACTACTACTAATAATAACAACAACAGTAATAGCAATTATGATTGTAATAATGATGATAATAATAATAATGATAACAATAATAACAATGATAACCTCAATAACAATAAAGGAAATGATAATAACGATAAAAACGATGCCAATAACATCAGAAAATCATAATCACAACATTAATGATAAAAGTAGTGAATAAGCAGATAACCAGAGCACTAGATATTAAATGCAATAGCATAATAATACTGGATAATGCCTCTTCATATTTTATTCAAACCAGGTTTACCAAGGAAGCGGAAACAATTTAATTATTGCAACTTGTCAGGAAGCTGGAACAGTGTACCCACATCGAGTTACGCTTGTAATGAATATACTGAATTGTGATTAAGAAGCCTTGATAATGATAATAACAAGGAGAGGAAGAGGATGGATTTATTATAGAAATTATATATATATCTTATTTTAGAAGGTATGTTTTTTCGAATTCGGTTCGTATTATTCGCACACTAATTGCAACTAATATACCGGTTCTATTTATTTATCCTTTATAGTCAACAGTTTTTTGTTTGATTGTTAATTTAATTTCATAATTCTTTTTGTATTTTTTTTTTCATGCGGTCAGACTTTAATCAATGCCCTGAAAACAAGAGCAACAGCAACAACAGAACGCTTCGCCAGGCAGGCTTGTTTACACGCAGAGCACGTTCGGCGTTCATTATGGCTTTATTGTCTCGCTGATATATGCTTACGTTCACAAATATACACACCAGTACATACATTCATGCACGCACACATACATACAAACATATACGCATGCACACACACAAACATAATCACACAAACACACAAACACAAACTCAAACGCTCACACAAAAATGCATACTCAAACACATACAAAAAACAAAACACAAACACAAACGTAAACCCAAACAACACCACCCAGCCACACACACACACACACACACACAAACATATATTTTATAATATATGTATATATATATATATATATATATTATATATATATATATATATATATATATATATATATATATATATATATATATATACACATACATACATCTACAGACACATATATAATTAAATCCTCAGCCTGCTTCAGTGAACTCCAGGGCAAATATCTGCAACCATGACTGAGGTTCTCCTGCCTGATCGCCCCCTCCCTGATCACCTTTGGTCCAGCGAGGATTCCGACGCGAGGCCATTGCTCTGGGGACGAGTGTGTTGGTTATTATCTGAGCCGCAGGGAAATATTGGTGTTTATTTATTTAGGTTGATAGGTAGGTAGGGTAGGTAGGTAGGTAGGTAGATAGGTAGATTAGATAGAATATTTAGCCTCCATGTACTTGGAATTGCTATGCTCGTAACTACAATAGTTTACCATGGTTCTAATGATATGATGTTCTAACAATATTACCAAATGTAAACGGAAAATAACAGGTGCGTTGCCGTCGTTCTCTGTATATTCTATATTTGTATTATGTGTATTTTGCTTCTTCTTGATACTAAATGATCAATTTCAATATTACATCATGATGGTTGACAACCGCCAACGTCTGGATCAAATAAGATGTCTCGATAAGCCTGGTTTTATTTGTTCCTATTTATATATATTTTTTTACAT
>NW_020869858.1:1824161-1826661 GCF_003789085.1 Penaeus vannamei
AGAAAGATGGAGGGGTGGGAGAGGAGAGGTGGGAGAAGAGAGGTGGGAAAGAGGGAGTGTGGGAGAGAAGAGGAGTGTGGGGAGAGAGGGAGAAAAGGAGGGGTGGGAGAAGAGGAAGGGGACAAATTGACAGTTGGGAGAGGAGGGAAGGGGTGGGAGAAGAGCGAGGGTGGTCGTGGGGTGAAGAGGGAGAGAGGGAAGGGAGGGGCCTATGCCACCGTTTTTCTAGCCCAGCGTTGTCTTCATCTGTCTTCCTTTATCTTTCTTGTCTCTTGCCCTCCCCTCCCCGTCCCCTCCTCTTCTCACTTCTTCCTTCTCTTTCCCCCTCCCTCTTTCCTTCCTCCCCTCCCCCATCCTCCCTCCTTACCTCCTTCTCTTCTACCTGCCCCCTCTCCCCTCCCTCACCCCTCCCCTCCCAACACGTACAGGAGTGTGAGATATCAATATTTCTGGTCCGACCCTCCGCCTGTTCCTCAATTCATCATGGCTATCTCTCTCCTCCGCCCACCTCTCTCTCTCTCTCTCTCTCTCTCTCTCTCTCTCTCTCTTCTCTCTCTCTCTCTCTCTCTCTCTCTCTCCTCTCTTCTCTCTCTCTCTCTCTCTCTCTCTCTTTCTCCCTCTCTCCCTCTCCCTCTCTCTCCCTCTCTCTCCTCTCTCTCTCTCTCTCTCTCTCTCTCTCTCTCTCTCTCTCTCTCTCTCTCTCTCTCTCTCTCTCTCTCTCTCTCTCTCTCTCGTCTTCTCTCTCTCTCTCCTCTCGCCTCTCTCCCTCTCTCTCTCTCCCTCTCTCTCCCTCTCCCCCCCCCTCTCTCTCTCTCTCTCTCTCTCTCTCTCTCTCTCTCTCTCTCTCTCTCTCTCTCTCTCTCTCTCTCTCCTCTCCTCTCTCTCTCTCTCTCTCCCCTCTCTCCCCTCTCTCCCCTCTCTCCCCTCTCTCCTCTCTCTCCTCTCGCCTCCTCAACTCCCTCTCCCTATCTTCTTTCCTCTTCCTTATCATGTTCTGTACCCTCGACTCCATATTTATCTTCTCCGTGCCTCCTTCCTTCTCTTCGTTCTTGTCGATTTTACGTTTCTCCCATCTTTCTTCATCCGCTTCTTCGCTTTATTTGGATACTCTTTTTTTGTCCCTTCTTTTTCTGCTTCTTGTATTATCATTTTTCTTTTCTGGTTCTTCCGAAATGTTTTATTGTTTTTCCTATGTGTCAATCGCTGTTTTTTTCCATATTTCCCGTTTTTCACTACCTACTAAAATTCTGTTTTGATTCCCTATTTCTCTCACTTGTTTTACTCACTTGCTTTTCTCCCCCTACCCCTTCTTTTTCTTCTTCCTTTTTCCTATTTCCTTCTCCTCCTTATTTCCCTCTTTCATATTCTAATTTTTGTTGTTGTTGTTTTTTTGTTTTTTTTTATTTGTTTGTTTTCTCGTTTCCCTTGTGCGTCACTCGACCACCCTCCCCTTCCCCTCCCCCCTCCGCCACCCCCCTACCGTCTCTCTCGCCTTCAGGTTGTGTGTGGGCGGGTAAGGGTGAGGAGTGGGGTGTGTGTGGGGGGGGGGTACTAGTGTCTGATGGGCTACTGTTCGTTTTCTTTGTTTATTTACTTATTTCCGTGTTTTTTTGTTTATTGCTTATTTCGCATTTGTGTTTGCTTGTTTGTTTTGTGGTTTGTGGATTATGAATAGGACTTGATATTTCCTATGTTCTTTTTCTTTCTTTCTCTCTTTTCTTCTCTTGTTTTTTGTTTTTTTACTCTCCATTCTCACTTCTCTTCCTCGTCTCCCATTCCCTCTTCTTTCCTGTTCTGTAGTTCCCTTCTTCGCTCTTTTCTCCTCACTTTGCGTAATCGTCTTTTCTCCTTCTGTTTCCCTCTTCTCTCTTTCGTCTTCTTCATGTTCTCCCATCTCCCTTCGTTTCCTCCTTCCCACCGTCTTTCATTTTCTCCCTCCCTTCTTCCCTTTCCTCTGTCCTTCTCCTCTTCTCATCATTTGTTTTCTCTTCGTCCCTCTCTTCCCTCCCTCCTTCTCCCCTTCCTCTTCTTTGATCTTCTCCCCTCTCCCTCTTCTTCGATCTTTGCTTCTTCCCTTTCCCTCTCCCCTATCTATCTATCGATCTATCTTTCCCCGTCCACCTCTAGATCTCTTATCTATTTATCATTCCCTCTCCGCTTCGCACCATCGTTTCTCCGTATGTTCTCATTTCCCCTCCTCCATGAATCACACACAGACCCCTCTCCCCCCCCCTCAACCCCCCCCACCCCTGTCTATCCTTCCCATCATCCACCCCCCCCCCCCCTACTAGGAACCTTCCCTTTTCCCTCCCTCTTCTCCCTTTCCCCTCTTTCGCCCTCACCCTCACCAACCCCAACTTTCCCTCCTTTTCTCCCCCACCTCAAGCCCCACCCCCCCTACACCACCCCCACTCAAACCCTATCCCACCCCCACTCCACTCTTACCCTCTTCCTACTCCCCCGCTCCAACAGCACTCCTCCTCATCCCTATCCCCTCCAA
>NW_020869858.1:1831661-1836661 GCF_003789085.1 Penaeus vannamei
GCGAGAGAGAACCAAACGCGGTGCTTTGTTGGTCTCCTTCGCTTCCTTGTGCATACACGCGGTTGTGGTTCGCGAAATTTGTCGAGGTTGTGACGATAAGACTTTTGTTATTATGCTCTGAAGGAGATTGTGGTGAAGTGTTTTTCTCTTTTGGTGAGTTGGGTTTGGCGGAATCTGTTCGATGCTCGTCCGAGATACACTCGATGACCCTGACACACACACACATTCTCTCTCTCTCTCTCTCTCTCTCTCTCTCTCTCTCTCTCTCTCTCTCTCTCTCTCTCTCTCTCTCTCTCTCTCTCTCTCTCTCTCTCTCTCTCTCTCTCTCTCTCTCTCTCTCTCTCTCTCACACACACACACACACACACACACACATTTCTCTCTCTCATTCTCACTCTGTCTTTCCATTCATCTCTCTCTTTCTTTCACTCATTCATATTTATTTGTCGCACTTTCCTTTCCTCACCCTCTCCCTCACTGTGTATTTTCCCACTTTTCTCTCGCTTTCTTTTTCATGTCCATTTCATCGAGTGCCTATGCGTGTGTGAATGATAATAGAGAGAGAGAGAGAGAGAGAGAGAGAGAGAGAGAGAGAGAGAGAGGAGAGAGAGAGAGAGAGAGAGAGAGAGAGAGAGAGAGAAGAGAGAGAGAGACACATACACAGAACGGACAAGGAGTAAGCTAAAAACAAATATATGTACATAAATACACTAGCTCGTCACCTCATGCCTACCTCCCCCCTTCCATCCCCTTTATCCCTCCCTTATTCCCTCCCTCCCCCCTCCCCCTTCCCTACCCCAACCGCCGCTGCACCTCCTCATCTCCCGCTATCACCGCCTTCCATCTCCCAACGTTATCGGCCTCTCCCATCTCCCCGCCTTATCGCCTTCTCTCATCTCCCGGGCGATATCTCTGTCTCCATCTCCACCAGCTCTGGACGGATTACGCAAAAAAAAGGAAAAGAAAAAAGGAGAAAAAGAGAGAGAGAGAAGAGAGAGAGAGGAGCTGGGAAGTTGCAAAATGGACAGCCAAACCCCCTTGGTAACGAGGGTAGTGATGGAGGGGGGGGGGTTGATGTAGGGAGGGGGGGGGAAGTGATGGAGAGGGAGGAGGGGGAAAGGTGGAGGGTTGAAGGGGGGGGGAGGGGGGTTGTGAGAGATATATAGGGTGATGGTAGGGATGGGTGAGGAATATCCACTCTCTCTGGGTTGATGTGGGTGAGTGTGTGTTTATAGCTGTCTGAATGTCTGTGTGTGTGTGTGTGTATGTGTGTTTGTGTGTGTGTGTGTACGTGTGAGTGTGTGTGTGTGTGTGTGTAGTGTGGCGTGTGAGTGTGCGCGTGAGTGTGTGCGTTATGTGTGTGTGTAGTGTGTGTATGTGTATGTGTGTGTATTTACAGGTGTTATATTTGCATATCGATTCAGAAACACACGACGATGACTAAGATAACGATAGCATTAATTACGATTCTTGCGTCGCCTATTAACGCAGATTCTAACACCCCCCCCCCCTCCACCCACCACCCACCCTCCCTCCCTCCCTCTCCCCTCCCCCTCCCTCCCTCCCCTCCCTCCCTCCAATCGAATCACAACAAAGAAACCGAAACTGTAACGAACCGACGAAGACCTCCTAGTTAAAGAAAACGGGAACCGAATAGATACGAAGCGTTTGGTGAATATGGATAGGAAGGAGGAATAGAAAGAAAACGTGAATGAGGGATGGGTTAAGGATGGGGGATAGGGGGCAGAGGAGAGGATGGGATGGGGGGGGGGATGTGGGGCGGTAGGAGGGGAGGATCGATACAGTTGTGATGTGGAAGGGTTGGAGTTGGGGGAGGGAGGGGGGGTAGGAGGGGAGTCGTGTGGTATGTTGTGTAAAGATGTGGTGTTTTTTATATTTCTTCTTTTGGTGTCATAGTTTTAGTTTTCGTTTTGTGATGAAAGCTATAGTGTAGTGACGCTATTTATGATGAGCGTGTGATGGCGAGGAAAGGGTTAGACTGGGAGGGCGGTTGTCGGCTAAGGGAGGTTATGGTGAGCTGATGGTGATAAGCCGATAGTGGTGGTGTTTGAAGGTTCTAAGTGATGGTGAAGGATGGTGAGCGATGGTGTGATGGGCTGGCGATTGTGCGCTAATGAATGCAGACGTCAAGGTAGATAACACAGACCACGTGCACGACCAAGATAGCGGGTTGTCTTGCTGGCCTCTCTCTCTCTCTCTTCTCTCTAATCTATCTACCTCTCTCTTTTTCTTCTCTCTCTCTCCTCTATCTCTCTCTCTCTCTCTCTCTCTCTCTCTCTCTCTCTCTCTCTCTCTCTCTCTCTCTCTCTCTCTCTCTCTCTCTCTCTCTCTCTCTCTCTCTCTCTCTCTCTCTCTCTCTCTCACACACACACACACACACACACACACACACACACACACACACACACACACACACACACACACACACACCACACACACACACACACACACACACACACACAACACACACACACAACACACAATCAACAACACTAACAATCACTAACAAATTCACACACACTCTCACACTCACACATAAACCCACAATCACACACACATATGTATATACGTGTGTGTGTTGTGTTATATATTCACTTTTTTTCTGTTTCTTTTTTATCTCTCCTCGGTCTTGTACAACGCGCATGATGTTCTATTTTCGACCGGTTTATCTCTTCTGGTTTGTGATGATAATGACGTTGAGATAAACCTGCTTGATATTGCCAATGAAACTAATATCTCGGAGGGAAATGCCTTCGATATGATAACCAGAATGGAGTGATATTATAATCAGCTAGAGATTAGAAGGAAGGAGAGGGAGAGGGAGAGAAAAGAGACGAAGAACAAGAATAGGAGAAGTCGATGCTGATAACGATAAGAGGAACAAACGAAGGGGAAGGTCAGTGAGAGAGAGAGAGAGAGATGGAGAGGGGGGGGGAGGAGGCAGAGAGGAGAGGAAGAGAAAGAAAGAGAGACTGTATGAGAGAGGAAGGGAAGGAGAGAGACAGACAGACAGAAGAAAACGAATGATGTTACCGATAAGGAGAGCTGAGCAGAGGGGGAAAAGAGAGGTTATGTCAAGGGAGTTGAGATCGTCTGTTGTAGCGTCCTCTCGCTATGCCCAGGAAATGTTAATTATTATGATTAGTTGTTAATTGCAGTGATTGCGCGTGATTGTATTAGCAGCGGCCCAGTCCGGATCGCTATCGCCAAACCGCTATCTCTAACTGGAGTGATAATCATAACGAGGAGGCGGTAATTGCTATGATCAACTAAGCGACCTCGAGCGCTGTGGAAAAACGGGAACGGAGGGAGAGGGAGAGAGAGAGCGGGAGAGGAAGAGGGAGGGAGGGAGTAAATGAATGAGGAGAGAGAGAGAGAGAGAGAGAGAGAGAGAGAGAGAGATAGATGAGAGAGAGATCTCAGGTGTCCAGACGCAGTATACATGTACAAATATTTTCCTTCCTTTTCCTTTCTCTTTTTCCGACACACATGCACAGTATTTTGATGTAAAGAGAAAAGAAAAGAAGACCGAAACCGCACGCCCGACAGCGAGCGAGGGCGCGATGTAAACAGACGACAGACAAATAACACCATCAGGTCAAGGGGGATTCCAGCGGGACAGGGTGATTATATTCCCTCGCTCTGGCGGAGACAGGGATTTATAATTAAGGGCGAGAGAGGGAGGAGAGGAGAGGGAGGAGGAAGGAGAGGAGAGGGAGGGAGGGAAGAGAGAGAGGGAGGAAGAGGGATGAGAGCGAAAGAGAGAGAGGGAGAGAGGAGGGAGAGAGATGGGGGAGAGGGAGAGGAAGAGAGAGGGAGGGAGGAGAGAGAGAGAGGGAGGGAAAGAGAGAGAGAGAGAGGGAGGAAAGGAGAGAGAGAAGAGAGAGGAGAGAGAGATGAAGAGAGACGGGAGAGAGGAGAGAGAGAGAGAGAGAGGCAAGCGGAAAGTAATGTATTAAAGCAGTGTTACCAACCAACTTGGCGCGAGAGGAGCGCTTGATGATCGTTCTCTTGCCTTTCATAATTGACGAAAAGTGTTGCCAGGAACGTGAGATTGGAAAGAGCGGTCGGAAGGGCAAGTTTTCCACCTTTCCCTCTTCCTTTCTTTTCTCTCCTCGAAGTTGTGTGCAATGGTTCTCGTCGGTGGTTGGTTCCTTGTCTCTCCTTCTGTTTAGTTGTTTCTTGTGTTTGTTCTCTCTCTCTCTCTCTCCTCTCTTCTCTCTCTCTCTCTCTCTCTCTCTCTCTCTCTCTCTCTCTCTCTCTCTCTCTCTCTCTCTCTCTCTCTCTCTCTCTCTCTCTCTCTCTTCTCTCTCTTCCTCTTTCTCTGTCTCTCTTTCTCTGTCTCTCTCCTCTCTCTCTCTCTCTCCTCTCTCTCTCTCTCTCTCTCTCTCTCTCTCTCTCTCTCTCTCTCTCTCTCTCTCTCTCTCTCTCCTCTCTCCTCTTCTCCTCCACTCTCACCCCCTCTCTTCTTTCTCGTTCATTCCTCTTCCCTTCCCTTTTTCTTTCACTCCACATTCTCCTTCTCTTCCCTTCCTCTCTTTTCTCGCCTCTCCACTCCCCTCCTCCCTCTCCCATTATCCACACTTTCTCTCATCCCCTTCCCCCCCCCTCTCTTCCTCTCCTCTTCCTCTCCTCTTTCTCCTCTCCTCTCCTCTCCTCTCCTCTCTCTCCTCGTCCTCTCTTCCCCTCTCCTCCCCTTCCTCCCTCTCTCCCCTCCCTCTCCTCTCCTCTCCTCTCCTCCCCTCCCCTCCCCTTCCCTCCCCTCCCCTCTCTCCTCCCTCTGCCTCCCCCTATACCCTCGCGTATCTTAGACTCCTTCCGTACTCTTTATTTTGTATCACACACAGCCCAGGCATTAACATTCGCACCGTCTTACGCCGGCCACTCCGTCGCAGATAAGAGGGTGGGAAGCAAGAAGAAGAAGAAGAAGAAGAAGAAGAAAGAAGAAGAAGAAGAAGAAGAAGAAGGAGAGAAGAAGA
>NW_020869858.1:1841661-1854161 GCF_003789085.1 Penaeus vannamei
TTATTATTATTATTATTATTGTTGTTGTTGTGTTGTTGTTGTTGTTGTTTTTTTTATTGTTATTGAATATTTGCATTTTAGCTTTAACATTGATATTGTTTTTGGTATTACTATTGCTCTTGGTGTTGTTCCTGTTGTTATATTGGTTACATTACATCGTTTTGCTTCTGGTCTTTGTTTTTAAATGTTTTTGTACGTCTATTGTTATCATACTTGTTATATTGTGTTAGCCTTTATTTCTATTTGAGTTATTATGACTGTTTTTATTCTTATTCTTCTGATACGGATGCTATTGTTAATGATGCTGTGAAGGATAATAATGATAATGATGATGATGTTGGTGATATGATTATGATAATTAAGCGTTGTTATTATGTAATATATATTGTTATTTGTATTTATATTACCAACGCACTTTTAGGATTTACAGATTTTCAATACTCTTTTATGATCAAAATTGTATTCATTGTTATCATTCTATTTTCATTAACTTCCGTTTGTTTCTCCTATGTTTGTTGTGGACTTGCATTATTATTTTTTTCTCTACATCATTCTTATCACGTTAATTGAACCCTTGTCATCATGATTATCGTAATTGTTATTGGAATGCACGGTCAGGATAGGGAAGGTTCTATATATGATGATGAAAGTTATTTACTGTTTTGTTATTGATTTACAAGGAGAGATCTCGTATTATCGCAATTGTTTGTTTTCGTTGTTGATACAATCGTTAGAGGAAATTGGCGTCTTTTAATATTTATGTCTTTGTTGATGCATTGATTATTTGTTTTTGTTTATTTATTTTATTTACATTTAAGTCGTATCGCTATTGCATGGGGGTCAAAGTTTATCTTTAATTGTAATTGTTTTAATGCCTTATTTATTAGTTTTTTTTACTTATTTATATTTATCTTTTTGTTTATATTTAACTCGTACTATCGTTATTGCATCGGGGTCAAAGTTTTCATTAATTGTCATTATTTTAATACCTTGTTTATTACTTTTTGTTTATTTTACATTTAACTTTTAGTATCGTTATTGCATCGGGGTCAAATTATCATTGTAATTATTTCTTACCACCATTAATTAATATGTTGTTATCGTCGCCGTCACTCTGTATTTTCGGATAACTCTTATAATTTTCTCATTCTTTGTTATCATCACCATCATCATCAGAACCATTATTATCAAGATAGGGGGGAGGGAGGATGGGGAAGGGGGGAGGTAATAAGTTGAGCAAAGGGAAGAAGAAAGATAAAATATTGGGTGGCGGATGTCAGAGATAAGAAAGGAAGAAAAAAGAGAGAGAGAGAGAGAGAGGAGGAGAGAGGAGAGATTGTAAGAGAGATAGAAGAGGGCGAGACAGGAGCGATAGATCAAGAAGCTGGATAGAGGAAGTCATGGAATTGGAAGAGGAGAAAGGAAGAGGAGGAAGAAGGAGGAAGAGGAGAAAAAAGAAGAAAGGGAGGGGAGGGTAAGGAGGAGGAAGAGAAGGAGGAAAAAAAAGAAGAAGAAGGAAGAGGAGGGTAAGGGAGGGATGAAGAAAGAGGAGGCGGAGGAGGAGGAATAATAGTAAAGAGAAGGAGGAAGAAAATGTAGAGTAGGAGGAGGGGGCAGAAGGAAGAGGAGAAGAAGAAGAAAGAGAAGAGAACAAGCAGGAGTTGGGGCTAGATAAGCAGGGGAAACAAAAGAAAGAAAGAGAGAAAGAAGAGGGAATGGGACAAGTGGAAGAGAAGGAGGAGGAGAAGAAAGAGGCGGGTCCAAGAGATAAGGAAGGATAAAGGGGGCAGGGGAGGGAGGGAAGGGAAGGGAACAGAGTCTTTTTGCGATAAAGAAAGTGGACAGGAAGGAGGGAAGAGATGGAAGAAATGAAGAGGAGATAGCGAGAGGGAAAAGAAAAGACAAACAGATCGATTGATAGATCTCTTGTAAAAAAAAAAAAAAATAGATAAAATAAATATACACATTCCAACATCAACAGACCCAAGATATTGAAAAAAGATGGATCCTTAGAAAAGAGAGAAAAAAAAAAATAAGAAAAGAAGAAGGAAACGAAAGAGAGAGATAAGAGAAAGATACAGAGGGAGATATGAAAAAAGGGCCAAGAAAGACCCCCTTCACATAGAGAAACAGGCGCCCGAGATATAAACACGTTCGCCATCGACAGTTCCATCTGCCGGGGAGTCAGTCAGCGGTGGCGGCCGCCTCGCTCGCTCTCTGTCTGTCTGTCTCTCGCTCGCTCTCTCGCTCTCTCGCGCTCTGTCTGTCTGTCTCTCGCTCGCTCTCTCGCTCGATCTCTCCGCTCTCTCGCTCTGTCTCGTCCTCTCTCGCTCTCTCGCTCGATCTCTCGCTCTCTGTCTGTCTGTCCTCGCTCGCTCTCTCTCGCTCTCGCTCGCTCTGTCTGCTCTCTCGCTCGCTCGCTCTCTGTCTGTCTCTCGCTCGCTCTCTCGCTGTCTGTCTGTCTCTCGCTCGCTCTCTCGCTCGATCTCTGTCTGTCTGTCTGTCTCTCGCTCGCTCTCTCTCGCTCGCTCTCTCTCGCTCTCTCTCTCTCTCTCTCTCTCTCTCTCTCTCTCTCTCTCTCTCTCTCTCTCTCTCTCTCTCTCTCTCTCTCTCTCTCTCTCTCTCTCTCTCTCTCTCTCTCCCCCTCCCTCCCCCTCTCCCTCTCTCCCCCTCCCCTCTTTCTCTCCCCCTCCCTCCATCTCTCTCCTCACCCCTCTTCTGTCCCCCCTTCTCTACCCCCCTCCCTCTTTCCCCAACTCCCTCCCTTATATCTATTTATCTGTTAGCCTGTTACTCTATCTGTATGTGTGCCTCTTTATTTATTTGTGTTTAACCTTTTGTCGTGTTTCTCTGTCCCTGTCGATTTCTCCTGCTCCAGCCTCTTTGTGTTCCCTTGTGACATATTTTTATCAGAACTCCTTGCTGTTTTTATTTACTTTTCTTTCCCCGTCCTCTTTTGGTTGTATGTCTGATTACATTTCTCTCTTTCTATCTCTCTATCTCCCTTTCTTTGTCTCCGTCTTTTCTCTTTGTCTGCCTATCTGTCTATCTCTTTTTTCGCTGTCGGCCGTTCTTTTCTCATCTTTCGATCTCTCGTATCTCCCTCTCCCTCTCTCTTATCTCCCTTTCCCCTCATATATCTGCCTTTTCTCCCTCTCTTATCTCCCTCTCCCCCTCCCTTCATCTCCCTCTTTATCTTATCTGTCATCTCTCTTTCCCCTTCGCTCCTCTCTCCCCATTAGGTTATAGGAATTATTATTATCTCTCTCTTTCCCTTATCCCTCCCGAGTGTCGGCTGGGATGCTCAGGTTTCACTTGCCCTTCTGTCTGCTTTCTCTTTCTCTTTCTCTTTCTCTTCTCTTCTTCTCTTCTCTTTCTCTCTTTCTCTCTTTTCTCTTTTCTCTCTTTTCTCTTTTTTCTCTCTCTTCTCTCTTCTCTCCTTCTCTCTCTTCTCTCTTCTCTCTTCTCTCTTCTCTCTTCTCTCTTCTCTCTTCTCTCTTCTCTCTTCTCTCTCTCTTCTCTCTTCTCTCTCTTCTCTTCTCTTCTCTCTCTTCTCTTCTCTTCTCTTCTCTTCTCTTCTCTTCTCTTCTCTCTTCTTTCTTCTCTTCTCTTTCTCTTCTCTTCTCTTCTCTTCTCTTCTCTTCTCTTCTCTTTCTCTTCTCTCTTCTTCTCTTCTCTTCTCTTCTCTTCTCTTTCTCTTTCTCTTCTCTTCTCTTCTCTTCTCTTCTCTTCTCTTCTCTTCTCTTCTCTTCTCTTCTCTTCTCTTCGCTTCTCTTCTCTTCTCTTCTCTTTCTCTTCTTTCTCTTCTCTTCTCTTCTCTTCTCTTTCTCTTCTCTTCTCTTCTCTCTCTTCTCTTCTCTTCTCTTCTCTTCTCTTCTTCTTCTCTTTCTCTTCTCTTCTCTTCTCTTCTCTTCTCTTTCTCTCTCTTTCTCTTCTCTTCTCTTCTCTCGTGTGCTTTTATCGGCCTTCTTTTTATCTCATTTTTATTGTTATTTTCCTTTCACCTCTTTTGCGATAGTCGCGATATAGGGCGCGGCGCCAGGGAGGAGGTAAAGAAGGGGGAGGAAGGGGAAGGGAGGGAGACGAAGGAGATGGGAGACTGAAAGGGCTAAAAGGGAACAGGAGGAGGAAGATGGAGAAAGATACGAAAGAATCCAAGATAAGGGAGCGAAAAAGAAGAAAAAGTAGAAGTAGAAAAGGAAAATCGGAATGGGCTTAAATACCCCGATGGGAGCGAATAAGAAAAAGGAGAAGGAGATTGAGAAAAGAAGGAAGAAGAAGAAGAAGAAGAAAAGGAGAAAAAGAAAAAAAAGAAGAAAGGAGAAAAAGAAAAAGAATAATAAAGAAAGAAGAAGAAAATAAAAAGGAAAACCAAAACGGGACGGCATAGCCCGGGCTCGAGCGAAGGATGGCCGCCGAAGGGAAGGCGCGACAGGATGCTATGGAGGGAGAGGGAGCGCCGCGTCCTGTCCTCAGAGAGCGACAATATGCGCTCTCTCCCTCCCTCCCTCTCCCTTTCTCCCTCCCTCCCTCCCTTTGCTCTCCCCTCCCCTTCTCTCCACCCCCCTTCTCTCTCTCCTCCCCTTCTCTACCTCTCTCCCCTTTCTCTATCTCCCTTCTTTATCTCCTCCTTCTTTATCTCCTCCCTTCTTATCTCCCTCCCTCTCTCTTCAAGCCGCGAGAGTTCTGTTCTTTTCGTGTTTCTTGGAATGTGTTTGTTTGGTAAAAGTTTTTTTTTTAGCAATGGTGAAGCTATGGTAATGATTTACAATGATAATGACAACTATTATCAGTGATAATGATGGTGATGATCATGATGCCGATAATGACAGTGGTATTGCTATTACGATATTGTTTTTATTATTATTATCATTATCATTATTATTATTATTATGTTGCTGTGGGTGGTGGTGGTGGTGGTTGTTATTGTTATTCTTATTGTTATCATTATTCATTATCATCACAATATCATTTCATTGTCAGTATCTTATAATTTGCTAGAAAATCAAAAGTAACGAAAGAGTTCATAATTGCAAACTGGATGTCGGCTATAGACCGCCCCTATATATGTATGTGGTACGTCGACAGGGCAGTTCACGCACCCTTCACGCCGCCCATTCAGCCCACGTGCCCAACCTAAATCCTCACGCCCACGCCGCGAATAGGCCCGTGTCGATTTTTGCGCCCGCGATAGGTTTAGGGTTACGGCTGCGCGCGTGGTTGTGTTTTCTGGCTGTTTTGTTTGAGTCTGGTTTCGTTTCGCGTTTCTCTCTCTCTCTCTCTCTCTCTTCTCTCTCTCTCTCTCTCTCTCTCTCTCTCTCTCTCTCTCTCTCTCTCTCTCTCTCTCTCTCTCTCTCTCTCTCTCTCTCTCTCTTCTCTCTCTCCTCTCCTCTCCTCTCCTCTCCTCTTTTTTTCTTACCTCTCTCGTACCTCCCTCTCTTCTTTTCTCCTTTCCTCTCTCGTCCCTCCCTCCTCCTCCCCCTCTTCCTGCCCCTCCTCTCTCCTGCCCCTGCTCTCTCCCTCTTTCTCCCTTCATCTCTTACTATTACCATTATTATTACTACTACCACTTCTCCCACTACTGCTTTTACTCCTTGTACTAATTCTACTGCTACTACTACTACTGCTGCAGCTACTACTACAGCTGTTATCTTCGTTTTTCCTGTTTTTTACTTACTGACAATGATATCATTATTTAACTGCAGCATAATTTAACTGCGCACCGATTTCGAATTAACGTCACCCACCCGCAATTGAATGTCTCCCCCCCCTCCCCCCTCCTCCCTTCCCCGCTCTTCACATTCAAAACAAATGTTCCTCTCCTTCTATCTACGTCATAATCACAGACTTTACAAAAATCGAATCTATTTCCATCTTACATAAAGCCTTGTCTTCGTTTCGGGTGTGTGATGCGCCGGGCAAGTTCAGGTTAACAAAAAGTTCGTTTTTCGGATAAACGGACAGGTCGGTTAATCCTTCACGACGCGGATAGCTTCTCCTCGCTAATCTGGAGTCCGGTTTAGCGATTCTTTTCCTTCGATTTTTTTTTCTTTCTTTTCTTTTTTTGGGGCGAGGTCTAGTCAAATTATGTTCATGGGTATTCTTGTTTCACCCACAAACTGATCGGAATGTCCATTTCCGAAATTATTTCGAACTGAATGCAGATTTGGTTGATTTTTATTATTTTATCCAATGACAACAAAATCGACCAGTCATGGACACAGTGGGAATTGATGACGTCATCGCGGAGGTCTGTGATTGGGCGACGGGCGAAGGTGTCGACCAATTAGTCACCTGTCAGGCGGGAAGGCGATGCTCGTATGTTTCACGTCTACTCGAAGACGAAGCAATTCGATTGTCCTTTTTTATTGCCCTTTTGTATCTTGATTTTAATGCTTCTTTTTGCCCCTTTTCCGAAAATATGTTTCGTCTTCTCTTTTTTACATGGACGAGTTTTGTATCATCTGCCTGATTAATTACTTGCGAGATAAGGTTTGTGTCCCGTGGCGGTTGTTGACAGTGAGAGACGAACATGATGGTCGATCTGGAATCTCTCTCGCTTCGATGATTGAAAAAAAGAAAATAAAAACTTTCCGGTCTGGTTTAAAGAAGGTTCGGTGTATTAGGATCGAATTGAGGATGAAGGCGTGTAAATACTCTGAAAGGAGGCTTGGGTGTGATGGGGTGAGATGGATTAGGGAATTGGAATGCCTTTTCTCTCTCTCTCTCTCTCTCTCTCTCTCTCTCTCTCTCTCTCTCTCTCTCTCTCTCTCTCCCTCTCTCCCTCCCTCCCTCCCTCCTCCCTCCCCTCCCTCCCTCCCTCCCTCCCTCCCTCCCTCCCTCCCTCCCTCCCTCCCTCCCTCCCTCCCTCCCTCCTCGAGTATTTTTTTATGTATCATCCGAGTAAATATCTCTAGTTATCTAAAAGCTGGCGTAGAGAGGTTTTACTACAAAATGACGTCAATTCGTTAGGGTACCTTCCCGTGCCGGGTACCCACAACTGGGGAGTGTGGGTACCTTCACCGCTTGGGCACGACGAGCGGGGAGTATCTGAGTACCACCTTTTGGGACTTCTCGAGCGTTGGGGTACCTCTCGGGGCAGCAGGACGAGGAGACAGACTGGGCGCGGCGATACCATCTCACACGGCCGGCGATGGCGAGGAAAAAGTTGTCATTATAACAGACGCTGGGTTGGTCGTCGTTCGGTGGGGGTGGGGGAAGGTAGTGGGGGGGGGGGAGGCGTTGTGGCACTTGGGTGTCGCTTTAATAAGGTTTTAATATTAATTGATTGACTCAACTCTCTCTCTCTCTCTCTCTCTCTCTCGCTCTCTCTCTCTCTCTCTCTCTCTCCTCTCTCCTCCTCTCCTCCCTCCCTCCCTCCATCTCTCTCTCTCTCTCTCTCTCTCTCTCTCTCTCTCTCTCTCTCTCTCTCTCTCTCTCTCTCTCTCTCTCTCTCTCTCTCTCTCTCTCTCTCTCTCTCTCTCTCTCTCTCTCTCCTCCCTCTCCTCTCTCCCCTTCCCCCTCCCCCCCCTCCCTCACTTCCTCACTTTGTTTTTCTCTTTCTTTTCAATTCCTTCCTCTTTTCTCCCTTTGTTTGACTAAGTCAACAAATAATAGATGCATGTGAACTTACATACATACATGTGTGACTCATGACCAATTTAAGTTACCAAAGGTCAGCAAATTTACGTAAAGGCGGTGATATTTTTTTGTACAATTTTCATTTTTTTCGGGTTGTGTTAACTATTCTGTATATGAACATTTTATTAAAATCAATCATTCCTTCTCTCGTTTTTTCTCTCTTTCTCTAGAGCATTCTTTTTCTTTCTTCAACCTTTACTTTAACGTTTTTATTCCTTATTTTCTCTCTCTCCTTCTATCTTCTCTTTTTCGATTAACGCTTCCTCTTCCTCCCTCACCGTCTTTCCATCTCCTTTATTCGATTCCTCTTTCTTTCTCTTTAATACCCTTTCCCTCTTCCTGCCTCACTTTTTTCCCTTTTTCTTTTTCCGAATCCCTCTCCCTTATTCTCCCTCACTTTCCCTCTTCGCCTTTGCGGTGCCTCTCCCACGTTCCTCTCTTCCACTCCTTCTTCTCCCATCTTTCCTCCATTCACCACTCCTCCCCTCTCCCGCCCACCCCCTCCCCCTACAAGCACCAGAGTATGTCACGCCCTCCGTGCCTCTCTCCCGGAGGCCGTCATAGCCGCAGAGGGCGCTCGGTGGTGACAGGTACCGAGCGGCCGTCATGACAGGCGCGATGATCACCGGCCTAGACAACGGCTGTCATGTACCTCCTTATGCCAACAGGTTCAGCTGTCATGTTTTCGCCGTTCTACACTGGCTTCCGAGGCCCTCACACCTCGCCCGCGCGCCGAGGCTCTCCAATGCGCCTTCGCTCTTGGCCATTCGCTCTTCTTCTCTCTGTCCGTCTTTCGGTTTATCTGTTTGTGTGTCTCTCCTTTGGTCTGTTTGTCAATTTGTGCGTCTCTCCCTTGGTCTGTTATCAAATTGTGTCTCTCCTTTGGTCTGTTTTTCAATTTGTGTGTCTCTCCTTTGGTCTGTTTCTTCTGTTTCTCTTGTCGTCCCTAGATTTTAATTTATTGTGCTTGAAGTTTTATTGTGGCATGGAAAGGGGGTACAATCCTGTTTGTATGCTGTCTGTATGCGCGGGGTGAGGGGAGCAGATTAGATTCATATAAAAATGAAAAAAATAAATAAAAATCTACTCGTTTTCTGTAGCTTACCGCCGAATAGTATTTGTCTTTTGTCGAACTGCAGTTTCTTCTTGGCTCCTTTTTGGTCCATATCTCCCTCCCGAATTCATCCGCGTCCCTAAGCCCTTGTTCCCATTTGTCAAAAACCTCCTTAACAAACGAGGGTTGCGAGAGGCGAGACCCTGCACGCCTCCTCGGCCTCGTCTCTTTCTTTCTCTCCTTTTTTTTCTTATTCTCCCTCTTCGCTGTCTTCTTTTTCTCTCCCTTTTCGTTTCCTTCTTCCTCTTTATTCACCTACCCTTTCATTCTCGTGGTCCTTAATTACCACCACCCCCATCCAGCTGCCATCACACCCACTTTCTCTTTCTCTTCCTCCTCCTTTTCCTGCTTTTCCTCTCCTCTTCCATCTCCTCCTCCACTTCCTCCTCAAACCTCCCATTCTTCGTTAGCGTGTTGAAAGATCTGCATTCCTTAAAAAAATAATAAATAATGATTCGCATCCGGCAGCGAGAGCGACCCAATCCAAAATGGCGGACGCGGATTAGGGCTCCGAATCCCGAAGAAATCCCAATCAAGCAAGGGTCGCGGGGATCAACCACGTGGACAGATTGGAGGCCGAGGTGTGCGGAGACGAGGGTAACGCGCGCGGTAGCCTCCGACCAGCTGATCGCCCGCCTCGATAGTTTTGTCCGGAATTGAATAGATGCGCCGATAACATTCTCATATGGAAAGCTCCCTTCTTCATCTTATTATTTTCGCTTTTTTTTATTTTTCCGAAGGGGGGAGGGGGGGGGGTTAAAGAGGGAGCCGTGATGCTGCAGGTTTCTTATCTGCTCGACCTGGGAAGCCTCCGAAGGGATTGCCTGACGGAGGTGCTCGCTCTCTCTCTCTCTCTCTCTCTCTCTCTCTCTCTCTCTCTCTCTCTCTCTCTCTCTATCTATATATATATATATATATATATATATATATATATATATATATATATATATATTTATTTATTTATTTATTTATCTTTCTCTCTTTCATTTTCTCGTTCTCTCACCCTCCCTCCTTCCCTCGTTCCCACTATCCTCTAGTTTGAGGCGATGACTTGTTTGTTCCTATTTTGGGAATCGTAGGGTCGTTTGGGGATTTAATCAACCTTAATAATAATTAGGGTAATAATAATAATTATGATGATAATAATAATAATAAATAATAATAATAATAATAATATAATAATAACAATATAATAATAATAATAATAATAATAATAACAATAACAATGATAATGATAATAAAAAAAATAGTAATAATAATGGTGATGGTGACTTGTTATTGTTATTATTGTTGTTATTATCATTATCATTATCATTATTATCAATATTATTACTACTACTAGTTGTAATGCTATTAATACTTTTACCATCATTTTGTTATTGCGGTTATTATTGTTGATATATTTGTATGATTATTATTTTTTTTATTATTATCAATGTTATTATGACTATCATCATCATCATCGCTATCATTATTTCTGCATTTATCATTATTTTGATGATATTGTTTTCATTGCCATTATCATTATTATTATTAATGTCAAATTTTATATTTCATCTTTATCGGTATCAGATATTAACATATGTTAGCTATTATTGTTATTCTATCATTATGAATAATCTTGCAGTCAGTATTGTTGCTGTTGTCATCGTTGTTGTTATTGTTTTTGTCACCATGGCAGTGTTATGTTGTTATTCTTGTTATCATTTCTAGCGCTTGTGTCCCGGAAAGTCCCCCTCTGACCCAGGGACGAATTGCCCTCGCCGTGACCTTGCGAGAAGGGACACTGAAGGAAGCGATTTTTTACCTTCTGGTTCATTCCCTTTTTTTAATTTGCTGGCTGGGATGATTTGAGAGTCGTCTTCGCTCATTCATTTGGTGGGATTGATTGTGCTTTGGTCGTGGTTATGGACGGGATGACGACGGCGGAGGGAAGGGTTGGTTGGAGGAGTTGGTCGAGTCGCTGCGTCTTATGTCAACCTGGCTATTTCGATGAAGTCCTCGGGGGAGCGCATCCACGGGGCGATCCGCGCTAGACGAGCTCTGTGGGAGGTTCAAAGGCTTTATCAGGTTCAAATAACTTTCCCCCGAGATGCAGAGGTAAGGTTCTCCCCTCCTTCTAGTCTCCCCTCCCTCCCTCCCCTCCCCTTATCCCCTGTATCTCCCCTTTCTTTCTTCGGCCTTTCTGATATTCCTCTATTTCGATCTTTTCTCTTCTACTATTTGCCGGTTCCCCTCAGCTCATCTTTTTCCTATTCCCACTTGCTTTCTCTCTCTCTTCTCTCTCTCTCTCTCTCTCTCTCTCTCTCTCTCTTCTCTCTCTCTCTCTCTCTCTCTCTCTCTCTCTCTCTCTCTCTCTCTCTCTCTCTCTCTCTCTCTCTCGTACCGAAAGGCCGGCGAGAGCCCTTGCCGAAGGGGAGGGGGGAGGGGAAGGGGACGTGGACGTGAGATCGGCGGCCGCGCGGCGAGGGTATCGACGGCGCGCATCTCTGCATGTCATTTCGACTAACGAGAGACAACGCATCTTAGGATTGAACACTACCTTTCTCCCTCTTATCTCACCTGCCGCCGCTAGCGACCTTTTGCTTTGCCCTCGCTGCTGCTGCTGCTGCTGCATCTGCTGGCTGGCGATGCTGGCCTCCTCCTCTTCCCCTCATCGTTATGCTGCTTATCCTCCTCGTCCTCCTGCTGCTACTCCTCCTCGTCCTCCTTCTGCTTCTTGCTCCTCTCCTCCTTCTGCTTGCTCGTCCTTCCTGCTTACTCCTCGTCCTCCTGCCTGCTCCTCCTTCCTCCTTCTGCTCTCCTCCTCTCCTGCTTTTCCTCCTCGTCCTCTGCTTCTCCTCCTCCTCGTCCTCCTGCTTTTCCTCCTCCTCTCCTCCTCTCCTCCTCGTCCTCCTGCTGCCTCCCTCGTCGCCCCCGCCCTGCCCCGCTTACTGCTCCGCTGCTCCTCCGCCTTTTATCTTGATGTCGTGTACCCAGGCTGTGTGTGAGCGCGTCGTGCGGGGGAGACGGAGCTGGCCCGCGTGTGTGTACCCTCCTTGGCTGTACCTTCTGCTGGGGACTCGGAGGTGATGCGTCCGTGGATTGAGGATTGGGTGTTGGAGGATCCGATGGTGTGATAAGGGGCTCTGTTTATGATGTTTACATGTATGTTTATTTCAAAAGTTTTGGGAGTCCTAGATGAGAAGATCGCAAGGCAGTTTTTTTTAATGTTTTGATAAGAGCCCTTGCAGCAGTCATGTTTTAAGGAGCGCGGAAGTTGCTGCTGCATCGCGCTGCATCTCGGGGGATCTCCTCCAGCTAATGCTCGCGCCGCCAGTGGTCGGGATCCCAAAATGTGTGGCGGCGGCAACAGCAGCAGCAACTTTTTGGATTCCATTTTTTCCTTCTGTCTATCTATCGAGTGCAGTGGTCTCACCAGTTCTGCAGCGGCGATAGGATCTGCCTTCGCAAATGCTGTTAATCGCCCTGCCTTGCGATTATGGCCGCGGCTGATATGCCCGTCTCCCCCTCCCCTCCTCTCGTTCGTTTATCTTCCTCCCTTCTTTGTCCATTGTTTTCCCGATATCTGTTTCCCTATTCCCCTTTCGTTCTTTCGTGTGTTTTTTTCTTATCTGTCCTTCCTCACTTTTTCTTTATCTCTTCTTCCCCTTCCTTCCTACCTTGCCTGCCTTCTTCAAATCTCTTCCCTCTCTCTCTCTCTCTCTCTCTCTCTCTCTCTCTCTCTCCTCTCTCTCTCTCTCTC
>NW_020869858.1:1859161-1879161 GCF_003789085.1 Penaeus vannamei
CTCTCTCTTTCTCTCCTCCCTCCCTCCCTCTCTCCCCTCTCTCCCTCCCTCCCTCCCTCCCTCCCTCCCTCCCTCCCTCTCTCTCTCTCTTCTCTCCTCTCTCCTCTCTCTCTCTTCTCTCTCTCTCTCTCTCTTCTCTTTCTCTCTCTCTCTCTCTCGCTCCCTCGCTCTCGCTCTCGCTCTCTTTCTCTCTCTCTCTCTCTCTCTCTCTCTCTCTCTCTCCTCTCTCCCTCTCTCTCTCTCCTCTCTCTCTCTCTCTCTCTCTCTCTCTCTCTCTCTTCTCTCTCTCTCGCTCGCTCTCTCTTTATCTTTATCTTTATCTTTCTCCCTCTCCCTCCCTCCCCTCTCCCTCTCCCTCTCCTCTCCCACTCCCACTCCCAATCCCCCTCCCCCTCCCAATCCCACTCCCACTCCTACTCCCTCGCCCTCTCCCTAGCCCTCGCCCTCGCCCTTTCCCTCCCTCCCTCTCTATCTCTCTCTCACTCAATCACTCACTCATTCCTGTCCCTCTCACTCTCTTACTCCCTTCCTTCCTTCCTTCACCCTCTCCCTCCCTGCCTTCTCCTTACCTCCCCCTCCCCCTCCTCCTCCACCTCCCCCATCGCTCTTTCTCTCAGCCTTCCTCCTCCAGCAGAGGCCGTGGACGCCGCCCTGGTCCTCCCGCCGCGGCCGCCCTCCTGCAGTGTGCATGGCGGTGTGGAGGGCGTGCGTAGCGGTGGGCGTGTTGGGTGAATTAAGGCGTAAATGAATTGGATAAAGGGTGTTTGAGAAATAGATTGAAAAATGAATTAATGCGTAATGAATTGATAAATCAATTGGATAAAGGGTGTTTGAGAAATAGATTGAAAATGAATTATTGCGTAAATGAATTAATGAGTGTTTGGTAAATAGATAGGAAATTGATTAATGCGTAAATGAATTAAAGAATGTGTTGTGAATAGATAGATGGAAATTCATGCGTAAATGAATTGGGTAAAAATGTTATAATAGATAAAAAATAATTAGTGCATTTGAATTGGGTAAAGAATGTTCAAGAAATAGAACATTAATTAATGCATAAATGAATTAGATAAAGAATGTTTAAGAAAAAAAATAGTGCGTAAAGGAATTAGGTAAAGAATGTTTAAATAGAGAGAAAAATAATTAATGCATAAGTGAATTCGGTAAAAAAAAATGTTTAAGTAATATATTTTTGGCAAGTAGCGTAACTATGTGAAGTAACGGTAAATAATGGTGTAAAAAGGAGTAAATGATATGAGGGGAAAATGATAAGTACAAAAATATAGGAACAACAAAATGATAGTAAAGTTGGTAATAATAATAATAATGATCATAAGATAATAAATATAATGATCAAAAGATAATAATATAATAATGATGATAATAACGACTATTGATAATGATAATAATTCTATTAACAATAATGATGATGATAATGATAATAATAAAAGAAACACACAGGCGAAATATCTTTACACAGAGCCAGAAGACGGACAAGAAACACATGAAACGATCAGCAAATTAATCGGCGAGAAAGTGCACGGGGGTGAGTGGTGGGGGGGGGGGGGGGGAGGGGGTTGCCAGACAGGTTTAAACTCCCGATTATTAGGTGTCCAATTAATAAAACAGTCTCGCCCGGGAATTAATTGTATTTTTTGGTCAATAGATCTCTGGAAATGGCGAGGGCGGAGGGAGAGGTGGAGGGGGAAGGGGGGGAGGGAGGGAGGAGGAGGAAGTGTTAGGAGTGGAGAGTAAAGGGAGGGAGCGGGAGGAGGAGGAGGAAGAAGAAGAAAGAAGAGGAAGAGGTGGTACTTGAGCGAGGAAGAAGGAGGAGGAGGAGGAGATATTGGGGTTTGGAGTGGGGGGAAGGTAGGGACAGGAGGGAGATGAAGAGGAGGAGGAGGAGGAGAAAGAGGAAGGAGGAGGATGGAGTAGGAGTAGGAGGAAGAAGGCATTTGAGTGATCATTTTGAACTTCTGAGGTATGGATTCTCGAGCAGGTCCCGAGAGGCTTCCTCGCTCGGCGGACGGAGGCGCTAAGTTGCCAGAACGCCAAAACACCGACATTACGCCCAATAAATCGCGCCGGCGGTGATAATGTGAACGCGAAAACACAAGCTTGAATCTACGGCTCGAATTCGCCCACCGGGAGACTGTAATTTGTAGAGATCGGTGTGTTTTTGTGTCTCCATCTTTTATCCAAATTACATCTTGACCGCACGGGCTGCTTAGGCGGGAGGATTCGAAAGCCGCCGATGAATTCTAACTCGGGTGCGCGGCCGCCAATTACGCCGTGTCGGGAGGCCGTCGCCGCGTGGCCCTGCGCTGCGGTCTGGCTCTTCGGGGGTTTTCTTGCCTTTCCTTATTATTTGCTTCTGACTTCTTCGTCTTTTCATCCTCATTAGCATTAGCATTAGCTTCTACCTCTTTCTTCTTCTTCTTCTTCGCCGTCTCCTCCCTTCCCTCGTTCTCTTTTTGGAAAGAAATGGCTTCTTAGCGGCGATCCGCCTCCATTTTTGAGGGAGAACTGATTGGTCATGGTTCGAGACGTCATGTCATGATTACGCGAAGAGATAATGGCCGTGATTACGCTGGGAGAGATAAGGCAGTCCCCGCTGCCGTATGTTATCGTTATCGGTGACGAGGAGCACAGATAGCGAGGGAGTGCAGGTGCACCGCAGGGAAGCAAGTATTCAGTCTGCGTGGCCCGTGCATTGCGTCCCTCCTTCCTCCTCTCCTCCTGCTTCTCCCCTTCTTCTTGCGCATTCTCCTGCTCCTGCTCCTCCTCTGCCAAGTCTGCGGGACAGGTGAGGGCCTGGCGTCTCCCTGGGAGAAGGAGGGCGTCCTACACCGGGAGTGAGCGGGCGCTTGCGGGCCAAGACACGTTGTGTTGCGCCGCGGAAACGTTTAGAAAATATCCCTGGTGTTTATGCCGCGGGTGTTGGTGTTGGTTCATGGAACACGGGAGTCCAGGCGAAACGAAGATGGTTTTGGAGTCTTTAACGCAGCGCCCCGTGCCCCCCGCCCCTCGCCCTTTATCTCCTTCAATGCACCTTGAGTACACCTCGGCCGGTGAGGACATGTGCACCGGGGCAGGCGATAAGTCGAGATAAGGGAACAGCTGATAACGCTCCCTTGAGCCGTAATAGTGTACTCGGGGACTGTTGTGACTCATTATCTAAAGCGCTCTCATCTGTTTTTTGTTGTTGTTGTTTTTTGGTTTGGTTTGCTTTAAGGGGGTAGATTTTTCGTAAAGATTAGCCATCTGTAAACAAGTTATTTCTGGATCATATGACTGGCCAACAACGTATGTCGTAACATTATACGTATTATTTCTTTTTTTCTTCATCTTTCTTCCACATTCGCAAGGGAGGAAGGTGTCTGGAAAAATAAATGCCCTGAAGCTGTGATCGAATCATTCAGAGGAACTGCAGTTCAGGGCTTCAGTTGCACCAGCGGCGCCGTTGCAAGTGCACGCCCGAGACGGATCGCATTGCTTATCAGCGGTGTAAATGGCAACATTAGTTTTACTGCCGTTATCCCCGAGCCGGTTTAGAATCCTGGGGCATCCGACCTTCCATCCCTATTTTTGATATTTTAGAATTAGCATCATATTTTTTCCCTCGAAAGCCGAAGGACTAGCTAACTCCGCCTTTTTCCCCCACAGGAGATGATGACTGGGACAGCGACGGTGAAAAATCCGCAAGTGACCTAGTGACGTCACCACGTTCCGACCAATCCCCTTCGAGAGGCGAGGGCGTGACGTCATCCCCTCTTTCTAACCAATCAGAGAGCGCGGCCGGGGCAGAAGTGCCCGGAGACGACGGGGCTTCGTCAGGTGCGGCGAGTCCACTCGGCAGCGACCCGAAGGAGACGGTCGACGCCACCGTGCGAAACTTGACCGACAGGTGGGTCTTGGCCAGCGGGGCTTCTTCCGGGTCGGCCGCGGCCTTCGGCGGGGCTTCCGCTTTTCTCGTTAGCATTGTGGCTTCCTACTTTTTTCATCCCATTCCTGAGCATACGGTCTCAAGAACGCCAGGTGGGACTCGTATTCTATTTATTTCATTAGTTGACATGCTTCTATGCAATTCTTTAGTTAATATTCATTCAGTTACTTATTAGCCGTCACATACGGCGAATGGCGGAGTGTAGCCCATCCTGGCACGAGGTCTACATCAGCCCAAAGACCTTGTCCTGGCATGTGATATCAGAATGCCCTTCACGTGCGTCGGGAATGTCAAATCCACCAGCGCTTCATCCGTCGCCGTCTTAATCAGCTGTTATCACGGCCCTTTCTCGTAGCCTTCTTGGTTGAACAGCTGTAGTCCCCGTAACGACCTGCATCGCCATTGATGATTAGCCGGGACGGGCTTCTGTCATCTGCTGCAAAACACGAGCTTGGGCGTCCCGAGAAATTCCAGAAGTAGGAGCCATAATAGCTGCAGGAGTGACAGCAGTAGCAGTAATAGCGGGGGGGGGGAGACTGTAGTAGCAGGAGATATATGAGCGATTCCCTCACTAGCAGTATATCGGTTATACTAGGAGATGATGAAGAAGCAGGTGACGCTATCGGCTTCGTTTTTAGTTGAACCTTTTGCTGTTCACGTTGCTGGAACCTTTTGCGGTGGGGGGGGGGGGGGGGGGGTGCTTGCGGTTGCGTTGCTCCATCTGGAGGAATTGTCGGTGTTTTATTGATATTAGGAATTTTGTTATTGTCATTATTAGATTTATTTTACTATTAGTATTTTTTATTATTATATTATGGTAGTATTAATATTGTTATTGTATTATTATTATTATTAATTATTATTATTATTATTATTATTATTATTATCGGTATCAGTATCAACCACTATACACATCGTCATCATAATCACCATCGTATTTACAACCAACATCACCACTATGAAAAAGTGGTAATGACAATGATGATATTGGTAATAATAATAAATAGTAATAATAATAATAGTAATATTGATAATAATAATGATGATAGTAATAATGATAATGATAATAACAATTAGAATAATGATAATGTTAATGATGATAATATTATTTATAATGATAGTAATAGCAATGATATTTATGATGATAATAGTAATATTAGTAGTAATGGTAAATTGTATTAGTAATGATAATTATAATAATGATCAACATCATTATTATGATACAAAAAATTGTATTGAGAAGAAAAAGAAAAAGATATAAACTGATATCATTATCGTTGTTGTCATTATAATCACCATCGTTATGAATGACTGACATCATAGTTACATAGTTTATTTCTCTCATTATTGTTATCATTATCGTAATTGCTGTTCCTTATACTTATTGATATAATTTTTACAGCCATTATTTATCACAACAGAATTTACTTATTATATTTCCTGTAGTCCTTCGTTTCCAACCGGCCTTCCCTCCTCCTCAGGTTGAGCGTCACCGTGTCGGAGAAGAGGGAGCGGCCTGCCTCCCCGCCGGCGTCGCCCGCCCCCTCCTCCCTCGGCGCCGCGAGCAGCAACCCGGCCAAGAGCCAAGGGGTAGGTGCTGCAGGAGCTTGGTGTCTGTTAGGGATAGCGGAGGTAAAGGCTTTGCCGTTAGATCACGGGCTTATAATTGCAGTGAACATGAGTGCAACTCTGATGAATGTGTGCTTCCAATGCACGCCGGGATGTTCTTCAAGAACAGGGGCCCAGAGCCGCCTTGTCTAACTTCCGATGTTCGCTCCGCAGGTGAAGTGCGAGCGCAGTTCCTCCTCCTCGAGCCCGCAGCCCGCAGCCGGAAGTGGCGACGCCGTCATGAAGGAGGAGGTTAGCACCTCCCCCACCCCCACACCCCCACCACCCCCGGGGCCCTCCCTCCCCCACCTACTCCAGCGAAGTGGAGGCGGCGCGCCAGCAGCTCACCTCCATGATCCAAGGTCTTCCTCTGCTCTCCATGCTGCCGGCGCTGCATCGCCTGGCTCCCGGTAAGGCGCGGCTGTCGCTCTCCTGTTCAGTCAGTTTATTTTTAGTTAATAATATTGAAAAAAGAGAATTTGTCTGAATTACTTACCACTTGGATATATGTGCAACCAATAGGAAACTATTCTGTCGATTGACTTTAAAAGGAATCATCGCGAAATCTGTTCCTATCTCCGCCCTTCCCTCCGCAGCCGTAGTCAGCCTGGCCTCGGGCATGACGAGCCTCACGACCAACACGAGCAGCACCAGCAACGGCAGCGCCGGCGGCGGCGCAGGAGGAGGCGGCGGCGTCTTCTGCGTGTGCGGCATCAGGTTCAGCAGCGCCACCAACCTGGAGGCGCATCGGATGTTCTACTGCACGCACAGGCCCACGCAGACCGGTGAGTAACAGGGCGTGGGAGTCATGGACTGTTTTCAGTCATTGGAGGGAGTATTTCTTTTGGGATTTGTTTTGTCAGATTACTTAAGAATGGACGTTTCACATATTTTAACGTTGTGATATTTCATGCTGTTTTACAAAGAGTAGCACTGGGTTTATTTTCCTCCTTTCCCTTCGTCCAGATGGCGAAGGAGGCAACAAGGAGTCTCGAACGTCCCCGACGTCGGTGAGCCCCCGCGGCGAGAGCGGGACCCTCAACGAGGACGACGACGCTAGCCGCGTCCTGCGCTGCCCGCACTGCCCTTACACCACCACGCACAAGCTCAGCCTCAACGGCCACATGAACATCCACACGAGTCCCGAGGACTTGGCCAAAGCGGCCAGCACCCCGCAGGCGGCGGCGGCGGCGGCAGGTCCCACGCAGCCCAGCCCGACCGACGCGCGAGCCACAGACCGCTACTGCTCCGACTGCGACATCCAGTTCTCTTCCGTCAAGACATTCCGCGTTCACAAAGCCCACTACTGCCAGACGAGACACGTGCTCAAGGGCGGCAACAAGAGCCCTGCGCGCGAGGAGGCGGGCTCCAACGCCGCGGGATCCACGGCCCTGTCCGGGCTCGTCAGCGCCGCGGCGGGCAGCGGCCAGCCCATCCTGGCGCTGCCCACCAACCCCATCCTGCTTGTGCCGTACTCCCTCGTGGCAGGGGCGCAGTTGCTGCCCCCGCATGTGCTGCCGCAGGCGGGCGCAGCCGTCGTCCTCCCCAACGGGCAGGTGCAGCCGCTGTCGCCCGGGCCCCTGCCTGGCCCGGTGCCGCCCCCGCTGCTCTCCCCCTCCGCGGCCTCCGCCAACAGGGGCACGTCGCCCGCGGCCCACAGCCTCCCGCCGCAGACGTCCCCGCAGTCCAACTCGGTGTCTCCTCCGAAGCACTCGCCCAAGAGCGAGGCGCGCCCCAAGTCCCACTCCGGGGAGACGAGCGGCAAGCGGCGGGGCGAGGGGGAGAGCCCCCTCGACCTGACCACCAAGAGGCCGAAGCTGACCGTCAAGACCGACCTCCTGGGCGACGAGGAGAAAGAGAACCGCGAGGTCAACACGCCCACGCCCGCGAAGTCGCCCGTGCCGAAGTCCCGCCCGGGATCGTCCCACGCTGCGGGCGAGTTCGAGGGCAAGCTGCTGGCCTCGCCGTCGCGGCCGTCGCCCTCCAGCGAGGGGGAGACCCACTCCGCGTCCCGGTCGCCGCGGCCAGCGTGCACCACGCCGGCCCAGGGGTCCCCCCGAGGCCTGGTCGACTCCCCTCGACCCTCGACCTCGGCCAGATCGCCGGCCCAGCAGGCGCCAGGGCTGCCGCAGCTCCCGCCGGGCTTCCCGAATCTCCTGGCGAGCCTGGAGAGCCTTAGCGGCCTGTCGCTCCCGGCTCTGCAGGGCCTGCAGGGCGTGCCTCCAGAACTAGCTCTTAAACTACTCAATCCTGATTTGCTCATGAACGGCTTAGCCCCCATAGTGAATCCGCCGGTTATTGTTAAACAGGGCGAGGCCAAATGCAATGAGTGTAATATCGTTTTCTACAAAGAGGAAAGTCTGCAGGTCCACAAGAAGCATTACTGCGCTGCGCGCACCATATCTAAAAGCGAAGACGACCGCCGCTCCAACGGCAGTCGGAGTCCGGCATCCGCAGGCGAGGGCGGGGCTGGGCCCTCCCGCAGGTCCCCCTCCGCACTCCCCGAACCTCCCGCACCTGCCGCCGCCACGCCCGCCGCCGCACCAAAGGAAGCTCCGAAGTCCAACAAGCCCCTCTTTCAGTTCATCTGCACGGCCTGCGGCATTAAGTTCAACTCGCCGGACAACCTGGCAGCCCACCAGACGTACTACTGCAGCAAGCGGGAGGGCGCAGCCGGCGAAGAGGGCGTGACCAAAGGGCTGTGGAGGTGTCCCCGCTGCAGATGCGCCATGCCAGAGACCCTGCAGGCAGCGCATCAGTGCGTGACGCCTTCGCCGGCCCCTTCCCACGGCTGGAAGTGCCCATGCTGCCCGGTGATTTCGCCAACAGCCGCTGCCGCCCAGAAGCACCTGGAGACGCACGCCGGCATCAAGGCTTTCCGCTGCACGATCTGCGGCTACCGCGGCAACACCCTCCGCGGGATGCGCACGCACATCAGAATGCACTTCGAGAAGCGAACCAATGACCTTCAAGAGGAGAACTTCATCGCCTGCATCTTGGAGGACGACGACGGCAGTCGAAGAGGCGCCGAGAGCCGAGGCGTCGCCGACTTGCCCCGTGTAATTCTCGAGAACCCAACGCTGTCGGCCCTTCTGACGGAGGGCGCCGCCGCCGACCACTCGGACCAGCCTCTCTCGTGCCACTTCTGCCCCTTCGTCACGCCTTACCGGAGCAACCTGGCGAGACACCTGGCCCTGGCGCACAAAGTGGGATTCGACGCCAAGCTCACGCAGGACCTGCAGGCCATCCTGGAGAGCCGCGTCCGCGCTGCAAGCGACGCCCCGCCTGCAGACGCCGAGCGCCAGGAGCCCGTGGAGAACGGCAACCCCGCCAGCCCGCCTCCGCTGCCCGCGATCAAGCTGGAACCGGAAGTCAAGCTGGAGGTAGAGGAGGGGGAGGACAAGGTTCGCTCGGGGCCCACCACGCCCCACTCGCCCGCGGAGGACACGCCCAGCGCCGAGGCTGGTGGGGCTGCTAGCGGGGAGACCAACGGGAACGGGGCTGACATCCCGCGGCACTGCAAGGCATGCAACATTACCTTCTCTTATTTGGAATCTTTCTTAGCCCACAAGCGATTTTACTGTTCAAAACCCGAGTCTAACACTCCCCCAGAAACTGCAGTTCAGTGACCAATGCAATTTGTGCTGGGACACAAGCCGAAGCGCTCAGCGAGCGCAGTGGATGCACCATATTGTTTCCTCATGAATTAACTTATTGTGAAACTGGCCAAGCTTTAGTTGTACATAGTGTTGGCCTGGCGGTGACTTAACGCCATATCACGTGTAAATACTGATGACCGCCGGGCCACTCCACTAACCTGTGCTAGTTGGTAGTCTTTGAACATCAATTATACCACAAAGTATAGAGATTTGGAATAACTATTTATATATATATATATATATATGTTTTATAGTCACTGGCTGTTTGATGAGCAACTAGACTCTAATAATGTCTTCTTCCTGCATAAATATGTGAAAAACTGCAGAAAAATGTATACAAGGAGGAACCCTGCCTGTTTCGAAGACTGTAGTCCGTTATTTCTCGACTACAACCGTATGAATTTAGAATGTCTTTTTCCAAAGTTTTAAGTGGATGGTGGTTAAGGATAGTAAAGTAAACGTATATACAGTTTATATTGAAACTGCAACAAGTGGCAGAAAGTGGATTTACAAAAAGAAGAGGTTGGACATTTATGTATACGTGTGTACGACTTTAACAAGAAACGGAAGACAGTAGCAAGGTTAAAAGTGAAGTTAATGTCTAGTCGTGTTCCTAATACCATTCTTGGAATCTTGGACCCATGTCCCAATCTACCATTAGTCTTTAAACAAAAACAAAAAATGGATCAAGTGTATTTATAGACTAACACCTCAGTTTTGCATTTCTAACAGTACTGCATAACATGTGGACGTTTTTTAAAAAAATCAGTTCAATTTAGGCCATGCTACAAACACCCATTTCTCTTACTCTTTCTTTCTCTCCCCCTCTTTCTTTCTCGCCCTCTCTACAATGCGATATTCCATCTACTTGCTATGTTCCTGTATTGATACCCTCTCCTACATTACCTTTTGACTACTGCTTAGTTGTACATCATGTTAACGTTGTATTCTAACTAAAGATCACCGTGCTGGACCAAACCTTATGAGTGGTCTCACTGCTCTTGTCGAGGTATGATAGTTTCATGTATACACTACCCACATTGTCTTGTGTAGGTTTCCTGTATGTATGTATGTGTGTTTGTATTCTCATTGGATACTATTACATGTTAGATTAATTTAATGGCAGGAAGATGGATATATTAATTAGATAGGATCATGATGAATCTTTTAATGAAATACTCTTCAGCTCATTACTTCAAAACATCTGTAACAAGTCTAGAAGTTTGCCTCTGTTTAAAGAAAAACTTACAAAAAAATCTGCCCTAACTACGTCTTGTAATCTTGGTACATGGCTAAGAATACTATTTGATGTAATGCATATTAGCTGATATTCAGGTGATCTGCATTGGTCTTGTGTGCCAAATACTTTTTTTTCTATTTCCATTTGTCATCACCTGGTGAAACTGGTGTGTGTGTGTGTGTGTGTGTGTGTGTGTGTGTGTGTGTGTGTGTGTGTGTGTGTGTGTGTGTGTGTGTGTGTGTGTGTGTGTGTGTGCGTGCGTGCGTGCGTGCGTGCGTGCGTGCGTGCGTGCGTGCGTGCGTGTGCGTGCGTGCGTGCGTGCGTGCTTCCAGTACGTGTGTATATACTAGTGTATGTGTGTGTACGCTTCCATTGCCGGATCAAGCCAGATCTCATATCCTGTTACACATTTCTCAGGCTGTATGGTATGATAGTTCTCATGCGATGTATTTTCAACAATTACCTGTGTATATTCCAGTTCCACATGTGAATATATGTTCAACAGTGTTATGTCTCTTGCCCAATTAGCGAAGGGCAGTGTAAAGATAATAATTAATAACGTTAATAATTATATCAGGATTTAGATGAAAATAAATTTCTAATCTTAATCTACAGTGTACTTTGTTTTATACATCTCATCTGGTGGGTCGGCTGGATGGAAGTGTACCTGCTCATGTGTACTGTGCCCTTCAAGTGTACCATGCTCCCATGTACCACATTCTCCCATCTCTGTGTACCATAGTCCTCTGGAGTAAAGATGATGTCCGTTTTATAGATTTTTCTTATCCTTAACAATTGAGAGAAAAATATATATTTATAAAATAAATCATAAACACAACTGAAGATTAGATTCTATCAATAAAAACTGCCAAGGGAAAACAGAAGAGAGCGCTGAATGCAGCCAAAAGCAAATATTTAAAAGAAAGCTTTGGTTTTATATTAGTATCACAAATATTTCAAAAGAAGATATTAAACCAAGGATATGAATGGTTCATTTTTAGTTTAAAGGTTATCAATTAGTACGGAAACAGTCTGTGGTCTTAGCGCTACATGAAGGCAAAACTTTGAAAGCGAAAGAACTTGACCAACGATCAACCAAAAAGTAGTGGTAAATACTTGAATTTATCTCGAAACATACCTTACTGAAGTGGACCCTTGCAGAGGGCTGTTAATAACCTTTGCTGTTGATTCCTGCAATCGAAGTACACCCATTGTTGGTTCAGCTCGACAATAATTTCAACATTAGGGCCCCTGGTCCACGGTTGTTTTGTCCGTAACAAGTAGGACATTTGCCTTGTAGCAGGTATCAGCTGGTGCTGGGAGAGGTATCTCTAGTTGTTAACATAAAATGGAAGTGATTAATACTGCAGGAAAAATAAATTTGCAGTGATATTAAATAGTTTCGCATACAATTTATACAGCTGAGATAATTTTCTCTGAGATTCAAGTGCACATACAAATCAAATCATTTGTATTCTATATATTCAAGTAAATAATTCCTACATATGGTATTTATACCTCAACATTTCACATTTCTTGTTTACATCATGTGCTGTAGAAAAAAAATGTTTTTCTTGCATTTCAAACTACACCGCGAGGGGATGTGCATGGTCAATTAAAAAAATAAAATAAATTGAAAGAATAACAGACTCAAGTGAGCTGATTTTTGAAAACATATTGGAAAGAAAGGATTGTCACACACACACACCCGCACTATTTCTGTGGTTCTTTCATGTTTCCGTGTTGTTTTTTCTCGTTACCGCTGGCATACTGGCTTAATGCGATAATTTCCATTCAAACAATAGGCTTTTTTCCGGTGACAAGAAACTGTCTAACTACACTAGAAAGTGTCGATTTTTTTTTTTTTTTTTTTTTTTTTTTTTTGCGACACTACTCTGGGCCGATCGCGAAAATAATGCTGCAGATGCTTCTACGCTGTGCCACAGGTACGACTCCTCCCCCATTCCTAGGAATCGTGCTCGAGTTGACAAATCTGATTTTGTTTTTTAATCTGATTTTGTTTTTTAATTATATCAATTAACAAACCACTGTTTTACTGATGTAACATTAGGAAATAACAATAAATACAAGTTATTTGTTATCATCTTCAAATTACAAATCAAACGACTGGAAACTATCGAAATCAGTTGAAAATGCGCGGGCCCTAAGCGCCTCCCATCATATTTTTTCCTTTGTCTAACGATACCGGTTTCGAAGATAACACTTAAAATATTTTGGAAATGACACTATTTAATAATTGATATTAACTACATTTTAAAGAATATATAAGTTTACGTCTGCATATTCAATTATACATACACAATAAGTAAAATGATTATGTATAAATTTTCGTAATATTCTTTTAACCATTCGAACACATTCTGTAAATAAAACACGAGATTTCCCGTATATTATTCGTCATGGAAAACTTTTGGAGGCCTGAATATGCCCAAGATTAAGTCATAAATCATATAAGAAAAAACAGTAACTACATATAATTATCGTTTTCGCTGGCAAATTTACCGTTGGTTTTGTTAAAATTATAAAATATAATGGACAATCGTTATAGTAATGTGAAAAATCTATTTATAATACAAAACGATTCAAAAAGACAGTCTTACCATGTAAATAATACTCAAAATCAGTTAAATTCTCTCTTGTATTAAATAAAAACATTAAAGTTGGTAATTAGCTGCTCGCCTGTTTGTTTACATTTGTGTCCACGTTCCCCGTCCGCTGACAATATGAAAGCAGCGAGAAGGAAGTGTTATTTTGCAATATACATTCGGTGTTTCGTATTAAATCGTCGCCTCATGGCCAGAACAACGACCATCATCGCCAGAGCTTGTGCGGGGCTTAGAGCCAGCCTGCTATGTTTACAATTTTCGTCAGGCTGGTTCCATGGTTCTCATCGCTAGTGTGACTGTGTGCTCCAAAATGACCACGGTTACCGTGGTGCCAGCGGAAAATATATGTAGAAAGCCCAAGTGTGACACTTCGACTTTTTCCATATTAAAAGTGCGTTTTTCCTCGATCCCGTCTGGCATTGAGGTCTGTTTGTTTATGGTTTTGGCGGAAAATCTCTATTGTTTTTTTTCGGTGTAATATTTCCAGAAGAGTAACGAAATCTGATAGGGAGTGATAATAATAGTTGTTACGTTAGAAATAGCTCTTGTAGTGTTCTATTCCCATTTCATTATTAAAAGTGACAAAGGATAAGTTTTACTGGTTTATGGAGTACTGAGTACTACCTTTGATTTTTCTCATTATTCATCATTCTTTATTATCCTTATCTTTTGCTTTTCATGAGGTTCGACTCCAAAGAACCCTACAAATGATTTGCGAATTTTGAATCTGCAGATACGCTCTAGCCATGAAAACTGACATATACCATTCCGCTCGACGAAAAAAAAAAAAAAAGTCGAAATATTTTGAGATCACTAGGGTGTATAATTCCAAGAAGCAAATTATACAAGGTGAGACAAGAGAAGATGGAAAGGGGTGGCAGCACATAGCACAGGTCGGCCAGTCAGTTTTCGCTTAAACAGCCTAATTGCTATAATGACCGTAGCAATGGATAAGCCTATAATCCCCAGAAAAAATACGATATATATATATATATATATATATATATATATATATATATATATATATATATATATATATATCTTTCATGACATTTGAAGTTGTACCTTGCATTTTTTATTTCTACTTTAAGGAGATGACGTAGGCTTATGTCTGTGGCAAGGTATTAACTTTATAACTGTAATCAAATTTCTCCCATTCTGTTTATTGTGTTTATCCAGGTTCTTGGTTTTGTCTTCTGCTCCCATGAATTTAACCTGCAGATTCTTTCCAAATTTAAAAACTTGCTGCTGATGGGCATTTGAAGCTGGTGGATTGGAGGCCAGACTCTTCCGTAACTGAGAGCTACAACTAAAAATCATGATGTTATTTTAGGACTAGAATAAATCTTCACAAAGGATTGCAGCCAAAACATGAACACTCTCCTCGTGCACTAACCACATACTGGTCACGTTACGCCTTTTCCATCTCTACACGTCTAGTGTCTTACCTGTTATCACTGTTTATCAGTCATTTAATCATGGTTTACATTTATCCAATTATGTATATATTATATATATATATATATATATATATATATATATATATATATATATGTGTGTGTGTCTGTATATATGTATGTACACAAACACACAGATATGTGTGTATGTATATGTGTGTGTGTGTGTGTGTGTGTGTGTGTGTGTGTGTGTGTGTGTGTGTGTGTGTGTGTGTGTGTGTGTGTGTGTGTGTGTGTGTGTGGAGAGAGAGAGAGAGAGAGAGAGAGAGAGAGAGAGAGAGAGAGAGAGAGAGTCGACAGAAAGAAATATGCAGATAAACAGACAGAATAAAATGAATGACAGAATGAAAGGTAGATTGCTACAGAGAGAGTGAAAGATGCATATGTAGATATATATGTATGGTTGTATATATATATATTATATTTATATATATGTATATACATACATACATATATATATATTATATTTATTTTTTTATATATCTACATCTATATCTATATATATCGTGCTTATACCTGCACAATAAAGTATTATGAGTCATATGACGAATTATTATTCATTTAACTATAATTATGAATCAAAATACTAGCTGCCACCACTCTTCCTTGCAAATATTGTATCAGTATTAAGGAGAAAAGAAAACCCTTCATTTTTTCTATTCTTACTTTTATTTAAATAGTTAAAGTAATTGTAAAAATTAATCTAAATTAACACTTAATCATTATTCACTGCACTAAAATCACGGAGAACAAACACTGTAGATGCCATGTTCACTATGGTCCACGTCTTACACTGTCCGTCTCTCGAGATGATCTACTTACATGATCTGCCACCACGCAGGAACTCTTTGTTGTTGTTGTTTTCAATCATCTCGTTCTTTTTCTTGGGTACTTTTTCTTTTGCGACACAAGTCCCCCTTTTAAAAAGTGGACGTCTCGGCCACTCTCACATGTGCAAGGTCCCCTGCCAAGATCGTTCGGTCCAGATACTTGAGGGCAAGCACCTTTCCCAGGACACCCTGGTTCTGATCTAGGACGGAAACCCTCACATATATGTATATGTGTGTGTGTGTGTGTGTGTGTGTGTGTGTGTTGTGTGTGTAGGATAGTGGTACTGGGTTTTCCGTCCGGCACCGGTTTTCCGTCCGTTTTGGGGCAAAAAAAAAAAATGCTGTTTGGGACTTGGCATACAACCTGAATGTTATGATTTTTATACATTAAAGTTCAGCCATTGTACCTGTAGTACCTACAATGTATCCATATATATATATACATGTATATATATATATATATATATATATATATATGTATATATATATATATATATATATATATATATATATATATATATATATATATATATATATATATATATATATATAATGTCATACTCTTGTATCTAATAGTTTAAGAGTACAGTGAATCCAAAAAAGTGATCGTCATTTCTTATGGATATCTTAAAAAATTCATTTCGATTCTTTTTACCAATACCAATAATGAAGATATTCCTTTTAGAATGTTGGATATGAAAGAGAAGATCTTTAGGAATAAATAGATGGTGTACAAAATGACAAAAATGAAAAAAAAAACAGCAGGTGGACAATTAATTGGTTCCAGAATTGACCCTGGGACTAGTACCAGTCCACTTTTGGCGACCACTCCCAAAATCAAATAGGCCTATATAAATGATTAGAGGAACCAGTGGCTGTGTACTTGAAATTTCTCCATCGCAATTGGTGTTGATACTATAGCGTTCCAAATATGGGAATAGGTTATCCAACCATCAGCATAACCTATTATCTATACAAACTCTGTCAGCATGAACTATGACATGTCCACACTTAAAAGCGGCAATGTTTCCCAACCACTGATGTGACTTAGCATTAACCTCATTTCTCCTGCTGCTGATACCTTCATGGAAAAAATACCCAAATTAGTGTCATTATCCACACCTCAGACTCTTTCATCAGATGAAGAAGCTCCGCTCTCCAGCCCCAGATGATGATCACCTATTCTCTCCATATCCTCTTCTTGATGACATATTTGAACAAGCAAACATGAACAGCTACCAGGTCTTTATGACATATCCTTGTCTTGTATCAAATCATCTCGAGTTCAGGTATATGAAGTTTGGAATAAATTAGCACTATTAGTCTAATGATTCTTTTATATACTTTTTTAACAAGTGTGTGTATTGCTGATTCACTTAGTCACAAATCAGCATATTATGAAATAATATAAAGCAGTAGTCAAAATTATAGACACTTCATCAACCTTTCCCATTTTAAGTGGACATAGATTCATTATTGTTGGTCTAAATTTACAGAATTTTTAATTATAGGTCAGAGAAACATAATAATACAATCTCTCAATTTTATTAATCTGCTGACATTTACTGCCCCCAAAATGTGTATTGACGCAAATAGATTATTGTGTCCGGAACATGGATTTTTGGGGACATATTCCCCGGACACTTGATTGTTTCTACTGAATGAAACCAGAAAAACGTTATAAAGAAAAAAAAAAAAAAAAAAATCTGAGCTTGACGGAAACTAGGGCCACTACCCTGTACAAACATGTATACATGTATGTTTGTGTGTGTGTACGTATATAGACTGTATGTATGTGTGTATATATCCATATATACATATATATAGAGAGAGATTGATAGATGTATATCTATCAATACATATATATGTATATATAAATATATGTGTGTGTGTGTATTATACACACATACATACATATATATATATATATATATATATATATATATATATATATATATATATATATATATATATATATATATATATATATATATATATATATATACATGTCAAGGTTATTATTCATTTGACATTTAAAAAGGTGCGTTGGTCCTAATTTCAAAGATGTACATTTATTTACATATTCTTATATTTTTAAAGTCATATCAATATAGCAAAATTTAGCATTGTAACCAGTAGAGTAGATTATAATAATTATGAATTGTGAGTTTAACTATTAATAATTAATTTTGAAGAAAGCAATGAGTTCTTTATTTTAACAATTTATCCTTCATCCTGTGTACAGATAAGCCTATTTCTGCTATTCAAGAGTCATGTTTTACCCTGAGATTAAAGATTGCAATGCTTGATAAGTGTATTAAGATAGTTGTTAAATCCCTATGTATTGATTTAAGATAACTGAGACGAATCCTTGCCTTCCTCCCGTGTACAGAGAGGAGAAATGGTGGAGAATGCAATGAGAACAACACGCCATAATGCTTTGTTGCCAGGGAAAATTAATGTTAGTTATTTCGTTATTCTAATGGCCCGTGGATACAGCAACAGAATTGGTCGTAGGTGAGTTCCGGTGGTATCAATGAATAGTTTGAGAAAGAAATTAGTGTAAGGGAGGGAAATTGTAAAGCTGAAAGGAAGGAGAACAACTGGCATATGTCCCAGGAAAATCATGGAAAGAACACTGATAGACTGGGTGTAAGGGTCTCGATTCTCTCTCATTTATATTTTTATTTTGTTTATTGAAATGTTATTGATTCATAAGTAGGAAAAGGGAGGGTATAAATTCAACCTTAGATATGAATTAAATTATTTGAGAATAGTTTTTTTTTTATTATCATGTTTATTGCTGTTTCCCATAATGATATGCCACTTGTTTATTTTTTTTTATAGAATAAAATGTTAATGGTTAAAAACGTTTCTATGACCGTTATCATATTCGTCACACAATTGGAATGAATTCAATCCCAGCCCCACGAACTTTAAAGACCTTTAGGTTAGGATACCCTCAGAAAATTAACGGTACAGTAAATGCAGTTAGAATAGGCCTACTTAAAAAATAAATAAATAAATAATGGTCATATAAAAAAAATCAGATATCTTTACAAAAATTGATCAAATTAGATATAGGTAAATTTCCATAGGAAAATTCTCGACCCTTACATTGTTTTTTTTTTTTTTTTTTTTTTTTTTTTTTTTTTTTGAGTGAGAAACGTTCGAGTAATTTTATAAAAAATGTGGCAAGAGAAATAACAGTAGATTGGATTATATCATTAAAGTGATTATTAAACATGGCATACATGGTTCAAGAAGTATCGGCAACAGGGATGAGACGACTACGGATGTGCAGAGCAGCACATAGGCATGGGTGCCAACATAAGCAAAGCAGCTAAGGAAGAACCCCCCCCTGGGGAGTAACTCGCACAAGCAGTTGGAGGGCATGTCCACCATGCAGGACCAGCTATCTCCTGAACCGGGACAGCGTCCAGGTGTTAACGGTTAAGCTTACCAAGCATGGCTGGGCTAAACGGAAAAACTACGGTAATTTTCTATATTACGTCCGCATACTCGATATCGACGATTTTGGTATCATTGGATTCCTCTCACTCTCCACATTGCAAATATATAGTTTTTATTGCGCGGAAACCCCCGTTAGCGACAAACTTGGCCCCGATATCAGGGGAGGGCATGGAAGGTTCCAGGGAAAATGCGGGGTTAAATAGCACTGATAATATAACGCACAGTGAAAATAACCATGGTTATTCACATAACTTTCCATTGCAGGGGGGACCCTACCTGGGGGGGCTGCCACCCTCCAACCCCCGCAGAGGAAACAAAACCTCCACCACGTGTTCCCGGCAGGCTAGAGCGTTACACAATCATCGTCGATGTTGCAGAGGCGGGCGTATTATTACAATTACCTCGTAAGATTCCCACTGAATCAGAATATTAACCTTATTATAGTCAGCATAATATATAGAGACGATTGTAGTATAATCAGGATGAACAGGGTTTTGCGCCTCTTTCGATGTTACACCGATGGCCTCAAGGTCGATTTTCCCTTCCTCTAGAATAACGACATTCGTATTCCTAACCGAAATAACCGTCGCGTTTAGAAATCAGTCATAGCCGCCGCGATGGCCGAGTGTGGAGGGTGCTCGTATTTGGAGACGGATTTTCTGCGCGAAATTGCAACTAGCCAGGAAAAAATGCTAGAGATGTGCCGCCACGGCCTCCTCCGTCGGGAGAAAGCCTGCGGCAGGTGCGGGCAGCCAGCACGCCTAGACCTTAAAAAGAAAATACCTGCCGGACGCACCCTGCCTCCTTCACATTCTGCGGCAAAGGAGCACCCTCCCTACTAATTAGCGGCATTAATCAATCAGGTTAGTACCTTAAAAATCCTAGGTTATTGTAGGTTATCGGCTCCGCATATAGTTCGTGTGCGCTCTATCCTGCCGTGAACACGTGGTGGAGGTTTTGTTTCCTCGGCGGGGGTTAGGGGCAGGAGCCCCCCCCAGGGGGGGTTGCAGGGGGCACAGCCCCTGCAATGGAAAGTCATGTGAATAACCATGGTTATTTTCACTGTGAGGTTATATTATTAGGGTAATTTTATATATTACGTCCGCCACCCTGACATCGTCGCCCCCGCTATCGGGACCAAGTTTGTCGCTAACGGGGA
>NW_020869859.1:0-5000 GCF_003789085.1 Penaeus vannamei
ACGCACACACATTACACACACACACACATTGCCAGGCCCAATCCGTCTGACTTACCTGGTCTTAAATTATGAGCAGGTTTTTCTTAGCACGTCCCCAAATTCTTGAATCTTGGTTTTGATCCAAGAAACCTCTAGACACAGGGGCTTACTTCACTGCTAAATTCATCTAGGTCTGCGACTAGGGTTTCCAAAGACTCAGATATAATAGTAAAATAATTTCTGCCTTGACTACCTACCAGTATACCATTTAAAATTCCAAAGCAAATGAAATCGCATCCCTTAGCCTCTAGCACCCCATCACCATGGCGAGTTTTTATGTGGGATCGTTTGTAAGAGCCCAAATATTGGGTCCTACAAGAGTTTGGTAGATAGCGAGCTTAGGGTTAAGATAGACAATCAAGATGTCTAGCGGGCAGCGCTGAAGGAATCCCATCTTCAGGCTGCATCACAGAATGCACGGGCAGCGGTGAGGGAAGTGCGTTCCCAGGCGGTGGTAAAAGTACGAGCGGCGGGGGCGCCTAAATACATACGAGCGGGCAGGGCGCCTAAATGCATACGAGTGAACCTAGTAAGACAGCTCATAAGCTGCAAAGGAATACCTATAACTGATAAGTGATCACAGAATACAAAAAAACATCACTACACGATTTAATAACGATATTAAGAATTGAACACAGAGTAAGAAATATCTAAGGAAAAGCTAGGTATTGATTCACCGATTTTTTTTTTTTTTTCTTTTTTTCTTCAAAAATTCACACGGATTTTGGGTGTGGTGTGAGGCGAAAAGCTGGGGAGCAGCATGGCTGACAACGCAAAGAGCGGCTGACGAGGAGATTTGAAGCGGTGTGTGTGGCAAGCAAGGTCATGGCATGACCAGTCAGCGGCATGTTGTTGTTTCCTGTCGTGTGGCTGCAATGATGAATCCGCATGGCAAGGAACTCGGCTCGGTGTAGAGATGTTTTGGGTGGTCCGCGTCCTTAGTGATATGTGGTCTAGCTGGGGTCCAGATACCGGCTCGGCGTTGGCGGCAACAGACGAGATAAATGCTGAGGGTCAGCAGCTTGTGCTAAGAGTGGCATGACTTCTACTGCTATGGCAGACAGCGTCAGTTATCAGGCTTGGGGACATTTCAGCGGGACTGGATCACAGTGTGCTTGGCAAGGTGTGGTTTTGTTGCAGAGGCGTTGTGAGTTCGTTTATTCACGCTGCCGGCCAGTTTGTATAGAGCCCAAATGTTGGGTCCTACAAGAGTTGGTAGATGGTGAGCTTAGGGTTAAGGTAGACAATCAAGAAATGTCTTGACTCCTTTTACTAGAATAAGATGATTTGGAGTGCGGCAGCTCCTCGGAGGCGAGGGGTTTGCTCCTTGGCATCCCCGCAGGGAGTCTGCACTGATCTCCTATAGACTGGTTATAAAAGATCGCATCAAGTCACGTTGTTAGCATGTGACGAACGGTGATGAACAAGGAAGCGTTACAACAATACATAACTCTTCTGGAAGAGATAGACAACACAACATTCTAATGTCTGGTGAGGCAAGAAGAGAGGAATGAACAGAGGAAGCAATGGTCAGGCGTATATGCACATGTATATGTATGTGTGAAGATACGTATGTGACGAACATGTAAGATATATATATCATATAGTAATTAGATATATTTATAGCTGGGTTACATCGTTGAATGCGAATGTCCCACTTCTAGAAATCACGGAGATTATAGTTAACAACATAAAACCCACCCATCTCAATATATTTGGATTAACAAAAGACAGCTTCAAGAAATTTCTCAATATTGCTGTTCATCACTCTGTTTCTCGTATGATAATGATCTCTATACCCAACCAGACGGACTGCAATGGGTTCCTCACTTGGCCCCTCATATGCTAATGCCTTTGTTACCATGTATTCACTTGGCTTAAACAATGTCCACCAGAATTCAGACCTATATATTGATGACACTTTTATTTTGTTCAAACACCATTCACACATTTATTCGTTTTTTAATTATCTTAACTCTAAACACCCAAGTATCAAATTTACCTGTGAAACGCAACATCACAACCAACTACCCTTTCTGGACACCTATGTTACCAATGATAATGGATGTTTCTATACCAGTATTTGCCGTAAACCAACCTCCGCTGGCCTCGGCCTTCTTTCCATGATGAAATGAATTTTCTAAATAATTTCTTTGTAAGCAATGGATACCCACTGCATTTATTCGATGAAATAACAAAGACTTTTCTGTGTAATTCTCAATTCTGCTTACTGTATATACTGCAAATAGAGGTCATAGATGTGAAACTATCATTTACGGCAAGATTAAGCATTGAAGTCAGAAAACAGTTAAAACGCTTCTGTAAAATAATCACCCTCAAATAAATTTCACGTTCGCCTTTAGGAACTCTAACACCATTGCAAATTACTTAAAAGAGCCTACGAGATGTCGCTTTAATTTATGCTCTATTGTCTATTTTTTTACCTGTCCTAACTGCCAAGTTAGGTACGTGGGGTCAACCGCACAATGGTTACATCACCGCATGTTAGAGCATAAAGGCAAGTCTTTTCGTACGGGACCCGCTGAGCAGACCATCATTCCCGGCCATAAGAAAACTCTCACAAACACTTGCATCCTCTCTTTCATACATATTTCAGCTGAACAACACCACTGCCGCAGTCACCTCTTTTACAGTAACTGTTTTACCCTTAGCTTTTTCCCCATATTGGTTAGTTTTTATATCTTCCATCATTGTTTTTCTGTTGTTATATTCTTATATGTCGTCTATTTCGTTTTGTTCAAGCTATTATTCATCGTATATAATTTCTCGTTCCTGTGTTTTTACGAAAGTTTCTTTTGATTCTTAAGTTTATTTTACGTTGTACGTTTCATTGCAAATTTTAAGAACCAATCTGTTCTATGTTCTTTGTCTATGTTTAATTGTTCTAAATTTTAGGTTGGTTGTTCTATTATTACAGTAATAATGGAAAGGTGAAGATTGATTGATTTCTCCGAAACGTGCTGCTATTAAACAAAAATTATTTACGGCTGTGTTAGTTTCTCTCTCTCTCTGCTCTCTCTCTTCTCTCTCTCATCTCTTTCTCTCTCTTTCTCTTCTCTCTCTCTATCTTCTCTCTCTCTCTCTCTCTATCCTCTCTCTATATATCTAATTATTATAATATATATATATTATATATATTTATATATATATATATGTTACCTTTATATATTTATTATATATTAATATCTTAATATATCTATCTATCTATTAATATGTTTATGTTTTCATATATATATATTATATATATATTATATATGTATAATTTATAAATATTAATATAATATAATATATATATATAATATATATTATATATATAATATATATTATATATAATACACTATAATATAATAATGTATGTATGTTATGTGATGTATGTGATTCATAGTCATCCATAGTACTCAGTACTATATTATTTATACTATATTATAATATATAATACTATTATAATATATTATATATATATTATATATATAATATAATGTTATATTTATACATTATTTATATATTTATATATAATTGTTTTAATATTTATATCTACATATAATTTTTTATATCACATGTATTATAATATGGCTATATATATATATATATATATATATAATATTAATATATATATATATTATATTATTATTATAAATATATTATATTTATATATATATTAATTTAATATCTATATATAATATATTAATATATATTATTAATACATAACACACACACACACACACTAATATCACACACAATACATAAAATATGTGTGTGTGGTTGTGGCACTATCACACACAAAACACGAGCATGGTGTGTGTGTGAGTGTCCGACCATACTACTAACACACACATAATCAGCTACATGTCAGGCTATCAGCACTACATGCACGACATCAGCATGCAGCACACAACACATCACACACAACAACACACACACAGCAGCACACACTACGAGCACACTCGACTATAGGTATGGTGAGTGTGGTTAGTAGGTAGTGTTGTAAAGTATATGATTAGTTAGTTAGTTATTGTAGTTGTAGTAGGTAATTAGTGTGTGGGTATGGTTATTGATATTGGTTTGTGATGTTATTCTGTTTATATGTATTGTGTGCATGGTTACTTTGTAGTTTGTTTTTGGCATGTTTAGTTCATGTGTATAATTGTATCGGTGTTTGTCGGTTGTGTGTGTTGATAATTTATTTCTATTCATTATATTTGTGGTGTTGTTACTTTTTTTTTGATAATAGCAATTTTATTACTCATATCGTTATTAATCTTTATTATCATTATAATCACACTTTATTATTATATATCATCTATACTTTTTCATTTTCATAAAAGTTGCAACATAAATTTTATCATTCAATATTATTAATTGGCTTTTATGGTTATTACTGTATATCAATAATAAATTATACATTAATTCAATTATTTAAAACTTATATTTTGATATCATCTATATGCTAGTATCTTGATCATGATTTATTATAATGAATATAACATTACTGTTACATTTATCATTATTTAATGGTTCTATAATTACATATTTTAACATTAATCATCTTAATTGTTTATGCATTGTTGAATTTATTAGATTATAATATATGTACGCAATTTAATTACTTCATCAATTAATCTCAGTTATTAAAGATCATAGTATTTATTAATATGCACATTATCTTATTATTACGTAATATTATTTATTCGATTTATTATTATGAAATTACTTATGATTTATTATACTGTATCATTACGATTATTCTATAGACTTAAATCGTTTTATTATCACTAATACGTTCTCTAAATAACCATTTTGTTTTTACTTAAATTATTCACTTAATCTAATTGTTACTAATTACTTACGTAATTTAATTCGACCCGTGTTTTATATTCATGTCAATTAAGATATTTTATGCTTTGAGTTACATGCTCAAGTAATAACTCAATTACAGTTCG
>NW_020869859.1:20000-22500 GCF_003789085.1 Penaeus vannamei
CATTCCCTTTGAATATAGCGGGCATAGGTACATGTGTCACCTTTTTGGGGTGGCGCCTCTAAATTGTATTTTGAGCATGATATACATATGCATTTTGACCATGATATACATATACCACACTCAATATATATCTATATATGTATATATATAGAGAGATAAACAGAGACACAAACACACAAACACACACACCACACACACACACACACACACACACACACACACACACACACACACACACACACACACACACACATATATATATATATATTATATATATATATATATATATATATATATATAATATATATATATATATATATATATTATATATGTATGTATATGTATGCATTGTGATGTATCAATATACGTACATATATTTGTGCATATATATATATATATATATATATATATATATATATATATATATATATATATATACATATATATAATATATATATATATATATATATATATATATATATATTATATATATATAATATATATATATATATTATATATATATATGTATATAATATATATGTTTATACATATATATAATATATATATATATATATATATATTATATATATATATATATATATATATATATAAATACACACACACACACACACAACACACACACACACACACACACACCACACATATATATAATATATATATATATATATATATATATATATATGCTATGTATATATAATACATATATGTACGTATATATATGTATATGTATATATGTATATATGTATATATGTTTATATATATACATATATATATACAAATATTATATATATATATTGTATGTATATTTGTATATGCATATATATATATATATATATATATATATATATATATATATATTTATTTATATATGTATATGTATATTTATATATATATATATATATATATATATATATATATATATTTATACATATATATATATACGTATAGATATACATATATATATAATATATAATATGTATATATATATTTTATACATATATTATATATATATATATATATAATATATATATTATATATATATATATATATATATTATATACAGGATTATTGCCCCGGCTACAGTAGTCTCTTATTTGAACCCAAGAACAACTAACTCAGCAAATTTATAGGGTGTATTTATACTAAAACAGCGTTACAGCAGTTAGCGCTAACAAGTTTAAGGAAAAATGGGTTTCCTATTTGAAAAAGGCGTTTCCCACCGAAAAAGGATGCGGCCCCGAGGGCCCAGCCTTGTTCTTTGCCCTGGGGTCCTGACCGCCTGACAGCGGCCCGTATATCTATCTATCTATCTATATTATATATATATATATATATATATATATATATATATATATAATATATATATATATATATATATATGCACAGAGCAGGTGAAGGAAAGGGGTCTTGGTTGTAAGGTTTATTGGAGAAAGTGAAACCCCACGAGAGACCCTTGCTCCGGGTGGGAGACCGTTGCCTGTCTGCATTTTTTGTTCCTGTCTCTATAGGCCTTTTTCCGGTGCCAAGAATCTGTCTAACTACACTAGAAAGTGTCGTTTTTTACATTTGCGACACTTCTGGCCGATCGCGACAGCAACTCTGCCGAAACTATCGAAATCAGTTGAAAATGCGCGAGCCCTAAGCGCCTCCCATCATACTTCTTCATTCGTCCATCGATACTGGTTTCGAAGGTCACACTTCTTTAAATATTTTGAAAATGACACTATTTATTGATTGATATCAACTATATTCAAAAGGATATATAAGTTTACGTCTACATATTCAATCATACATATATAATAAGTAAAGTGATTATGTAAAACCTGATATATATTTTCATAATATTCTTTTAACCATTCGAACACATTCTGCAAATAAAACATGAGATACTTCCCCGTATATTATTCGTCATGGAACACTTTAGGAGGCCTGAACATTGCCCAAGATGAAAGCATAAATGATATAAGAAAAACAGTAACACATATGTATACATACGAAAGATAAACCTGAACCTCGCTCTTTTTAGTATTTATATATATATATATATATATATATATATTAATATATATATATATATATATATATATATATATATATATATATATATATATATATATTATATATATATATATATATATGTATTATATTACATATATTCGAAGTGTTTAATGAATACAGAAGACAGTAATCGACTGATAATTTGAGTCGGGGCAATGGAGGTCTCCCGTGATGATTCATTCTCTTCGTCGCTCATTTTCACTGGTTCTGTTTCAGAATTCGCAATAACCGACTGCGTTCAAAGTGTCGAAAGGCAACAAATTATGAGCGAATACAATTTTATCCATCTTACTCATTTCTTTGTGAACTTAGGGACCTCAAAAATCAAATTCGCCTCAAATTACGCCCTTATTTACATAGTGGTTACTCGTTAGATTATCAATGACAGGTATTTGAATGCAAAACAATTTCTGAAAAGCTA
>NW_020869859.1:45983-53483 GCF_003789085.1 Penaeus vannamei
TTCCCCTCTTCTCTATTTCCCTTTTTTCTTTCTCTCTCACTCTCTCTCCGTCGATCCGTTATTTTTCTACGTTTATATCTATCTGTCTCTCTCTCATGTTTTTCTCGTCATCTCTATATATTTCCCCCTTTTTACAAATGAAAACCAACAATGGTAATGAAAAAAAAATCCACGGTAAAAGTGATTCATAATTTAAAAAGAAAATGGGATTGAAAATAAGATTCTCTATATTTCTGTCTCTCTCTCTCTCTCTCTCCCTGTTTGATTCTTAGTCTCCCCTCCCCCCCATCCTCTCTCTCATTGACACATCCCCTTTTCCCTCTCAGAAATGATTGATGCTAATACCAACATAACAAAATTCATTACAATATATATATATATATATATACATATATACATACATACATACATACATACACACACACACACACACACACAATACATATATATATATATATATATATATATATATATATATAATAAATATACTATATATATATATATATATATATATGTATATATATATATATATATATATATATATATTATATATAATATATATATATATATATATATATATATATAATATATATATATATATATATATATATATATATATATATATATATATATATATATATATATATATATATATATATATATATATATATATATATATATATATATATATATATATATATATATATATATATATATATATATATATATATAATATATATATATATATATATATATATATATATATATATATATTATAATATATATATATATATATATATATATATATATATATATTATATATATATATATATATATATATATATATATATATATATAATATATATATATATATATATTATATATATATATATATATATATATATATATATATATATATATATACATATATAAGGAGACTATATATATATATTATATATATATATATATAATATATATATATATATAGAGAGAGAGAGAGAGAGAGAGAGAGAGAGAGAGAGAGAGAGAGAGAGAGTAATAAGTAGAATACTTCAAACGAGATTTAAATACAAGTTTAATACCAACAAAACTCCCTTTAACAGATACAGAAATATAACAAAGTGAGCTACTTGGTGACATCAGTCCTTTGGCGTTTAATGCGCGAATGAATCTGGAAAAGATGATTTTCTCTTAATAATGAAAATGTTTGATGTTGAAGAATAAAATTTCCTTTTAGTAGTAGTAGTACTAATATTCTTTTTTATCCAGAATAAATCCATCATAATGAGAGTTCACATTTCAAGGGAAATAATTTGTATGATAATTGTTAACATTATCGAATATATCATTTTTACAATTAATTTTATTTTCTTATAATTTCAATTATTGTTTCATTATCCTTATCATTGCTATTGTTATTATTGTTATTATCAATATCTGTATCATTATTACTATTACTTTTGTTATTATTATTATCACTATTAATACTGTATTTATTATGGCTATTACTATATTACAATGGCCATCATTATCAATATCATTATCATTATTAGCCTGTCACTGTGATTATTATCATTATCATCATTTATATTATTGCATTATTAATAGTATTTTTTATTATTATCATTATCAATATTATTATTGTAATTATTTTTACTAGTTTTTTATTTTAGTTTTTATTAATATTCTTATCATTATCATCAATATCATCAGCATTATTTTCATCACGAGCGAGACCCGTGGAAATTCCTCAAAATAAATTAATATAGAAATAACAATCAACAAAAGGAATAAAATAGAACTAAATAAAAGTGAAGAATAACAGGTACTCCTATTTTCCTCTTTCACTGGTCCGTCTCTTCTCTCCCTTTCCCTCTCCCTCTCACTTTTCCATTCTCTCTGCCTCTCCCTCTACCAATTATTCCTCTAATTCTCTCCTCTTCTCCACTTTAATCGCTACATCTGCCTTCTCCTATCTTCCTTTTCCTCCTTAATTCCCTCCCTATTTCCTTCGTTCTTATCGCCTTCCCTCCCTCTTCCATTCCCCTTATTTTCTCTGAGCCCCTTTTCCCCTTCCCTCTTTCCCATTCCCTATTCTTCTTTAAGTCCCCTTTGGTTCCCCTTTCTCTTTCAGTCTCTTTCTCTCCCTTTCTTATGTATTCGTTATATGATATCCGCCCAAGTCATTCTTTAACAAATATGTTGTAAATTGTTACCCGATTTTACAGCAAAATGAATTGACTTCGAGTCCGCAGTCACGTGGAATATAATTACAAGCGAAAAATGTGTACGTCATGTGTGAACAGGAGGTAGGACGAGTAAAAGGTAGGTAGAATTGTAATGTTAAAATGAATAGTTTTGTGATTATCATTATCATTACCATTTTATTATTACCTATGTCGTACTCGTTATTATTATCATTGTAATCATTTTTACTATTAATGTTGTCAGTATCATTATCATTTCTCTTGTGAGTATCAGTATCATTATTGATGTTATTACTATCAGAATCATTACAATAATTCTATCAGCTCATCATTATCATTATCAATATCAACATTCTCATTATTATCATTATCATCATCATTTTTATTTTCATTACTAGTGTTATTGTCATTATCATTACTAGTGCCACTATTATCAGCATTATTGCCATCATCACCCTTATTAGCAATCTTAATTATTCATTGTTTAGTCCATGGGGTAAAAAGGTTGAAATATGATTGAAATTAAGTCTTCCATTATAAACCTGCTTGTAAAAATATCTATTTGCATGGTAATATGAATCCTGAGGGCTGCATTAACAAGTTGTTATATATCTACCAACATCAAAGAATTTACTGAGATAATCAACATAATGATATACAGAGGATGGAGCAAAACGAGATCTTCTTGCCAATGAATATTAAGTATTCATAATGGTATTGATGTTGATTAAAAGAGAATGAGGAGGGTGATTACATATACATATGTACAGATGCCTAATTATATTTCGGTGCAGTTGCTTGTTCCTGCTTTTGATAACGACAATCTCATCCATGTAATATGTGTGTGTGTGTGTGTGTGTGTGTGTGTGTGTATGTGCATATTATAAATATATATATATATATATATATATATATATATATATATATATATATATATATATATATATATATATATATATATATATATATTCATATATACACATATATATACATCTATATATTATTTTGATACACACACACACACACACACACACACACACACACACACACACACACACACACACCACACACACACACACACACACACACACGTCAGGGGCGTGTTGTCGACGTTTATAGAAGATGTTGGCATTGCTGGAGGTTGGAGGCGTAAAAGTGGCGAGCAGAGACCCGACGAAAGGGCGTGAGTGGTGGCCCCGAGGAGGAGGCAGCGGCTGTGCTGAAACGTGGCTTGTGGTAGAGTTTCTCATGGGTCAAGATAAAGAGGTCATGAACGAAGGATGTGTGTGTGGATGGCGGAGGATGCACACACACACACACACGCATATATATATATATATATAATATATATATATATATATATATATATATATATATATATATATATATATATATATATATATATATATATATATATATATATATATATATATATATATATATATATATATATATATGCGCGTGTGTGTGTGTGTGTGTGTGTATGCATAAATATCTATACATTAACAGAATTACAATCTGAACAAAGCTGACAGACAGACACAGACACCTCCGCCACCAAGCCCCTCCACCCGCCCTCCCGCCCCTCCCCTCCTCGCGCACCCATCCTCACGCCCATCCTAATCAAGCATGCGACTTCCCTCTCCAAACGGAAGAGGATTGAAGCCCAAAGTAATGTCATGCCCGAGCTGGTTCCTCCTCCGGAAGTAATGCTTCTTCAGACGGGGAGAGAAGGAACAGCTTCTCCTCCTCCTCCTCAGTTCCTTGGCGACTTGGCTTCGTGAGAGGTGCAGTTGCTTCGCTGATTTCAGAGGAGGAACAGTGATTGGGTAAAGGTTTAGGTTATATATGTATGTATGTATGTATGTATATATTATATATATATATATATATATATTATATATATATATATATAATATTATATATATATATATATATATATATATATATATATATATATATATATATATATATATATATTATAATATATTATATATATATATATATATATATATATATATATATATATATATTATATATATAAATACAATTATATATGTACATATATTTTTTTATTTGTATATATATATATAGTTAAAATTGATATAGTAAGGGGTGTTGCTAGCGTTCCCACAAGGTGTTCCAAGTTCCATGCTAAATTTTCACTCTTCCCAGGCTTTCGATTTCCGGTTTTATCTTTTATAGTTCGTGCAAACACACGCAATCCATACACTCCCAACTCTGACTGAACCTAACCCTTCTACCGTGCACCATGGGCGGAGGATAGGGCCTGAGCCGGGTGGATATTTCTGCTATTGAAGTTTATCCCCAAGAAATATTTCTAAGCTGATAATAGCTAAGAAAGTGGGCGTTTCCATAGCATCAGTTGCAAAAGTGGAGAAGAGGAAAGTGAGGTCAACTAAGGTGCCAAGACTAACTGTAGCTGCGGGGAAGAAATGCCTGACCAAGGGAAAGGTCAGCCAAGGATTACACATCAGAGGATTGGGAAAAGGTCAATCTGACTGAAATCTTCCTATTCGACTGCGTTATTTTGTGATTTAAAACATGATTCTGTGAACTACATAGGAAAGCATAGAGACACATATGTTGGTTGCAAAACATTACATCTAATATGATGTTCAATGTTTGGTTTAAAAGCGAGGTCAGAAAAAGGTCACGTTGGAGATGGAGTTCAAGAGGGTTTTATTTAAATATTCCAGTCATCTCGCAACTTTTAATTGCCATTTCAATTTGCAGGTTTGTTGCGCCTGATGAGAAACAAATATTCATATAAATTTGTTTCTTTTTATCGTGGTTTTCACAAAAAACAAATTAAATGGTCCCTGACAAATGGGCCGTCTACTATAATGAAATCTCAATTGTTAAATGATCTAACTAGTAAACAATGGCAAAACATAAAGGAGCAGTAATGATAGTCATAAGAAATAGCATATCAATCCGATTATGAAATGCTATATAGTGAGGAAAAGAGAGAGCCAGAAGGAGCGATTCAGGAGTGACCCCCCTTGGCACTGTCATCTTCCTTCACTGTGATGACTACTGCACCTGTTGACATCATTACGAAGTGAAAGGTACATGAAAATCCCATGATATCAACATCAACATCATCAGGTACAGCCAGTATAATTGACTTTATCGCCGATTATCACAGAGGCTCTCGTGCTAATCATCGAAGTGGGTAAAAATATATGAAGTCTGTTTAACCAATTACCAGGGTTTCATTCGTATCGTGCCCCCTCCCCTCCCCCTACCTCACCCCCGCCCCGCCCATTGTCTATGTACTCCCCTTCCACCCCCACCCCACCCCTCCCCCTCACTTCTCTTCTCTGCTTTTGCTTTGTCTTTTTAGATTCGCCTTTTTGGTGAAGATGGGAATCCGATGCAAACTCCCCCCCCCCGATATTGCCGTTGAAAAAATGCATGCATTTATATATTTTATTTAAAAAATAGGGGATATGCGTGCCTTTACTGAGACACATAAGCAGGTACACACATGTGCAGACGTTCACATGCTCACATGCTCATACACTCACTAACAAAACACACATACACACAAGGCATATAGAGATAGAAGGAGAAAGAGAAGAGGAGAGAAAGAAAGAGAAAGAGAGAGAGAGACAGAGACAAAGAGAGAGAAGAGAGAGATGAAGCAAAAACAATCACATTTATAGCAAGACCACCCAACCAAGAGAAGCATAAAAAAAGAAACGGACAAAAGATCCCCCCCCAAAAAAAAAAAAAAAAAAAAATCGCTCATCCCGCCCCCTCCTCTCTTACCCCCCCCCCCAAAAAAAAAAAAAAAAAAAAAAAAAAGACGAGACAACAGGGCTTCGTTATGCGGATATCGTCTGAATAATTCGCAGTGACACGAAGGTTAATGGAGTTCTGCATGAAAAGTCCAAAATCGCTTACGTTATGCATATTCATTCGCGAACAGGAGGAGTGAGAGAGGTGAAGATGATGAGTGGGAAGGGGAGGAGGAAAGGGTGGAAGAAGAGTACGACAGGATGAAAAAGGTAAGAGGAGGAAGGAGAGGATTTGGTGGTGGAGAAGGAGAGAAGGAGGAGAGAGAGAGGGTGGAGGAGGAGGGGAGGAGGAGAGGAGGAGGAGAGGAGTTGGAGTGGAGAAGGGAGAGAAGGAGGAGGATAGGAGGAGGGGGAGGAGGAGGAGGAAAAAAGGAGGAAAAGGAGCGGAATAAGAGGAAGAGAAGAGGAGAAGGAGATATAAAAAGATAACAAGAAGAAAAATAAACGAATGAGCAAGAAGGAGACGATGGAAAGAAGAAAAGGAAGATGTATAACGAAGAAAAGAAGGAAATGAAAAAGAAAATAGAAAGAAACGAATATGATACATAACAAAAAGACGGCAGATGAAAGCATTAATAACATTAATAAAAGAATAGTAAAAGAGATAATGACAATACAGTAGATGGCAAGAAAGAAAGTAGATGACAAGTAGAGAGAGAGAGAAAAAAGATAATGACAATAAGACAATGACATGAGCGAGAGAGAGAGAGAGAGAGAGAGAGAGAGAGATAATGACAATAAAGCAGATTACAAGAAAGAAAGAAAGAAAGGGAGAGAGAGAAAAAAAAGAAGAGAAAATGACAATAAAGCAAATGACAAGAAAGAAAAGAAAGAAGCGAGAGAAAGAATAAAAAAAGAAAAAACTAAAAAATACAGATTTGCAATTCAGATTCAAATAAAGCGAAAACAATGCCAACTCCAAAGCTAAACAGAATAACCAGAGCAAATATTATCACAGGTTCTATCGCAATCTCAGAGAGCAATGAAAACGCAAATACAAAATAAATACAAATGACAAATTACGAATTCATTAAGCTTTATGTAAGGTACGAATCCTTATCGTTTCATGCAAATTTATGTGTGTTATTCATCTTCTTGGTTTATTTATTGTTTATTTTATTTATAAATTTATTATATATATATATATATATATATATATATATATATATATATATATATATATATATATATATATATATATATATATATATATATATATATATATATATATATATATATATATATATATAATATGTATATTATATATATATATATATATATATATATAATATTATATATATATATAATATTATATATGTATATATATATGTATACATATATATATGTAATATATAAATATAAATATATACACACACACACACACACACACACACACAAACACACACACACATATATACATATATATACGTCTATTATCTGTCTGATATACTTTTTCTTTATCTGTG
>NW_020869859.1:58483-65983 GCF_003789085.1 Penaeus vannamei
CGGTGATTCCAGGTAATTTAGTCCTGTGATACTGCGCACCGAAAGCAGCAGTGTCTGTACCATTACCGGCATTATTTCAAGCATATCTAACGCCACCTACGGTCATATCGGGTAATTGTAGGCCTACTGTTGGTGATCCTTGGGGTGATCTTGCCACCAGGCGATCCTTCTCCTCTCCTCTCCTCTCCTCCTGTCGTTCCCTTGTCTCCTGTTATCACAATTCTTATTTATCCCTCTGGAAAACTAGTTGTTTGGGTCTCGGCGAGGAAATGGATGTGAAAGGATGTGGTTGTATAAGTAATGGTTTTGGGGTCCGTGTCGTCAGAGGTGTTGCGTCCGTTTCCACCAGCTTGTGTATCTGATGGGGGGAAATGTGTCTTCTGTTCTATTCTACACGGACTCCAACGATATTGCATTTGCTCATTCTCACTGCAGTATAATGTGTAGAGACCCATAAGATTACGACAGTACAAGTGCCTATTATCCCCTGATCAATGCTATACAGGTATTTGATAAAGGAGAACCTGTTAATTTGCTCTCCATATTCAATGAGCTAAATAGCATGTTCAACAGCTGCAACTAAGACCAAACCACATGAAATAATTTCGTGGACTAATCTTAGCATCGCACTGTACACTAATTACACTCTGAAACTGTAAGTGATACATGATTAGAAAAGGAAATCTTAAATTTCCTCTTCCTGAATAATGTTTATTAATAGTAATTCGTTAATAGTGATTACTCTTGTTTTAAAGGATATTAAGCTTTCAAGAGCTGATAATAATTCAGTTGATATTACCAATACAATGAAATGAAATGTAGTCATTATTGCTCTAAGGTTTTATAGATTGCATATATTGCTCTTAGAATCTACATGAAGTGTTATATATAGCATCATTTAATTACCATATGTATTCATTAAGACTTGAATGATTTAAAATAAGGTATTGAAGACATCTGTTGTTTGCAGTTGTTCGAAGGGGTGTTTCTTGGGATCAACTGACAGGTATAGTCGCAACAATATCCATCTGGCTATAATATCTATGGGGAAAATGGTGTAGATGTCCTCATCTTAAACGACTGTATGCCTGATATATATAATATATATATATATATATATATATATAATTATAATATATATATATATTTTTTTTTTTTTTTTTTTTTTTTTTTTTTTTTTTTTTTTTTTTTTTTTTTTTGTTCCATAACATGGATCTGGAATTCTTCGGTCGTAGTACAAGATTTCCAAATTTCTATCCATAATGAATCACACTTTGATGGAATTTAAAGTACTGGAATTCTTCCCGATATCTGAACGAATCCCAATGTTCATTCTCAGTCAATAAGGGTGAGATTAACAAACCAAATGAATGTACAATCGATTTGAAGACTAGAATGTACAGTATACTAACTTCATACTGACAATAAATATTTGAATTTTCATTCATGTGTCATGTCATACTAGAATGGACTCTGATTTGTCTGAGCAGGGGTCTAAAAAGGGGTCAGAACTCTACTTTTGTTGTTAATATTCAATTCTGGTATATGGTCTTGATATCTATTTGTCCGGTTAAATCAAATGGATCGAAAATCGACATAAAATCACATCGGTATCTAGAATGGATCCCGATTTGTCAGATCATCCAAGGAGAACGAAGTCTACCTGAGAAAACACATTCGAGTCTAGAATGGATCCCGATTTGTCTGGTCAGCCCTAGAAGATCGAATTCCACCTGAAAGCATATTTGGATCTAGAATGGATCCCAATTTGTCTGATCAGCCCTAGAAGATCGAATTCCAGCTGAAAACATATTTGGACCTAGAATGGATCCCAAATTGTCCGATTTGTCTGAAAGCACATTGAAGTCTAGAATGGATCCCAAATTGTCCGGTTTTGTCTGAAAGCACATTGAAGTCTAGAATGGATCCCAAACTGTCCGATTTGTCTGAAAGCAAATTGAAGTCTAGAATGGATCCAAATTGTCCGATTGTCCATTGAAGTCGATCCTGTCCGATTTGTCTGAAAGCAAATTGAAGTCTAGAATGGATCCCAAATTGTCCGATTTGCTGAAGCACATTGAAGTCTAGAATGGATCCCAAATTGTCCGATTTCTCTAAAAGCAAATTGAAGCCTAGAATGGATACCAAACTGTCCGATTTGTCTGAAAGCACATTGAAGTCTAGAATGGATCCCAAATTGTCCGATTGTCTGAAAGCAAATTGAAGTCTAGAATGGATCCCAATGTCCGATTTGTCTGAAGCACAATGAAGTCTAGAATGGATCCCAAATTGTCCGATTTGTCTGAAAGCACATTGAAGTCTAGAATGGATCCCAAACTGTCCGATTTGTCTGAAAGCACATTGAAGTCTAGAATGGATCCCAAATTGTCCGATTTTGTCTGAAAGCACATTGAAGTCTAGAATGGATCCCAAACTGTCCGATTGTCTGAAAGCAATTGAAGTCTAGAATGGATCCAAACTGTCCGATTTGTCTGAAAGCACATTGAAGTCTAGAATGGATCCCAAACTGTCCGATTTGTCTGAAAGCAAATTGAAGTCTAGAATGGATCCCAAATTGTCCGATTTTGTCTGAAAGCAAATTGAAGTCTAGAATGGATCCCAAATTGTCCGATTTGTCTGAAAGCACATTGAAGTCTAGAATGGATCCCAAATTGTCCGATTTGTCTGAAAAACATTGAAATCTAGAATGGATCCCAAATTGTCCGATTTGTCTGAAAGCACATTGAAGTCTAGAATGGATCCCAAATTGTCTGATTTGTCTGAAAGCAAATTGAAGTCTAGAATGGATTCCAAATTGTCCGATTTGTCTGAAAGCAAATTGAAGTCTAGAATGGATCCAAATTGTCCGATTTGTCTGAAAGCACATTGAAATCTAGAATGGATCCCAAATTGTCCAATTTGTCTGAAAGCACATGGAAGTCTAGAATGGATCCAAACTGTCCGATTTGTCTGAAAGCACATTGAAGTCTAGAATGGATCCCAAATTGTCCGATTTTGCTGAAAGCAAATTGAAGTCTAGAATGGATCCCAAATTGTCCGATTTGTCTGAAAGCAAATTGAAGTCTAGAATGGATCCCAAACTGTCCGATTTGTCTGAAAGCAAATTGAAGTCTAGAATGGATCCAAATTGTCCGATTTGTTTGAAAGCTAATTGAAGTCTAGAATGGATCCCAAATTGTCCGATTTGTCTGAAAGCAAATTGAAGTCTAGAATGGATCCCAAACTGTCCGATTTGTTTGAAAGCAAATTGAAGTCTAGAAATTTCGAATTGCCGATTGTCTGAAGCAATTGAAGTCGAATGGATCCAAATTGTCCGATTTGTTTGAAAGCAATTGAAGTCTATGGATTTGTCCATTTGTCTGAAAGCAATTGAAGTCTAGAATGGATCCCAAATTGTCCGATTTGTCTGAAAGCACATAAAGTCTAGAATGGATCCCAATTGTCCGATTTGTCTGAAGCACATGGAAGTCTAGAATGGATCCCAAAATTGTCCGATTTTGTCTGAAAGCACATTAAAGTCTAGAATGGATCCCAAATTGTCCGATTTTGTCTGAAAGCAAATTGAAGTCTAGAATGGATCCCAAACTGTCCGATTTTGTCTGAAAGCAAATTGAAATCTAGAATGGATCCCAAATTGTCCATTGTTTGAAAGCAAATTGAAGTCTAGAATGGATCCCAAATTATCCGATTTGTCTGAAAGCAAAAATTGAATGATCCCAAAAGTTGAAGTCTAGAATGGATCCCAAATTGTCCGATTTGTCTGAAAGCAAATTGAAGTCTAGAATGGATCCCAAATTGTCCGATTTGTCTGAAAGCACATTAAAGTCTAGAATGGATCCCAAATTGTCCGATTTTGTCTGAAAGCACATTGAAGTCTAGAATGGATACCAAATTGTCCGACCAAGCCAAAGGAATCGCCAACGCCGACCCTCTCGAGACGAATCAACGCCGAGTGACACGTCAAAGTCCGTTGCAATATCACTTTTTGTTCCAGTTTCTCGCAAGAAAAAAGTGCGCGTGGCTTTTTAAGGCGAAAATGGGGATACAAAGGGGATTCATATACAGGGATAGGATTTGGTATTTCATTTGTTTTTTACGTATTTGCATGAGTATTCTTATTCGTAATTGCGTTAGTATTAGCATTGTCATTGTTATTATCATTTATTATTATTATTACTGTTAGCACTATCGTTAATATCGTTATCTTAATCATATCTAACACCATCATTGTTATTATAATTTTTAAATTATCATTATTAGCATCATCACAATAAAATACAAATGATAATAACAGCAATAATGATAACAACAATGGTAATAATAGTGATAATGCGAATGCCGGGGCGACCGCAGATCCAGACGACGACTCCAAGGACGTCTGGACAAGGACGTCTGGACAAGCTGGGCGAGATCAGCGACAACATGTAAACAATGCAGACCTGCTACGAGGAGTCTGGACGAATCCGAAGTCAAGGACGACCTGGGCGAGGGCTACGAGGAAGTCTGGACGAATCCGAAGTCAAGGACGACCTGGGCGAGGGCTACGAGAAAGTCTGGACGAATCCGAAGTCAAGGACGACCTGGGCGAGGGCTACGAGGAAGTCTGGACGAATCCGAAGTCAAGGACGACCTGGGCGAGGGCTACGAGGACGTCTGGACGAATCCGGAGTCAAGGACGACCTGGGCGAGGGCTCGAGGAAGACGAACGAAGTCGACCTGGGCGAGGGCTACGAGGAAGTCTGGACGAATCCGGAGTCAAGGACGACCTGGGCGAGGGCTACGAGGAGTCGGACGAATCCGGAGTCAAGGACGACCTGGGCGAGGGCTACGAGGACGTCTGGACGAATCCGAAGTCAAGGACGACCTGGGCGAGGGCTACGAGGAAGTCTGGACGAGTCGTCGAGGACGACCTGGGCGAGACCCTTCGAGGACATGTGGACCTCGAGGACGGATGAATGTCACCAAGGACAGGAAGACGAGGACGACAGGGGCGAGCAAATCATGGGGATGGATCGAGGACGAGTTGACACTGTGACGGCGCACGCGGGAACGAAATGACCGGCCATGCAGGTCTACTCCTTGAAGCAAGTCCAATGGCGCCTCGAGGACAAGGTGGCCGAGCGATATGGCGGGACTAGAAGCATAATCATGTACAGAGCCCCGACTGGAGTCAAGACAACACTTATGATTGACCTAGAATGACCTCGATCCTACGCTGGCCGTGGCACACCAGCCACTGAATCAAAAATAACAATAATGATGGCAAAAAAGATCATGATAATAATGATACTGATAGTAAAGATAATGAAAACGATAATGGTAATAAGAATATTGATAATGATAATGGCAATGAGAATGTTGATAATGATAATGATAATATCATTATCATTTCCTTTTATCATCGTTATTATTGCTATTTTATTATCAGTATTTTTGCTAGCATTAAAAGAAGCAGTAGTAGCTGCAATGACAGTGTAAAATCAGTAACAGCAGCAGCAAATATAAACGTGGGCAGTTGTAGATGAAATAATTTTATTAACAATATCATCATGAATCTTATCATTTTCATACATCACGCTATTTTAATTTTCTCGAAATAGCGTTCCTCGAATCAGCCTTCCTCCTTTCTACTTTTATCAAGTGATATCCATACTGAATTATTCAACCCTGAATAATTATCGTTCGCTCGGCATATGCATTACGCAAATACGAATCCACAATTCATAAATCTCTTAATACAGAGAAGAAACAGGAATAGACGGTGATGCTGTGAACGGCAACAACAGAAAGGTAAGGAGATTCACAGGATTACTGACATCACCGGTATAAGCAGTTATTGTGTCACAGACTTCGGGGACTTCTTTCAGCAGCCACTGAGTGAGAGAGAGAGAGATAGAGAGAGGGAGAGGGAGAGGGAGAGAGAGAGGGAGGGGGAGGGGGAGGGGGAGGGGAGGGGGAGGGGAGGGGGAGGGGGAGGGAGAGGGAGAGGGAGAGGGAGAGGGAGAGGGAGAGGAGAGAGAGGAGGAGAGAGAGAGAGAGAGAGAGAGAGAGAGAGAGAGAGAGAGAGAGAGAAGACAGAGAGAGAGGAGAGAGATGAGAGAGAGAGAGAGAGAGAGAGAGAGAGAGAGAGAGAGAGAGAGAGAGAGAGAGAGAGAGAGAGAGAGAGAGAGAGAGAGAGAGAGAGAGAAGACGAGAGAGAAAGAACAGAGAGAGAAAGACAGAGAGAGAGAGACAGACAGACAGAGACAGGCAGACAAACAGGCAAGACAGACAACAAACAGACAGAGACAGACAAACAAACAGACAGAGACAGACAGAGACACAGACGACAGTTAGACAGTTAAACAGATAGAGAAAGAGAGACCGAGCGAGCGAAGGAGGGGTTTAAATCATTTTGGTCTCGAAGCTGTATTCTTCAGTAATTCATCTCCACCAAAAGTAGATTCACCCAGACCAGAGATTTGCACGAAAAGCAAGGAAATTTAAAGGGAAGAGGACGAAGAATCAGAACGAAAAGAATGTGATTTCTTTGTAAATGTAATTCCCTTTCAAAAATCTCCGTCCAAATATGATTCCAGCAATTTTTTTTTTCTCTCTCTCTGCCATTTTATCTTCGTCTTTTATCCTCATTATTTTCCTTTGGCGAGTGAAAATAAAAAAGCAAAAATGATATTTTATTCGAAATACACACAATGACTTTTGAAAGCTGGTTCCCCATCAAACGGAGAAAGTCATTCATGAAGCTAAAGTAACCGTTTAGAGCTTGCTAATGAGCACATTTTTACCCTGTTAATTTTTCCTTTCTCGTATTTCCTTATCCGTCTTTTCCTTCCTCTTCTCTTCCTGCTCTTGCCATCATCGCCCGGTATTTCGTCTTTCTTTCCTTTAGTTTCTCGTTTTATTCCCTCCCCTTCCTTCCATCTCTATTCTTGTCTTCTACTTCCTCTTCTCATTCTCCTCTTTTCCCTCTTTCATTCTTTCTCCATCTCCTCTCGCTTTCCTCTCTCGCCCTTTTCCCTCTTTCTCTCAGTATCTTTATTATCACCTTATTTCTCTCTCTTCCTTTCTCGTCTTTCGCTCTTCTTCCTCCCTTCCATATCCCTCATTTATCCTGATCCCCTTTTCTCATGTCCTTCCCCACCCCCCACCCCACACTATTTTCCCTTCCCTCCTTCCCTTTTCGCTTTTCTTATCTCCATTTTCCTCTTCCTTTCCCCTTCACACAGACACAGACAGACGCACTTACCCTCTCTCCTACTCCCCCCTCCCCTACCTCTCCCCCTCCCTTTTTTAATTCCTTCTCTAATTACACCATGTAGGACAAAACCCCATGGGAGGAAGATGGGAGGAAAGGAGAGAACGGATAAGGAGAGGAGGGATGATTGTTGCAAATAGTCATGTTGCAGAGTGTTGCCTGCACCTAACGCAACAGTTTCATTGTCAGATAAAAAATGCAATCCTGATCTGTGAAGAGAAAAA
>NW_020869859.1:73483-75983 GCF_003789085.1 Penaeus vannamei
CATTGCATTTTATTGCGTGCTTGTGTATCGTACAATACTAACAATAAAAGTAATCTAGTTAATTCCATTTTTTTTTTTTTTTTTTTTACAGTGGATATTCTTTGCTGTGGCATTCTGTATGTTAATTTGCTTCTAAATTGCCCCCTGCGTGCAAGGAATGGCCGGGGTTACCCTCCACTGGCGGCGCGGGGGGGGGTTGAATGCTAGGCAGCAAGATTGCAAGACGAGAAAACTACAGCTGCACAACACAGCACTGTGCGGTTTATACGTAGATATATATGCTTACGTCTGCATCTGCTTTTACATCTCTCTGTGCACCTCAGCATCTATGTCTGCATTTTCTATCTGTTCACGGGATGTATGTTTTTCTTCCTACATTTCTTACTCACATCATTATCTTTTTAGCTATTTATTTTATTTTTTTCGGGAGAAAATATAGAATAGTATCCACACAAATTACGGTTTGGATAATTGGACATTTTTTCACCATTCAATAACGGATCCTCGAAAATTAACATTGAACTGGTAATAATTACCATTCTAAACATATTGCCTAATAGACACTTTCATCTCCCTCAGTATAGAAGTATTAGAAGGTATTATTTAGGTTATTCTACACACACACATATACAAATATATATTTAAATTAATGAATAAATTCATACATGCACACACACACACACACACACCACACACACACATATATATATATATATATATATATATATATATATATATATATATATACATGTATGTATACATATATATATATATTGTGTGTGTACACACACACACACACACACACACACACACACACACACACACACACACATATATATATATATATATATATATATATATATATATATATATATATATATCGTACATACACATATATCTATATCTATCCACCGAGGCATCACACTGCTCAGTATACCTGGCAAGGTTCTCGCCCACATCTGAGACATATCAGAGACCATCTACTGAGGCACCAGAGACCGGAGTAATCTGGATTCACTCCTGGTAAGTCCACAATAGACCGTATCCTTGCGCTTCGAGTCATTGTAGAGCGCCGTCGTGAGTTCGGGCGTGGGTTGTTTGCAGCCGGAATCACTCTGGGAGATCCTGAGACTGAGAGGAATTTCAACAAAGATTATTGGACTAATAGCAAGTCTGTATACTGGTACTGAAAAGTGCTGTAAAGTGTGGTGGGGCCTGTCGAACTTTCCTGTTAGTTCAGGAGTGAGGCAAGGCTGTGTTCTTGCACCAACACTTTTCAACTCTTGCATGGACTGGATACTGGACAGAGCTACTGTTCAAAGTCATTGTGGAGCAACTCTGGGCAATATCAAGGTTACCGACCTTGACTTTGCTGATGTTGCTATTCTATCTGAGTCCTTGGAATCCTTAGTGTTGGCTCCAGATGCACTTGTTCAGTTGGCACGTGCTTGACAATGAAGTCTCACAGAGCTTTACATACCTTAGTAGTGTTATTCATAACTCTGAGTTGTCAGACCAGTAGCAGGGGTCATGAACTCTCTCGACAAGAGTATTTGGAGATGCCGATACCTGTGCAGAAGGACCAAGCTACGTGTCTTCAAGGCCCTGATAATGCCAGTTTTGCTATACGGTAGTGAAACCTGGACATTATCCTGTGCCTTGGAGTCTGGTCTTGTTGCCTTTTTGTAATAAGTCTTGCGCCGGATCATGGAGTATGTGTCCATCCAACAGTTGCACCGTGAGACTGGCACAGGACCTGTTACCTGCACAATCCATGATCGCCAACTCAGGCTATACGGCCACCTGGCTCGTTTTCCTCAGGATGATCCTGCCCACCAGGTTGTCTCTGTTCGAGACAACCCTGGGTGGAGGATGCCTGTGGGACGACCTAGGAAGTCATGGCTTGGGCAGATCGATCAAACCGGTTGTGAGGAGCTTGAAATGGGCCGAATCCCTGCCTGGCGGCTTGCCATGAGGGACCCTCGTAGGTACAAGCATAGGGTGGATGCGGTAATGCGCCCCCATCGGCGTTAGCTCTATGATGATATATCTATCTATATATATACACATACATACCGACATATACATACATACATACATATATATATATATATATATATACATATACATATATATATATATATATATATATATATATATATATATATATATGTAATTATACATACATCAATATATCAATTGAACTCAACCATGTACCATATCCTCCAGGACGTCGACAGCCATAGATCATTCTTTACTGCGCCTCGCTGTACACAATTGGGCTTGTGCCGTGCCACCCACAAGCTTTATCAGACTGCCTGGGTGCCTTTCCGTTGTCTTCCTCTTCCTTGTTTTCCTTCCACCATTCCAGTCATGATCAAGTTTTCCATCTCTACTTCTCTGAACGTGATCAAGTAACTTCAACTGTCTTCCTCTGTCTGTCCTCATCGACTCCCTGTTTTCCCCTCCCATCTCCAAGACTGCTTCGTTCGTTAGTGTA
>NW_020869859.1:80983-85983 GCF_003789085.1 Penaeus vannamei
ATCTAAGGATGGAAAGATGGATTTGGAAGTTATACGTAGAGTATAGGCAGTTTATATGAATTGGAGAAAGGTGTCTAATGTTTTGTGTGACAGAAAGATAAGCGCAAAGGTTAAAGGCAAATTATACAAAACAACTTAGGCAAAGAATTGGTCAATGAAAAAGTTACAAGAAAGAAAAGAAAGTTTGAGGTTGAGGAGATGAAGATGCCGATGCGGATGTGTGAACAAGACAATTAGATTAGGAACGAAAGGATTAGAGGGAAAGTGAAGGTTGAAAAGTTTTCTAAGTACAGGAAAGAAGATTACAATGGTACGGACATGTTATGAGAGGAAATTATGTTGGCAGAAGAGTAATGGAATTGGAGGTGGATGGAAGACGTGGTAGAAGGAGGCCGAAAAGAAGATGGATGGGAAATATAAAGAGCGATTAAAAGGAAAAGAACTGAGCTGACTGGAAGAGATTAAGGATAAGGATAAGTCCGATATGCGAAGCTGAGCCTTGCTCGGTCTATGAAGGGAGCCCGGACTGTGCCAACTAATGTCAACTCGATCAACGTGTGTCAGCGAGTGCTGACGCGACAGAGCTTAGTCCTACCCACCTTGCCCAGCCACAGCAGTAACCTCCGGCGACAAGTGCAACTTCACTCACCTGGGGCGTGAACCGTCGACCCTCGGATGAGAAGCCGAACTGTACTAGCCTGGGGGCAAGGAGGAGGTTGGTCAAAAATACCGCATAGAAGCGGAAAAAAGGCAAAATAAAAAATTAAGAATATATATAATCATATTATACATACATACATAATACATACATATATATATATATATATATATATATATATATATATATTATATATATATATATATATATAATATATATAATTATAATATATATATATATATATATATATATATATATTACATGTATTTATATATACATTATTTGCATATATGTATATATATATATCTATCTATTATCTATCTATATTATCTATTATTATATACATATATATACATATACACATATATATATATATATATATATATATATATATATATATATATATTATATATATATATATATATATATATATATATATATATATATATATATATATATATATATATATATATATATATATATATATATATATATATATATATATATATATATATATATATATATATATATATATATATATATATAGAATATATATATGTATAATGATGCATCTATAAAGACATGTCATAAAGTATATCTAGACCTACAAGAACGAATAACGTTCACAAAAATAAAAAAAGAATAACCCGCGATAGCACTAATTACCACCACACACCACTGGACGCAACACGAAGCTCCCAACAGCCCTTCAATCTGGAAATTTCTGGAAGAGACTTTCCACTCGACTCCCGCAATGGCAGTCGATCTCAATTAGTCTTGCGTCACTCTGGCTCCTACTCCCCCCCCTCCCCCCTCAGGACCTTCCCCCCAATCCCGGAACCCCCCCCCTTGGAGGAATATATTTTTTTATTGTTTTATTTAGATTTCGTCTTTTTTTTTGTCTTTAATTTTCTTTTTTTCTTTAGTTCTCGTTTTATTTAGATTTTTTGTCTTAATTTTCTGTTTTTTTCTTTAGTTCTCGTTTATTTAGATTTCCTTTTGTCTATATCTTTCTGTTTTTTTTTTTATAATTCTCGTTTAAACTATCCTGTTCACCTCTTTCTTTGGTATTTTCTCTCCGAATCTCTGTGTTTCTGTCTTTTTCTCTCCTTTCGTTCTTCTTTCTCTCTTTTTAACCTTTCCTATTTCTCCCTGATCGTATCGACTCTGGCTTCGCCCATTGGTTCTCTTCTTTTTATCTTTTTTTCTTATTTCTCCCTCTTCCCTCTGTTTTATTTTCACTCGGTAGCTCTTCCTTTTCCCCCGGTTTAGCCTCGTATCTTTCTGTCTTCCTCTGATTCTTCTACTCTCTCTCTCTCTCTCTCTCTCTTCTCTCTCTCTCTCTCTCTCTCTCTCTCTCTCTCTCTCTCTCTCTCTCTCTCTCTCTCTCTCTCTCTCTCTCTCTCTCTCTCTCTCTCTCTCTCTCTCTCTCACTCTCTCTCTCTCTCTCTCTCTCTCTCTCTCTCTCTCTCTCTCTCTCTCTCTCTCTCTCTCTCTCTCTCTCTCTCTCTCTCTCTCTCTCTCTCTCTCTCTCTCTCTCTCTCTCTCTCTCTCTCTCTCTCTCTCTCTCTCTCTCTCTCTCTCTCTCTCTCTCTCTCTCTCTCTCTCTCCTAATAACATGTAAATATTATTGGCTGCGATGATATGTTTGTTTGCTATTTGTTAGTGTATTTTATTTGTCCCAGTCTGTGGGTTTTGTTAATTGATCATTTGAAAAATTGTCAGTTTTCGTGGCTTTTTTTGTTTATTATTCATTAAATAACAAATATTACAATGTTTCCAAAAATAGGTCTCTTCACTTTTATACTCGTATATGCATTGAAGAATGTACATTACAAAATATGCTTGAATATAGCAAAGGATATATATATATATATATATATATATATATATATATAATATATATACACATATATATATATATATATATATATATATATATATATATATATATATATATATATATATATATATATATATATATATATATATATATATATATATATATATATATATATATATATATATATATATATATTATATATATATATATATATATATATATATATATAAAATGTCTGACAAAAATAAGTAACACAGAAGACGGATAATATTTGTATTTGGAAGTAAAAATCACTTAGTATAAAAAAAACTTGTTAGTATCAAAGAAAACTTGTTAGTGTAAAAGGAAACTTGTTAGTATCAAAGAATTGTTAGTATCAAAGAAAACTTGTTAGTATCAAAGAAAACTTGTTAGTGTAAAAGAAAACTTGTTAGTATCAAAGAATTGTTAGTATCAAAGAAAACTTGTTAGTAAAACGACAACTTGTTAGTAGTATCAAGAAAACTGTTATACAAAGAAAACTTGTATCAAAGAAAACTTGTTAGTATAAAAAACTTGTTAGTATCAAAGAAAACTTGTATCAAAGAAAACTTGTTAGTATAAAAAACTTGTTAGTATAAAAAACTTGTTAGTATCAAAGAAAACTTGTATCAAAGAAAACTTGTTAGTATAAAAAACTTGTTAGTATCAAAGAAAACTTGTTAGTATAAAAAACTTGTTAGTATAAAAAACTTGTTAGTTATAAAGAAAACTGTAAAGAAAACTTGTTAGTATAAAAAACTTGTTAGAAAATAGAAAAACTTGTTAGTATAAAAACTTGTTTAGTATCAAAGAAAACTTGTTAGTATCAAAGAAAACGTTGTTATATCAAAGAAAACTTGTTAGTATAAAAACTTGTTAGTATAAAAAACTTGTTAGTATCAAAGAAAAAGAAAACTTGTTAGTATAAAAAACTTGTTAGTATCAAAGAAAACTTGTATAGAAAACACGTATCTGTTAGTAAAAAACTTGTTAATAAAAAACTTGTTAGTATCAAAGAAAACAAAAAAACTTGTTAGTATCAAAGTAAACTTGTATCAAAGAACTTTGTTAGTATAAAAAACTTGTTAGTATCAAAGAAAACTTGTATCAAAGAAAACTTGTTAGTATAAAAAACTTGTTAGTATCAAAGAAAACTTGTTAGTATAAAAAACTTGTTAGTATAAAAAACTTGTTAGTACTTGTATCAAGAAAACTTGTTAGAAAAACTTGTTAGTAATCAAAACTTGTATAAAAAAACTTGTTTAGTATAAAAAACATTGTTAGTATCAAAAAAACTTGTTAGTATAAAAAACTTGTTAGTATAAAAAACTTGTTAGTATCAAAGAAAACTTGTATCAAAGAAAACTTGTTAGTATAAAAAACTTGTTAGTATAGTATCAAGAAAACTTGTTAGTATAAAAAAAGAAAACTTGTTCAAAGAAAACTTGTATCAAAGAAAACTTGTTAGTAAAAAACTTGTTAGTATAGTAGAAAAAACTTGTTTAGTAAAAACTTGTTAGTATAAAAAAACTTGTTAGTATCAAAGAAAACTTGTATCAAAGAAACTTTGTTAGTAAAAAAAAACTTGTTAAGTATAAAAAACTTGTTAGTATCGAAAGAAAACTTGTATCAAAGAAAACTTGTTAGTATAAAAACTTGTTAGTATCAAAGAAAACTTGTTAGTATAAAAAACTTGTTAGTATAAAAAACTTGTTAGTATCAAAGAAAACTTGTATCAAAGAAAACTTGTTAGTATAAAAAACTTGTTAGTATAAAAAACTTGTTAGTATCAAAGAAAACTTGTTAGTATCAAAGAAAAGGCAAATTTCCATTCTCTGTAAAACCAACCCAATCTGCCACCGTACTTAAAAAGGTAAGAATATCCCTAACATACTTCCCGGTCAGGAGGTCAAGAGGTCAGGAGGTCAGGAGGTGAATTTACACAAGGTCAACGAACTGGGAACGATGCCAAAGTATTAGTCGGTCCCAACTTTCCATATTTCTACAGATTACTTAAATTGCTTGTACTAGATAAACCCTTAGAGTTAAAAAGAAGAAGAAAAGAAAATAATTCGTACTGGGCTTTTAGTGTGTGCGTGTGTGTGTGTGTGTGTGTGCGTGTGCATGTGCGTGTGCGTGTCTCGTGCCGTTTGAGGACGAAATCGTGTTTTTTTCCCGACTATACATAGCTACATCCGGGAGGTCAGAAATAACGAACAGCAAAGAAATTAAAAGAACGTATATTTTACTTGGACTCATAAGGAGTTCGCTATAAAGAGCCCTATTCCGTAGTCTATTCTCTGTCAAAAAAGATTTGCTCTCCTGTGACTCTTTTTTAACTTCATATGCGTTGTGACCTTTGACCTCTCTACCTGTGCTTCATTCTTGCTAATCATGCCTAAGGACTATGTTAAGAATAAGGCCGTTTAAAGGGAATAGATGAAGCATCTCCTCCGAATATTCAAGAAGAAATTATTT
>NW_020869859.1:95983-98483 GCF_003789085.1 Penaeus vannamei
GAATGATCAGGTAAATTGGAAATTATTGATAATGAAGCAGTAATAATGATGGGTAATAGGTAAAGTTAACAATTGATTAATGGTGACAATTTGATTAATGATGATAATACTGATTAACTTCATTATGATAATTACTAATTGGTAAAAAGAAATAAATAATAGTCAATGTTAATGATATTAAGTGATAGTAAAAATAATAAAAGTAGTAATGATAATATACATAATAAGCATTAATTCACAAATAACAGCAGCAATAATGAAAATTAATACTATAACAATAATGATTACAACAACAATAATAGTAATCTATAAAATTTTGATAATGATAATATAAAGAAACAATATAATGAGAACTGCATATGCTGTTAATAAAATTAATAATAATAATAATAATAATAATATTAATAATAATAATACTAATGATAATAACAACAGTAATAGTGATAGTAATAATAACAGTCACAATAATGCTCATGATAATAGTAACAATGATTTTAATGATAAAAGTTATAAAAATAGCAATTATAATAAAAATGATATTAGTAATAATAAGAATAATGATATTAGCAATAATTAAAATAACAACAGAACATAAACAATAACAATAACAAATAACAAAAATATTAAAGAGAATAAACGCTATTAACAATAATGACAATAATGACAAAGCAACAACAACAACAGGAAAAATAACAAAAATATTTAAAAAATAAAGTTATGAACAATAATTATAATTAAAATGATTATATTACTAAACCTAGTTCATACGACACATTGTTTTGAAGAAATGATTCATGATAGACGAAATGAATTGACAAGAGAAACTTACAAGATGAGTTTTGTCTTAAATCGATTGTAAAATGACATCATCATCAATATGGACATCTTTAATTGAGTCATTTTCATAAATGTCATTACTGTTGTCATCCTTCGTAACACTGTCATGAGCGATAAAATACCACTCTTATGATGATGTGAATTTAAAGGTAACCAATACGTAAATTTTAATATACATTTTGACTATCTCTCTCTCTCTCTCTCTGTCTCTCTCCCCCCCCCCCCCTCTTCTCTCCCTATTCTCTCTGTCGTCTGTGCTCCCTCCCCCCCCTCTCTTCATCCCCCCCACCCCCCCCTCCCCCCCCGCCCCCCCCCCCCGCCCCCCCCCCCCCCTGCCTCCTGCCCCCCACTCACCTCCCACCCCTCTCTCTCCATTCTCTTCCTCTTCTCTCTCTCTCTCTCTTCTACTCTCGCCCTCCCTCCTTCCCCCCCCCCTCTCTTCTCTCTCTCTCTTCATCTCTCTCTCTCCTCTCTCCTCTCTCTCTCTCTCTCTCTCTTCTCTTCTCTCTCTCTCTCTCTCTCTCCCTCTCCCCTCCCTCCCCCCCCCTCTCTCTCTGCTTCTCTCTCTCTCTCTACTCTTCTCTCTCTCTCCTACTCTTCTCTCCCTTCTCTCTCTCTCTCTCTATTCTCCTCATCGGAAAGATGCAGAAGAAGAACTACACATTAAAAAATATTCCCAGTTCTTGTATGAAAAAGACTTCTATATAAAAGTACTTCAGTGCCTTTTACTGTCTAAGGGATAACACAGAAGAACCTGAAAGTGCAAAGCCCTGAAGCTGGAAACGGAAAGTTATCCTTTATCTTTTTATTTCGTTCTCTTATTTTTGGTCATATTTACGTAAAGCGGTTTATCAAAGTTTACCGAGTAATCATACCTAGAGAATAATGAACTTATAATTTTGTTTACAACTTTCCAAGACATTCGTTAGTGAATGTTATCGCCAGGAAATGTTCCAGTGCAAAACATCATTAATTTTTAATGACGGGAATTAAAGTCTGATACAAGTTTCAGGAAAATGTTACTTTCTGTCACCAAGTAAAGATCAAAGGAGATTAAGATAAGTTAATAATAAAAAAAGCCTTTGTGATTTCGGTGGTGTTTGTAAAACAGCTTTCTACCCCCTCTCTCTCTCTCTTCTCTCTCTCTCTCTTCTCTTCTCTCTTGTCTCTCTCTCCTCTCTCTCTCTCTCTGTCTCTGTCTCTGTCTCGTGTCTCTCTCTCTCTCTCTCTCTCTCTCTCTCTCTTCTCCTCTCTCTCTCTCTCTCTCTCTCTCTCTCTCTCTCTCTCTCTTTCTCTATCTCTATCTCTATCTCTCTCTCTCTCTCTCTCTTTCCCCGCATATGAAGAAAGTTTTAATGAATGCATTTAATGGTTCGATATGTTTCTATTCATTATTAGTTATATGTATATATTAAGTATTCTTCAGTATTTTATCACCTATCCATGACTATTTAACACTGAATATTTGCCTCACTGATTAGACGGGGCAAATTCCCAACACACCAATATCTTGCTTGCTATTGAAGTAGATTATTAAAAGATAACATTGCTAAAAATCAAATATGTGAGAAAAAAAAGAAAAGAAAAGAGAAGAAAGAAAAAAAAATCTTTAAATATATACATTGTCGACTTTTTACCATCCGTTGTCTTGAGCTTTGGGAAT
>NW_020869859.1:135983-140983 GCF_003789085.1 Penaeus vannamei
CAAAGATTATATCCTAACCAATGTGTCATAACAGTATTTTTGTATTTTTCTAATTTCCTTTTTTTTTTTTCTTTTCCTTCTTTTTCTTTCTTTCTTTTTATCTCTCCTTTATTCTTTCTTTTCCTTCTTTTTCTTTCTTTCTTTTTATCTCTCCTTTTTTTCTTTCTTTTCTTTCTTTTCTTATTCTCTTTTTCTTTCTTTCCTTCTTCTTTATCTCTCCTTTTTCTTTCTTTTCCTTCTTTTTCTTTATCTCTCCTTTTTTCTTTCTTCCTACCCCATAACATATGATCTACGTCTTCATTTTTCAAACGCTCCAAGCAACAGCCCCGACTACCATCTCCCGTTTTCTTTCTCTTTCATTTACGGGCAGACGCACATAAATAAACGGAGACAGACAATAAATCATGAAGAATTCCTCGTATTCCACACCTCGACATTGTCTTGCTTTATTCATTTTCCTTTATCACTTCCCATTCCTGATTCACTGGAAGTCCTATAACACTCGATCAGTTTTTTTGTTTTTTTTTTTTTTATTATGTTTTTCTTTCTCTTTAATCATTTTTTAGCGTGTTTCCCTCTTCCCCCATCCGCTTTTTTCGAGTTGGAAAATAAAGTATTATGCAATTTTCCGCTGACAGGAAATTGATATTGCTGTCTGTGTACATACGCACACGTGTACAAACAAACACAAAGGTGTACATACGTATACATATGTATGTATATTTGTATATAAATATATTGACAGATAAAATACAGGCCAACAATACAGGCCTAGAAAGAATAAAAAAGACAGTAAAATAAAGACGGAAAAAGACAGATAAACACAGACAAACAGCCATATACACAGACAAATCAACAGACAGAGGATAGTGCATTCTGGCGTCGCCCTCTCAAGTTCTCTAAAGCAAAACAAGTTCTCTAAAGCAAACAAGTTCTCTAAAGCAAACAAGTTCTCTAAAGCAAACAAGTTCTCTAAAGCAACTTTTCTAAGCTCAAGTTCCTCTATCTTGTTCTGTTCTTGTCTCTGTTCTGTTCTTGTTCTTGTTCTTGTTTCTTGCTTCTTTTCTTGCTCTTGCTCTTTGCTCTTGTTCTTGCTCTTGCCTCTTGCTCTTGCTCTTCTTGCTCTGCTCTTGCTCTTGCTCTTGCTCTTATCTTGTTCTTGTTCTTGTTCTTGTTCTTGTTCTTGTTCTTGCTCTTGCTCTTGCTCTTGCTCTTGCTCTCTGCTCTTTTCTTGTTCTTGTTCTTGTTCTTGCTCTTGCTCTTGCTCTTGCTCTTGTTCTTGCTCTTGTTCTTGTTCTTGTTCTTGTTCTTGCTCTTGTTCTTGCTCTTGCTCTTGTCTTGCTTGCTCTGCTCTTGCTCTTGCTCTTGTTCTTGCTCTTGCTTCTTGCTCTTTCTTGTTCTTTTCTGTCTGCTCTTGCTTCTTGCTCTTGTTTCTTGTCTTGTTCTTGCTCTTGCTCTTGCTCTTTGTTTTTTTCTTGCTTGCTCTTGTCTTCTTGTTCTCTTGCTCTTGCTCTTGTTCTTGCTCTTGTTCTTGTGCTCTTGTTCTTGCTTGTTCTTGCTCTTGCTCTTGCTCTTGTTCTTGCTCTTGCTCTCTGTCTTGCCTCTTGCTCTTGTTCTTTGTGTCTTGTTCTTGCTCTTGTTCTTGCTCTCGAAAGAACGACTCGACAGAAACCATGAACAAAGAGGATGAATATAAAGAACAAATGTACGATGCTGTATTGGGACTAATACTGATCATAGTTATGTGATGAGAAACGTAATATTAATCTAGGAATACTTGTAATGTCTTTATGAAAGTCAATAAATCGTTTATTTATTTAATTCTTTTATTATTATTTTATTATTTTTTTTTTTTTTGCTTTGCTTTGAAGGATTTTCCTCCTTTTTTCACAGCACTCCTGCTTTGAGAATTTTATTTTCATAGTCATGACTCTTTTCATTTTTTTCCAGCCACAGGAAACTGCTTGTATCGTTCAATGAAACAGATGTGCTTGCAGCTCCTCAACTGAAGGCATTAGATCAAGCAGTGCCACAGACCTTATATGACTTATATAACTTTACTAATGACTAACTTATATGAACTTATATAACTTATATGACTAACTAACATTATATATGACTTATATAACTTATATGACTAACTTATATGACTTATATAACTTATATGACTAACTTATCATGACTAAACTTATATGGACTAACTTATATGACTAACTTATATGACTATATAACTTATATGACTAACTTATATGACTTATATAACTTATATGACTAACTTATATGACTTATATAACTTATATGACTAACTTATATGACTTATATAACTTATATGACTAAACTTATATGACTTATACTTATATGACTAACTTATATGACTTACTATAAACTTATATGACTAACTTATATGACTTATATAACTTATATGACTAACTTATATGACTTATATAACTTATATGACTAACTTATATAGACTTATATAAACTTATATGGACTAACTTATATGGACTTATATAACTTATATGACTAACTTATATGACATACTTATATGTTTAACTTATATGACAACTTAAATGACTAACTTATATGAATAACTTATATAATAACTAAATGACTTATATAACTTATATGACTAAACTTATATGACTTATATAACTTATATATAACTTAATATGACTTTTATATAACTTATATGACTAACTTATATGATTATATAACTTATTATTGACTAACTTATATGACTACTTATATGACTTATATACTTTATGACTATATGACTAACTTATATGACTAATAACTTATATAGACTTATATAACTTATATGACGACTAACTTATATGACATATAACTTATATGACTAACTTATAATGATCATATAACGTATCATTGACTAACTTATATGAATAACTTATATGCTTTAAAACTTATAATGACTAACTTTTAAATGACTAACTTATATCAATAACTTATATGGACTAACTTATATGAATAACTTAACTAACTTATATGACTAATTTATATAACTTATATGAATAACTTTGACTAATATACTAACTTATATGTTACTTATCATTAACTTAAATGACTAACTATACTTATACTTAACAATAACTTATATGACTAACTTATATGAATAACTTAAATGACTAACTTATATGAATAACTTAAATGATTATCTTATATGAATAACTTAAATGACTAACTTATATGAATAATTAACTGTACTTAACTTATATGAATAACTGACTTATATTAACTTATATGAATAACTTATATGTTTAACTTATATGAATAACTTATATGACTAACTTATATGATAACTTATATGACTAATATGACTAACTTAAATGACTAACTTATATGAATAACTTAAATGACTAACTTATATGAATAACTTATATGACTAACTTATATTAACTTAATATGACTAAACTTAAATGACTAACTTATATGAATAACTGACTAAAATGACTTAACTCTTATATGAATAACTTATATGACTAACTTGGCGTTTGATGAGAAGATAACAAACTTGATTCACATTTGTCAAGTTGTTCATACTTTTAACTCCTATAGAAGCTCAAGTTGTAAATCAAGTGACATGATTCGCATTTCCTGATCAACATTTCAGGCACAATCAGATGTTTAATTAAGTAAAGAGAATATATAGAGTGATTAAAAAAAAAATAAGAAAGTAAAGAGATTTAAAGAAAATATATAGAGTGATTTAAAGAAAATATATAGAGAGATTTAAATACTCTCTTTCACTTCACATCTGGAAAAGACAAACTCATACCATCTATAAAAAAAAAATAATAATGTTAATAATCAAATACAAGATCAAGAGAGAGTGAGTGAGAGAAAAAAAAAAAATAAAAAAGCTTGATAAAGAAAAGAAAGATGAAGGACATTTAAATAAAAAAAGGAAGAAGAATAGGACCATAAAAGATAAAAAAAAACAAGGAAAAGAAAAATCAAATAGATTTCCGTGAAGCATTTATATTCAGATCAGAAATCAAGAAAAAAAAAACACGAGATGTCATCAAAGGAAATATGCAAATTAGAGAATGCGCTGGAGGTGCAGAAAAATACAAGATCCAGTTTCAATCAGATTTTGAAAAAGTCGTAATCAAGCAATTGGAGTTAGAATTATAAAAGCATAAGTGAATGTCTGCTAAAAGGGAATGTCGAGGCATTTTTTCTTTCTCTCCCTTTTTCTCTTTTTCTTTCTATCAATATCTATCTCTTTATCTCTCTCTCTTTCTCTGTCTGTGGCTATGTCTCTCTCTCTCTCTTTTTCTCTGTCTCTCTCTATCTTTCGACCTATCTATCTATCTATCTATCTATCTAGTTATCTCTCTCTCTCTCTCTCTTTTCTCTGTCTCTCTGTCTCTCTCTATCTTTCGACCTATCTATCAATATCTATGTAGTTATTTCTCTCTCTCTCTCTCTTTTTCTCTGTCTCTGTATCTCTCTCTCTCTTTTTCTCTGTCTCTGTCTCTCTCTCTCTGTCTCTCTATATCTTTCGACCTATCTATCAAAATCTAGTTATTTCTCTCTCTCTCTTTTTTCTCTGTCTGTCTGTCCTGTCTGTCTCTCACTTCTCTCTCTTCTCTCTCTCTCTCTCTCTCTCTCTCTCTCTATATATATATATATATATAATATATATATATATATATATATAATCTTTCGACCTATCTATCAATCTCCATCTAGTTATTTCTCTCTCTTTCTTTTTTCTCTTGTCTGTCTTTTGTATGTTTGTCTCTGTCTTTGTCTCTCTCTCTCTCTCTCTCTCTCTCTCTCTCTCTCTCTCTCTCTCTCTCTCTATAATATATATATATATATATATATATATATATATATATATATATATATATATATTATATATATATATCCCTCTCTCTCACACACACACACTCGCACACACACATCAAAGACATGTATGTGTGGTATCATAACCAAACAGTAACATTATTAGCGATAATTAACCAATTATACTA
>NW_020869859.1:145983-150983 GCF_003789085.1 Penaeus vannamei
ACAATATGGGAGTCCACAATTCTTTTCCTTGTTTTTCTCTTTCTCTTTTCTTTCCAGTGAATATTTATCCGGCCTTCCCTCAATTCTTTTATTTTCATGTTCTTCTTTCTTTCTTTCCAGTGAATATTCATCCGGCCCCTTCCTCAATCTCTTTCTTTCTTATCCGGTTTTCTTTGTTTTCTTTCTCCTTCTCTTTTCTTATTAATAAAAAGTTATTGATATGATCCGCATATCTTTTCTTCTTATCAATTCCTTTCGTTGTGATTCTTCAAATTATTCCCTAATCACACTTAATCATCACGTCCCTTCCTTCACCTTTATCTTTATCTTCGTATTATCCTCTATTCCGTCATCATCCAATTATTTCACTCTCCTCCTACTTTATCGTCATCCCCCTATTCTACCATCCTCCTCTGATATCATCATCATTCTATCTCATTACCAACCTCATTATCCATCTCATTATCATCATCACTCTCTCTCTCTCTACCTGGACCTCGCCCTCTTGCACGTATCGGACACGTACCCGCGTCTACATGTATCCAAGGTCCACGGAAGCACCTGTACCGACCTTGTAATTGGAAAGGTACGAATGAGAACGAATATCTTCACAATACAAGAGATGTATTTAATAACCGGTTTCGATTACGTCTTCGTCAGAAATTCATGTATTTCTGACGAAGATGTAATCGAAACCGGTTAAATACATCTCTTGTATTGTGAAGATATTCGTTCTCATTCATACCTTTCCACATTTGTCAACATGAATCACCTAATAAATCTAATAATAATAATTATAAATAATAATAATAATAATATTAAATAATATTAAATAATAAATCTAATAATAATAATAATAATAATAATAATAAATTTAATAATAATAATAATAATAAACCTAACAAATCACCTACACCGACCTTGTATGTGTCCATCGCGGTATCCGAAACGACCGTGGGAAAAAGTCGGTCCTGAACCGGGGAAGCGAGGGTGGCGTCCTCCTCGACCTCGCTGAACCGGGGAAGCGAGGGTGGCGTCCTCACTCGACCTCCTGAACCGGGGAAAGCGAGGGTGGCGTCCTCCTCGACCTCCTGAACCGGGGAAGCGAGGGTGGCGTCTTCCTCGATCTCCTGAACCGGGGAAGCGAGGGTGGCGTCCTCCTCGACCTCCTGAACCGGGGAAGCGAGGGTGGCGTCTTCCTCGACCTCCTGAACCGGGGGAAGCGAGGGTGGCGTCCTCCTGCGACCTCGACCTCCTGAACCGGGAAGCGAGGGTGGGCGTCCTCCTCGACCTCCTGAACCGGGAAGCGAGGGTGGCGTCCTCCTCGACCTCCTGAACCGGGGAAGCGAGGGTGGCGTCTTCCTCGATCTCCTGAACCGGGGAAGCGAGGTGGCGTCGCTCCTCGACGCTCCTGAACCGGGGAAGCGAGGGTGGCGTCCTCCTCGATCTCCTGAACCGGGGAAGCGAGGGTGGCGTCTTCCTCGACCTCCATTCAAGCCTTCCGAATTAAAGCAATGCGTACTGCAAACATTGCAAAGAAATGCACCAAAAAAAAAAAGAAAAAAAAAAAGACCTCAGCGCTTCCCCGCGACCCGTTCGAGGCATCTTGGCCCTCAGCGAAAGGGTTAGCAGAGCGAAACAAAAGACAAATGACCTGTAAAAAGGAGATAGTGGTTTACGAGGAGCAATAAAAAGCTGAGAAGCAAAAAAAGAAGAGAAAAGGAAAGAATAAGAAAGAAAAAAAGAAGAAACCAAAGCTCTTCAAAGTTGATCATTAAAGATCGAGAGGAGAAGTAAGCAACAGGAAAAAGGAGAGAGAGAGAGAGGAGGGAGAGAGAGAGAGAGAGAGAGAGAGAGAGAGAGAGAGAGAGAGAGAGAGAGAGAGAGAGATTTGACAGACAGGTGGATGGAGAGACAGAGAGAGAGACAAACAGACAGACAGACAGAAAGAGACGGCAAAAAACATCGATAAGGAGACAGAAATGGCCGAAAAGATTGTTCGCTTGTTGTTTAGCCATTCAATTGCTAAACAACAAGCGAACAAAGTCTCTCTCTCCTCTCTCTCCTCTCTCTCTCTCTCTCATTCGCTCTCTCTCTCTCGTCTCTCTCTCTCTCGTCTCTCTCTCTCTCTCTCTCGTCTCTCTCTCTCTCTCTGCTCTCTCTGCTCTCCTCTCTCATCTGCTCTCTCTCATCTCTCTCTCTCTCTCTCTCTCTCATCTCTCTCCTCTCTCCTCTCTCTCTCTCTGCTGCTCGCTCTCTCCTCTCTCTTCTCTCTCTCTCTCTCTCTCTGCTTCTCTNATGTTCTTTCTAAAATTATTATTATTATTATTTTTTACAGAAAACGGACCAAAGCGCGAGCTTCGCCCGATGCCCCTCGGACGACTTCCTTGAGGAGAAGGTCGTCCTCCTCTTCCCTTCCTTGTCCTCCCGCAGGAGGTGTCGAGGGAAGGCGCGCCAGGTCTCACCGGCGGGGAACGTCTGGCGCCGGTCCTGCTTCGCCCTCAGCTTCAGCGCATCATCATAATGCGCGCTTCTTCTTCCCCTTCCTCCTTCCCTTCGTCTCGCCACGAAGAGCGATCGAGTCGAGGTCGACCGAGAAGCCGTCCTCTTCCTGGCAGGACACAGGGACCTTCTTCTTCGGCGTCGTCCTCTCCGCTCCTCGCGCCGCCATACCGGAAGCTCCCGACGGGGAAGACGAACGACTCGAGGTCGATCGAACACACTTCTGCGTCCTAGACAGGCATGCGAACAGCCTCTCCCAGGTCCTCCTCCTCGGCGGCCGCGGGGATCTCTTCCACCTCAACCGGGGTGGCGTCCTCCTCGACCTCCGGGGAGGCGAGTAACTCCATTAAAGCATTGTGAAAATCGCGTTCCAACCAATTAGAACGATTCTGCTGGACTACTGGACCTGTGTGGCGTCCTCCTCGACCTCCCTAAACCGGGAAGCGAGGGTGGCGTCCTCCTCGACCTCCGGGGAGGCGAGTGACTCCATTAAAGCATTGTGAAAATCGCGTTCCAACCAATTAGAACGATTCTGCTGGATCTACTGGACCTGGCGTCCTCCCTCGACTCCTAAACCGGGAAGCGAGGGTGGCGTCCTCCTCGACCTCCGGGGAGGCGAGTAACTCCATTAAAGCATTGTGAAAATCGCGTTCCAACCAATTAGAAACGATTCTGCTGACCTACTGGACCTGTGTGGCGTCCTCCTCGACCTCCTAAACCGGGGAAGCGAGGGTGGCGTCCTCCTTCGGGGAAGCGAGGGTGGCGTCCTCCTCGCGAACGGAAGCTGGCGTCCTCCTCGACCTCCGGAGGCGAGTAACTCCATTAAAGGATTGTGAGGGAGGGAGGGAAAAAGGAAGGGAGGGAAAAGAGGAGGCAAGGATGAGGAGGAGCAAGGAGGAGGGAGGCAAGGAGGGAGGGAGCAAGGAGGAGGGAGGCAAGGAGGGAGGAGGAGGAGGGAGAGGGAGAGGGAGGAGGAGAGGGAGAGGGAGGGAGGGAGGGAGGGAGAGGGAGAGGAGAGAGAGGGAGAGGGAGGAGAGGGAGAGGGAGAGGGAGAGGAAGAGAGAAGAGAGAGAGAGAGAGAGAGAGAGAGAAGAGAGAGAGAGAGAGAGAGAGAGAGAGAGAGAGAGAGAGAGAGAGAGAGAGAGAGAGAGAGAGAGAGAGAGAAGAGAGAGAGAGAGAGAGAGAGAGAGAAAGGAAGAGATAAAGAATGAAAGAGAAATGAGAGAGAGAGAATTTCCTTCTGAAGGAGGCGACGACGGCAGCCCGCTGGAGATAACGGCTGAGATGTGTGCTATATATATATATATATATATATATATATATATATATATATATATATATATATATATATATATATATATATATATATATATATAATATATATATATATATATATATATATATATATATACATATATATATATATATATATATATATATATATATATATATATATATATATATATATATATATATATATATATATATTTATGTATATTGTATGTTCTTTCTAAATTATTATTTTTTTTTACAGAAAACGGACCAAAGCGCGAGCTTCGCCCGATGCCCCTCGGACGACTTCCTTGAGGAGAAGGTCGTCCTCCTCTTCCCTTCCTTGTCCTCCCGCAGGAGGTGTCGAGGGAAGGCGCGCCAGGTCTCACCGGCGGGGAACGTCTGGCGCCGGTCCTGCTTCGCCCTCAGCTTCAGCGCATCATCATAATGCGCGCTTCTTCTTCCCCTTCCTCCTTCCCTTCGTCTCGCCACGAAGAGCGATCGAGTCGAGGTCGACCGAGAAGCCGTCCTCTTCCTGGCAGGACACAGGGACCTTCTTCTTCGGCGTCGCTCTCCCGCTCCTCGCGCCGCCATACCGGAAGCTCCCGACGGGGAAGACGAACGACTCGAGGTCGATCGAACACACTTCTGCGTCCTAGACAGGCATGCGAACAGCCTCTCCCAGGTCCTCCTCCTCGGCGGCCGCGGGGATCTCTTCCACCTCAAACCGTCCTCCTCGACCTCCGGGGAGGCGAGTAACTCCATTAAAGCATTGTGAAAATCGCGTTCCAACCAATTAGAACGATTCTGCTGGAACTACTGGGTCGTCCTCCTCGACCTCCTAAATCGGGGAAGCGAGGGTGGCGTCCTCCTCGACCTCCGGGGAGGCGAGTGACTCCATTAAAGCATTGTGAAAATCGCGTTCCAACCAATTAGAACGATTCTGCTGGACCTACTGGACCTGTGTGGCGTCCTCCTCGACCTCCTAAACCGGGGAAGCGAGGGTGGCGTCCTCCTCGACCTCCGGGGAGGCGAGTAACTCCATTAAAGCATTGTGAAAATCGCGTTCCAACCAATTAGAACGATTCTGCTGGATCTACTGGACCTGGGTGGCGTCCTCCTCGACCTCCTAGACCTTGTGGCGTCCTCCTCGACCTCCTAAACCTCCCGGGGAAGCGAGGGTGGCGTCCTCCTCGACCTCCGGGGAGGCGAGTAACTCCATTAAA
>NW_020869859.1:165983-170983 GCF_003789085.1 Penaeus vannamei
TGATTTGACTATGCTTGGCTGAAAAAGTTGACGGAAAGGTTTTCAGGCGGAAACAATCATGATCGTCTGGCTGGAAAATCGACAATTCGCTCAAAAAAAAAAAAAAAAGAAAAAAAAGAAAAAAAAATCGACAATTCGCTCAAAAATGGAAAAACAACAACAGAAAATTGTCATAAAATTGACGGGAAAAGTGCTAGTGTGGCAGCACCTTTAAGGATGGTGATGGAGGAATTCAGATATGCAGAGAAAATTACGGAAATTTAGATGAAGTAATTTCTGGTGATGGGAGAATTCAGATATGCAGAGAAAATAATAAGGCCGTGTCACACTAGCATTTTTTCCGTCATTTTTTGACAATTTTATCTAACATAAATACAAACATTCTCGAATATAGCTCTTGATTTGACTTTGCTTGGTTGATCATATCGTCTGACTGGAGAATCGACAATTCGCTAAAAAATGGAGAAAAAAATCAGAAAATTGTCAAAAAATTGACGGAAAAAGTGCTAGTGTGGCAGCACCTTTAAAGATAGTGATGAAGGAATTCAGATATGCAGAGAAAATTACGGAAATTTAGATGAAGTTAATTTTTGGTGATGAAGGGATTCAGATATGCAGAAAGAATCAGGGGAATTTTGATGAATTTGTTTATTTATTAGCGATGAATTAACAACACGATGTCACAGGTAATCAGAACTGGCGAGTACCAGTAGTGTAAACAACACACCTATACTTATTATTTCAATATCTTTATTCTTTCTGGTACACTTAGCACCGTTCAAAATCGAAGATCGGAGTGGAATAATCGATTGACTGATTATAATCCTTCAAAATCATCTATTGCGTCAGATTCTGAGGTCGTTAGAGGCGAATATCTTGAGGGATCTAATCATCTATCGTCCTTAACCCTTCCTCTTCTCATCAATACCTATCCTACCTCCATCTACCCTCTCCTCCCACTCCTTCAAATACTAAACATACAAAATGACCGTTGAAACTTAACATTTTAATTGTAATAAAGAATTTTAAAAACCCTCTCAACACAATACAATACCATACCATACAATACCTTTGATGTCTAGCACATTTATTTTTTTGGCATTATTACTTACTTACTTGAGGGATCAAAATATCAAAATATCTAAAACGGTAAAGATCTATCAAATAAATATATCTCATAAATAAAAAAATAAATCATAAATAAATCTCATAAATAAAAAACACTTATAAATATGAATGAATCTTATAAATAAAAAACTCAAATGAATACATATAAATAAGAAAATATTTTTAAAATCTATCAAATAAGTGTACCTCAAGAAATAGAAACAAATAAGATTGATAGTATTAAAAAACGAGGGAGGTCAAGACGAAGAGGTCAAGAGGCACCTCGCATGACCTCCAAGAAAGTCTCCGAGGGCCAGGGACGCTTGACAAAGGCCACGGGGATCACAGGCTTCGCGACGGCACAAAGCCAAGCCGCCGCGCCGCCGTCGGCCTTTAATAATGGGCTGAGGAAGGAAATTCTCGGGAATTGGCGTTGGGAATTATTGCTCTCGATGTGCTGGAAGGAGAGGGGTGTTGCTGTTTTTTTATCTATTATTTTTTTTATTTATTTTTGGTATTATTTTTATTATTTATTTATTTATTTATTTATTTTTATTATTTTATTATGATTATTATTATTATGTTATTATTATTATCTGGTAGTTTTTTTTTGTTTTTTTTCTTTTGTGTCTACAGATTTGGGTATGGAAAAGAAAAGAAGGAAAAAGAAAGATTGATGAGAAAGAGAGCATTTTTTATACTTTTTTTTTTTATCCACATATTTCCTATCTACATTCTATTCTTTTGTGTTTACATTTCCATGTGTGCTATACATTATTCAGTTCAAAATTCATTCGGAAAATGTTCCAGTGCCAGTAAAATATAACGTTATAGTTGTTTGTTTGTTTGTTCGTTGTTTCCAAATCGAATATTTTTTCATTTTCTCTTCATTTCTTTTTTTCAAATTAGTTGCTTGTGAGGTTTCTGAATTTATGTAAAATGAAAAAAAAATGTTTGGCACGATTTTGTGTTCTGATTGTGGTGAATGTTTTTAGGTTTTCAATTATGTTTCATAGAATTCAATGGCCTTGTTGATTGCCTTTACATGTGGTGAGTAATTTTCAAAAAGAACAATCATTTTTTTCTATTCGACCAAGAATAACGGAAGGCGAATGACCAGTAATTCTTTAACAAAACACATATTCGGTGTAAGACATGCGCCCTCTTATTAATTAATTATTGCATTAATTATTAATTAATTAATAATTAATTAATTAGTGCATTGATCGAATCTTTAGCCTCTTGTGTGGCCTTCATAACTAATCCTTTGTTATGATATCCAGTCTTCTATTCCCTGGAGTAACATGTACCTGGAATTGCTATGGAAGTCAAAGTCAGTTACGTGCGTTTGGAAGTAGGTTCCTGCTTGTTCTCATAAATAAGAAGATATAAAAAAATCTGTCAAGTAAGTGTATCTCATGAAATAGAAATGAATAAGATTGATAGTATTAAACATCGATCCTGAGGCTTGTTCTTTCCTTGTATAAAGAGCGAACTCCGAATTTTTGGGAACTGTTTTGAGACCGTCTTTGTTGTATCAGTATCATATATCTTCTTTAGAGTGAAAAAGAAAGAAAGAAGTGATATACGCACACACACACACACACACACACACACACACACACACACACACACACACACACACACACACACATACACACACACACACACACACACACACACACACACACACACACACACACACACACACACACACACACACACACACACACACACACAATATATATATATATATATATATATATATATATATATATATATATATATATATATATATATACATACATGTATATGCGTGTGTGTCTGTGTATATGACATGAAAGATCAGATTCACATAAAAATCATCTCCTTCACCTAGCTGTTTGTGTCAGCAACTGAAAAGTAGTACAGTACATACAGAAGCTCTGTCGCTGTTGCTTACGTAGCTTGGCCTCACTTTTGCCCTTTCGCTTAAACCTTCTCTGTAGCTTTATCGTCTCCACGTCTTATTCCTCTTTCTCCGGAGTCTTTAGTCTTTCCTTGTAGTTGCACGTGCCACTTTTTTTTTTTTTTTTTTTTTCTCGGACTGGATTCCTTACATCGTTGCATCAGTTCCTTATAAACATGATCTCTTCACGCCCGTTTTTTGCGCTTTACGTAACCAGGGTGACGCGTTTGTCGATCATCTTTACATACCAACAGATATTTTAGCTGCTATCACTATTCATTACCTTAACAGGATAGTATATTTTCTTTTCTTTTCGGCTGTCTGTCTTCCTCGCGTCTCATGCATACTGAATCTTATCAAGACACGAACAGATACCGTTACAGCTGTCCCGTTTCTTCCAACATTTCCCTTGTGAATGGGATCCCGTGTTGATACAGAATCTTACGCTAACCGTTTTCTTCTTTCGTGAGATTCTAATATTCTGTCATTTTCAGCATGCTATCAGTAAGAGCTTTGGACCAAATAATGCATTCTCTCTTTTCTCTTTCAGATGAGGTTCTCCGGAAGATCAGTTCGTCCCCAGAGTATTTTATTTTTATCACTATTGTCCCCATTCTTAAAAAAATGATCATACTATTTTCCTGTCAGTTAGATCAGCCAAACCTCATCCACCGCGCCCTCATAGTGGCAACATTCCACTTTCGATATTCACAACTATTGACATTTTTTTTTGAGATAAGGATAAGGAACATTTCTCAAAAAAATGAGGATTATTTTTAACGCGTAATATTTTGGATACGGTCTAGGCGTAACTATCAGAGCTGTCCAGGTGTAAGGAAGGATTTAAATGAGGTCCTGGCAGGTTGTCTTATAGCTGGGTGCCCTTAGTGCTACTGCCTCTGCCCGCTTGCGAGATGAGAAGAGAAGAACTAGCTGGAAGGAAGTCTATGTACGTCTTAATCTGCTTGATATATTAGAAAATATACCATCTAGATATCTTAATATACATTTTCGATTTCGATGACGTCACTTCATTGAAAACTTGACTCCCGACGATGTGACTTCATTCAAGACTCGATTCCTTCAGCGTCACTTCATTCCAGACGATTCCGTTGACGTCACTTCATTCACGACTTGACTGCGACGACGTCACTTCATTCACGACTTGATTCTGTCGACATCACTTCATTCAAGACATGATTCCAACGTCACTACCTTCAAGACTTGATTCCATCGATGTTACTTCATTCAAGACAATCCCGGCGACGTCACTTCATTCAAGACTTAATTCCAACGTCACTTCATTCACGACTTGATTCTGTCGACGTCACTTCATTCAGGACGCCACTCCAATCAAGACATGACGACGTCACTTCCTTCAAGTCTTCATTCGCGACGACCCAATCCTGTCGACGTCACTCCCTCTACGACTTGATTCCGACGACGTCACTTCCTCCAAGTCCCGACGAACCGCTGACCCAGTTTCCCCCTCCACCCCTCCACCCCCCCATCCCCTACCCCCCCAACCCCGTTCACGTGGCACCCTCTCGCGCCCCCGCCCCCCCCCGCCCACTCCGAGGCTGGCTGGGGAAAGGCGGCCCCAATATGCCCGTTGGAGCGAAGAGTTTTTTTTGTTTTGTGAGCGAGACAAAAGAGGATCATATTACACCCTTTATTCCTTTCCCTGGCATTCTTCCCGTGCATTTCTGAGGTAGAGGCTAGATTAAGATGCAGAGAACAGTAGCTGGATATATTTCTGTGTCCGATATTGTTCACCGTCTCCGCCTTTTCTCCTCTTCTCTCTCTCTCTCGCTCTCGTTCGGTATCGCTCTCTCTCTCTCTTCGGTTCGTGACTTTATGTCTTACCCTCTTGTGTCTTTTGTTTCGTTTCATTCCTGATTTTCTCTCCTTCTTGTTCCTTTTTTCACTGCCTCTCTGTTTACCT
>NW_020869859.1:188483-190983 GCF_003789085.1 Penaeus vannamei
GTTTTCGTTTACAGTAGAGACGCGGTCAGCAGAGTAATGGACTAGGGTGTCTAAGAAAGGGAAATCCGAGAATAGGGTAGGGGCATAAGGTCAAAGAGCAAAGACGTTGTCGACATACCACAACTAAACCGAAGGATGAAGGGAGAGGGAAAGAAGAAGTGCACCATGAGCAGCTTTGCCAGGACTGGGAAGAGAGGAGAACCCACGACAACACAGAATACCTAGGAATAGAAGCAACTCATCGTCGCCAACGAGACACGGGGAGATGAAGTCCTGAGTGTGACGAAGGTGAGCAGGAGAGGTGCCAAGAAGGGGAATGAGACTATGACGCTGATCCCCGGTAGGAAATGATGAGGCATGCCCAGCTTATGGGTTTTGGGTAACCCATAGACATGAGGGAGGCGAGGCTGATGACCCTGGACCTCTGATAGAGATTCGCCTCCGGAAATCAAGCTGCTAACTCGTTCAGGCGACGGTGGAAGGTAGCAGCAATGCGTGCCCGGGGATCCCAGCTTAAGAAGACATAGGTGGATGCGGCAACCTACTAGCCCTGGGCCTTCTGCGGGTAGGAAGCACGGTCAAGGACTACCCCAGAGATGCCCTAATAAGTCAAAATGATGACATCCTCACTGCGCAGGCTTTGAAGGGCCTTGCGGTATGGAACTCGAGGGCCGGGGTAAAACACCCTGAAGGAGAGAGACGTTACAAAAGAGTTCCTACAGGTAGATATACGAGTAAAACGGTCGAAGGAAGAAGTAATGTCGATGGAGGTGAGCCAAGCCGAAGCCAAGGAGTTGTTTCTGGTGAGGGGTCAGGAACGGGTTAGGTCAGGGAGGAGCGGGGCCAAAGCCTGCGGGCTATGAGGCTGTGGAGCTTCTGGGAAAGAGAGCGGCCGTGGCTGGTGAGGAGGGAGGAGGAAGAATCATGGGCGACGTCGGCTATGAGCTGGAAGACATGTTTTGGGAGCCGCTCCTGCAGGAAGTCCAAACGCACTCGTGGACGATAGAAGGCATGCTGGACGTCCCTCTTACCCACGCGGATACGCCGAAGAAGGAGAGGACATGCAGAGTCCAGAAAAGGAGACCCTTCCTCTGAGGCAAAAAGGAACGAGAGAATTCTTCTTTTAATCTTCCTCTCCCTTTCATCTTCAGACGAGTGCATTGAGTTTTCAAAATAAAATTATCATTATTATTAAAAATGAGATTAATTATTAATACTAATAACAGTAATAATGATTTAAATGATAACAATAATGATAATGATGATTCTGCTATGGATTTAGTAAACCGAGCATGAAGCCACAGCGTCGCCAGTGATGAAAGTCCTCTCGTTTATTCATTCTTAGCAAATCTAAAGGAAAGTGAACACGGGAGCTGATAAGGCAATATCATTTTAAGATTATATATAGTAATGACAGTGATGATAATGATGGCAATGATAATAGTGATAATAATAAGAGTAATAATCATGATAATGAAAATGGGAATATATGTGACTGATAGTGATGATGATTTGTGAGAATATTGATGATTAATGCAAATATATGGATGATGATAATGATCATGAAAATGACATGAGTAAAATAACACTGGGAACGGCAGTTGTGAGTGATGATATGAAACTCAGACATGAATAGCTACAAATACAGTGTATTTTAAGGATATCAAACAACGAACTTTGAAGCAACTTCTCTGACTGCATAAAATTATCTGTTAGTGAATAATGCAAGTCATGTCTTGGTGCTTGCGATATTTTGGGAAAGATGGGCTGGCTCCCTTCCAATCGGTTTTGATTCATTATGTGCATAATTTCCTAGTAATTATCGGCTTAGACGAAGGAGAAGGAGAAGAAAAGAGGAGCAGGAGAGAGAAAGATTAGGGAGAAGAGTTGGTGGAGGTGGAGCAATTTGAGGAGGTGATGGAGAAGGAAGGAAGAGGTGGTGGTGGAGTAGGAGGCCTTACTCGAGGTGGTGGAGGTGGAAAGGGACGAGGAGGAGGTGGAGGAAGAGGAGGTGGTAAAGGAGGAGGCGTTACAGGTGGTGGAAGGGGATGAGGGAGAGGAGGAGGTGGAGGAAGAGGAGGAGGTGGAGGAAGAGGAGGAGGTGGAGGAAGAGAGAGGTGGGAGCAGCAGGGGAGGAGGTGGTGGAGGAGGTGTGGTGGAGGAGGAGGCGTTGCAGAAAAGGGATTGGAGGAAGAGGAGGTGGTAAAGGAAGAGGCGTTGCAGATGGTGGTGGAAGGGGATGAGGAAGAGGAGGAGGTGGAGGAAGAGGAGGTGGTAAAGGAGGAAGCGCAGGTGGTGGTGGAAGGGGATGAGGAAGAGGAAGGAGGTGGAGGAAGAGGAGGACATTTAGGAAGAGGAGCTTACCAGGGGAGTTGGTGGCGGGAGATGAAGTGGTGGAAGAGGAATAAAAAGTGGAGGAGATGTCGAGGTCATGGGGTAGTGGAGGAGGAACAGGGATACGAGATGGTGGAAGAAGGACGAAGAAGTATAGGAGGAAGAA
>NW_020869859.1:208483-215983 GCF_003789085.1 Penaeus vannamei
CTTTACTACAATTTTACGTAGGTGATCTATAATAAGGTCATTTCTAACTTTAAATAATTCCTCTTTGGGTCCTTAATCCGTATGACAGTGAACCAGGCTATTGTCTCATTTAAAGAATGGGCTTTGGTAAATGTTAATCAGGCTTTATGTTATTATATAATAAGTATTACAGTACGTACGATTTTTTTTTAGTTTAGGTATAATGACTCTCTCTAATCTACGTCAATCTTTTATTGCCTGGAACAATGCCGAGACTTTTTCACTCACTCTTTTGTTTTGCAAGTTTCCCAATATGCAACTTGCTCTCTCAGGCTTCCGGGAAACCCTTTATATCTCTTAAAAAAATTCTTCAATATCACACTGAAATTATACAAGAAAAAGATTAAAACTTAGAATATAATTGCAGCGTAATATCATCATTTGAAGGTAACATTATTTGTCTGTAAGTAAGGGTAATGATAAGACTAGCTATTGCATTGCAAAATAATGATGTAACTTGAGGTAGTAATTTCTCCGATATTGGGGTTATATATCGGGTTAAAACAGCTATCGGAATTTTTGTTCGTGTTATGATGGTAATGTCAGCTTCATTTAATTTATCTTTGTATTTTCTTGTCTCGGCTTGCTTGTTATTCGTTTGGTAAGATAATGATAGTAATAGTAATGAAGAATGAAATGAAACTACTACTACTAAGACTACTGCCATTACTAATATAATTATTAAAATATCACCACCATTTTTAATACTACTACTACTATTACTACTACAACTACGACTACTACCATTATTACTACTACTACCACCACCAGCACTACTACTACTACTACTACTATTGCTACTTCTACTTCTATTACTGTTTCTTCTTCTACTACTACTGTTGCTACTACTACTACTACTTTTACTGCTACTACTACTTCTACACTGCTACTGCTACCGCTACTACTACTACTACTATTACTACTACTACTAATAATACTACTAATGATAATGATGATAATGATGATTAATAATAAGTGGCTTACCCAAGACCCTCCTTTATGTTATTATATAATAAGTATAACAGTACGTACGATTTTTTTAGTTAGGTATAATGACCTCTCTAATCTACGTCAATCTTTTATTGCCTGAAACAATGCCGAGACTTTTTCACTCACTCTTTTGTTTTGCAAGTTTCCCAATATGCAACTTGCTCTCTCAGGCTTCCGGGAAACCTCTTTCTATCTCTTAAAAAAAATCTTCAATATCACACTGAAATTATATAAGAAAAAATATAAAACTTAGAATTAATTGCAGCGTAATATCATCATTTGAAGGTAACATTATTTGTCTGTAAGTAAAGGTAATGATCAGACTAGCTATTGCATTGCAAAATAATGATGTAACTTGACGTAGTAATTTCTCCGATATTGGGGTTATATATCGGGTTGCTATTTTTGTTCGTGTTATGATGGTAATGTCAGCTTCATTTAATTTATCTTTGTATTTTCTTTGCCTTCGGCTTTTTATTCGTTTGGTAAGATAATGATAGTAATAGTAATGAGGAATGAAATGAAACTACTACTACTAAGACTACTGCCATTACTATTATAATTATTACAACTACCACCACCATTTTTTAAATACTACTACTACTATTACTACTACAACTACGACTACTACCATTGTTACTATTACTACCACCACCAGCACTACTACTACTACTACTACTATTGCTACTTCTACTTCTATTGCTACTTTTCTACTATTACTGCTACTACTACTACTACTACTTTTACTGCTACTACTACTTCTACCACTGCTACTACTGCTACCGCTACTACTACTACTACTATTACTACTAAAACTAATGATAATGATGATAATGATGATTAATAATAAGTGGCTTACCCAAGACCCTCCTTTATGTTATTATATAATAAGTATAACAGTACGTACGATTTTTTAGTTTAGGTATAATGACCCTCTCTAATCTACGTCAATCTTTTATTGCCTGAAACAATGCCGAGACTTTTTCACTCACGCTTTTGTTTTGCAAGTTTCCCAATATGCAACTTGCTCTCTCAGGCTTCCGGGAAACCTTTTTTTATCTCTTAAAAAAACATACAAGAAAAAGTTTAAAACCTAGAATATAATTGCTACTACTGCTACCGCTACTACTATTACTACTACTACTAATGATAATGATGATAATGATGATTATTACTACTACTACTAATGATAATGATGATAATGATCATTAATGATAAGTGGCTTACCCAAGACCCTCCACCTCAGTTCTTCGTCGACCAATGCATCTTCCCTGGGTCCTTCGTCCCCATTTCAGGAGCCAGACAGTGTCCCTTCCTGACACGATCACCCTCCTCCCGCTGTCTTGCAAGGATGAAAATGCAACTCCTCAATTTTTTCTTTTCTTATGAGTCGGACAATTACCATTCCGATGTTTTACAAAGCGGAGAAATCAAGGTTGTCTTCAGCATGTTCGACGTTTTCAGAGCAAACGTTGGGGACGTGTAAGTGCGTCGGTAATTGGGCGTAACGTTTTACAGTTTTCTGACTAGCAAACGTTCTTGGGGTTGGATAATAAGGCCATTTCTCTCTCCATCTCCCTCTCTTTTCTCTATGTAGTTGGTAGTTCATTCATGTAGTATTTCTATTACCGCTGGTTTACTTTGTGATGTACTAGCATATCTTTTTTTTTTTATTCTTTATTGCTTTTTTTCCTTTTTTTCCATTTTGTTCCTTTTCTTATTTTTCTATTTTTCTTCCTTTTTTCTTTTTTTTCTTACTTTTCTTTTCATGTTATATTCCTTCCTTAGGACTTAAGCAGACCTTGCAATCACGCACTGAATTCAATGACCCGTGACTTCTATCACTCGGTCACGTGATGATCGCTGTTACATTCATTATCATTTATGAGTTATAAGAGTCCTCGTTACAAACATAAGTCTTATGCAAACCGAACGGAAGGCTTATATTGCTTAGCTCTCTGTAGCGTCATGAAATATCGGAAATTCGACAACTTCTAAACGATCCTCACGAACACACTCAATTTTTTAAAACTGTAAAGTAAACATTGCACGAGATATATTAGAAGTATTTTATCTTGAGGTGATTGTATAACAGATAGATCTCGCACCATCGCTTACCTGCATCACCTGTAGATGTACCACCGTCTTCATTAATTAATCCTGAATCCGTTTTCTGTTAACAGATTTTCCCATTAAAGGCCCTATCACACTACCACTTTTCCGTCATTTTTTTTGACAATTTTCTGAAATTTTGTCCATTTTTGAGCGAATTGTCGATTTTCCAGTCAGACGATAATGATCGTTTCCGTCTGAAAACCTTTCCGTCAACTTTTTCAGCCAAGCATAGTCAAATCAAAAGTTATTATATTCGAGAATGTTTGTATTGATGTTAAATAAGATTGTTAAAAAATTGACGGAAAGAGTGCTAGTGTGACAGCACCTTAATCATAGCTATCCTTCAGCCGGTATACTAGTATTCATCATGTGATTCCAGTGCACTACACATGTACTCTATCAGGAAATCCAACCATGCATACGGTAAATAAACCTCCATAATGGATGGTGTGTTCTCTTGCTACCCCCCCCCCCTCTTTCCCTGGAAATGTGCACTCTGGCATGTTGTTTCTTAATTACACCTCTTCTCTTCTCTCTCTCTCTCTCTCTCTCTTTTTTTTTTTTTTTTTTAATCTTTCATTCAAGTCGTATCTGTCGTTTTTGACTGCCATTTCGACCATCTCTAATATTCCTTTCAGTTCACTTATATACTTATCCTTGCCATTCAGTTCAATCATTCACCCTTCTTTATGAGTGTCCTGTGTATTCACTCCCCTATCTCTTTCACCAAATCACTGTCTAAAGAGTATATCCTAATTCTTCACCCTTTGCTTACCTTCCCTCTGCCTCTAACCCCCACCCTTTCCCTCGATCAATAAGCGTCCCTGGAAAAAGTGATGTAGAAAACACTTCAGAGGGTACAGTTGTAATCCATGTACAATCTCTGTGACTCTTCATAGGGTATAGTCATAACCTACGTACAGTATATGTGGCTCTCCATAATGCACAGTTAAAATCCATGTACAAAGTTAATGGCTCTTTATAGGGTGCAACTACGACCCGTGTACAATTTACGTGACTCTCCAAAGGGTGTAGCTAATAACCCATGTACAGATTATGTGGCTTTCCATATTGCACAGTTATAACCCATGTGCAGTTTAGGTGGTTTTCCGTAGAGTGCGACTATAATCCGTGTACAGCTTATGTGGCTCTCCATAGAGTGCGACTATAATCCATGTACAGTTTATGTGGCTCTCCATAGAGGGCAACTATAATCCATGTACAATTTATGTGGCTCTCCATAGGGCCCAGCTATAACCCATGTATAATTCCTGTGGCTCTCCATGCGGCACAGTTGTAATCCCTGCATGATCCATGTAGTTCTCCTCACCTCCGCTCCTTCCTCAGGCCGTTGGTCAGCTTGCCGATTGGTCTCCGCGTCAGCACTCGACAGCAACACCGCGATGCTAATTGACAGCTGACAGCCTTTTGCAGGGTTATATGTGATTTGCTTTCCCTTTTATTTTTTCTATAAGACATCATGTCCTCCTTATTAGTACATTACACACACACACACACACACACACACACACACACACACACACACACACACATATATATATATACATATATATATATACATATAATATACATACACACAACACACACACACACACACACACCACACACACACACACACACACACATATATATATTATATATATATATTATATCATATATATACACACACACACACACACACATATATATATATATATATATATATATATATATATATATATATATATATATATATATATATATGTATATATATATATATATATATATATATATATATATATATATATATATATATATATGTGTGTGTGTGTGTGTGTGTGTGTGTGTGTTTGCTTGTTTGTATATGAACCTGTGTAAATACATACATATATGAGTATATGTATAATCCATATAACACATAAATATGAATATGTATTCATAATATATATAATGCACACACACACCGTAGCACTAGTAGGTACAAAAATCTCTAGGTACCCAAAGGACAAACAAATCGCTCGAGACTTGATACGCAGGGTATTCCACACATTAACATTGTCTTAAGAGGGTATTAATTTAAGGCCAGGTACTGAACACATGCAGTTGTGTTTATCAATCGAACTCCAAGGCAGTCAAGGAAAAGCTCCTGCACAGGAATTTATGACGCATTTTACGATTAAAAAAAAAAAAAAAACGTTTTTAGACTCTTAAAATATGTAACGCATTTTTACCGATTTTTAGAAAACATTTTTAGTACTATTAGCTAGATTTTGTAAAAATATATTGTTGCGAATGGAACGTTTGCGAGATTTTAGGATTTCCTGGAGGTCTCCGAATTTCCAAAGAATTTCTTGGGGATTTCCGGGTTCCCTTTTTTTTGTCGAATTTCCAGGTAAGGTGAAAATCCCCTCGTATGTGTGTGTGTGTGTGTGTGTGTGTGTGTGTGTGTGTGTGTGTGTGTGTGTGTGTGTTGTGTGTGTGAGAGAGAGAGAGAGAGAGAGAGAGAGAGAGAGAGAGAGAGAGAGAGAGAGAAGAGAGAGAGAGAGAGAGAGAGTGAAAGCAGCGCAGGATTAAAAGAGCTGAAAAACTTTCGGAATTCAGATAAATATCCTTTCATTTACTCAATAAAATAAACAAACCAATACATAGAAACATAATCCATATTCACCACTAACAAATAGACAACACTTAATACAAAGAAATTTAATAACATGAAATCAAAGTATAACTATTTTAACACCGGAAATTATGATTTACAAGTCCACTAGTTCCTTGTTATAGTGAGCCTTATAATCATTAAAGGGCCAGCGAACCTCATGTTCACTGCTGAGACTGTGAGAAGCCTTGTTCATCTACAGTGAAACGTAATGTTCAATAAAATTAGATTTATGCTCCTTTTTAAACAGTGAGACTGACACTCTCTGTCACGAACTTATTCCACGGTGGAACTTCACTTATCTTCTCAGATGACTTGGAATTTGAATAATATATTTTTGATGTGATGTTAGTTGTTACTAAAATAGTACTAAATGAATGCGTAATTATTCCAATAATGTAATTCATATTCAATGAATTCAAGTTACAAATAATGAGACATCGAGATATTAAAAGCGTATTGATTTTATGTTCAGTAAGAACTTTATAAAACACTTAAATCATAATAATTAACTTGTCTTTATGAAAGTGCATTAGTTATTGAGCTTATACTTTGTTAGTGTAATTAATAAAAATTAGTTTACGTAAATTATAATGTACTCTGACCTTTAGGAGTAAAGAAAATGGAATGTTCCGATTTGTAGGTATAACTTACCCAAATATAACTATATAACTATAGATCTTATTCTCTCGCAAGTAAACAATTTATGACATATTTCTGGCCATTATATATATATATATATATATATATATATAATATATATATATATATATATATATATATATATATATATATATATATATATATATTTTTAAATGTCAATATATTTATACCTATATCTATCTATATATATACAGGTATATACATAGATAAGTATATATACAGGCGTATAATATATTATATATATATATATATATATATATATATATTATATATATATATATATGTATTATAATTCTGGTCCTAGTCTCCCTAGCAATTATCTGCAAATCTTGGCGAGCAGATCCTTCTTAATCATGAAGTCGGGAAAATTTTTCATCAGGCAGTAAAATTCCTTTGGGAGAGCGACCGTTCCGGATCTAAAAAAAAAAAAAAAAAGAAAAAAAAAGAAAAAAAAGAGAAAAAGAAAGAAAGAAAAATCAGCCGGTTGGTAAAATTGACTCACATTCTTGGAAGGGAAAGATTGCAGATAACTAATGAATCTGTGCTGGATGTTGCAAACGAAGAGAAAATGAAACGAGATCATCATTTTTTTTTCAATGACAACAAGTAAAAGGATATTTCCATATATAGTCATTGGGGCCAAAATATGCTCCGGTATTTTCCAGTGATGGGCTGTGACCGAAAATAATTGATACAGTTTATTCTTTTACGCCCCCGTGTATTTGCTCAAAAAAAAAAAAAAAAAAAAAAAACACACACACTGCTCATGCAAACACACCAAGATACGGAAACACGCTAAAGGGTTAAAGAAGAAAAAAATATTTATATAAATGACGGAAGGAGGGCAAGCAAAATAAAAAGGACGAAAGAGAAAAAGAAATAGAAGAAAGGAGAAAAGAGGGGATCTCAGTTCATCTTCAAACAACGCTGAAATAAACACTTAAATGTCGCAAACATTTCGCAACGGGGACAACACTCGTTCAAGGATTATGGAAGCTTTGAGAACCGGGCAGCCATGGTTCTCACACTCCCCACCC
>NW_020869859.1:238483-245983 GCF_003789085.1 Penaeus vannamei
TCAGAGAGGGAGAGCGGGAGGGTTGTCGGATGCAAGCTGTTAGGGGATGAGGGAGGCTGCAGTGTCGGGTGCAACTCTTACAGTGATAGTCATAATTATGATTGTGATGATAATAACAATAATAATAACTATTATCATTATTGTTATTATTTCAATCTACCATTATCGTTATTATTATTTTAATCTACCATTATCATTATTGTTATTATTTCAATTTACCATTATCATTATTGTTATTATTTTATCTACCATTATCATTATTTGATTACTATTAATATTATTGTTCTTGTTCTTGTTATCATCGTCATTATTCTTATCATCCTTATCAATATCAGTATTGTTATCATCATCATTCATCGTCATCATTATTCTCATCAGCATCATTATCACCCGGACCGTTCCCTTCCTTTCGCCCCGTAACGCACGGAGCGCACTCACCAACTGAACGCATGGATTATGTTTATCACTGATTTCGCTATTAATGAAATCTTTATCATAATTTTCCTTTTCGGTCAATGCTCGTATAGCCTTATGAAAACTAATGTACTTATATTATCGTAGTAATGGTAAGTTTAATAATTAATAACACATTTTTAATGCTAGTTTTAGTTACCAACGACCTTGTTTCGACGGAATTGCTCTTCGACAGTTATTTAGGATCATAATACGGATATCCAACCGTAATCTTTTACGTAATAAATAGGTTAGTATCACTCCGCCTTTTGAGCTGGGCGACTACACATAAACCTTCCGTTTACCTGTTGAAATGAAACGACCAACCGCTTCTATTGATAACATGGGATTGCGGACCACATAGAGGACTCTTGCCAATATCCGCCACTTCATACGATTACTGTGTGTCGGGTGGCGTTTCGGATATTGCATGTGGATTTGCGGATTGGCGGAGAAATAGACGCAAGTATCACATTGAGCGAGTAATTATTGTGGAGAGAGTTTCAGCCATCCAGACTGATTTCTTTTCCGTCCGGTGTGGCGATGGACTAAGCTGGAGTGGTATTGTTTGAAGGAGTTTTATGGTGAAGGAATACAGGGCGCTGGGTGGTATGGTGACCTACATGACTTTTGTATGTTAGGTCTCGTCATTATCTCTGTCTACCGACGTTCGATGTTTTTTTATTCATGTATTTATTTATTTATTTATTTTCATTTTTTCATTTTTTTATATTTTTATATTTATATTTATATATATATTTTTTATGATTTGTATTGTTATTTTTATTTTTATTTTCAATAATTTTTGTATTTTTTTATTTTTATTTATTTATTTATTTATTTTTATTCATTAAGTTTAAGGGATGTGAATAACTTCCTTCAGAGAGGAAAGGGCACATTAAAGCGAACTTAGAGTCAGAAAATCCGTTCTTCCATGGACGTGTAGCGAGAGAGGAAGTTGGGCTGCTCTGTGCCTCGTTACGGATGGAACATGAGTGCCACTTTTGGAGCCTGTGTAGAAGTTGCCTTTGATAAAATATATTCCTGTTGAGTCGCAAAATGGTTAGGTCGTTCTTCCTAACCACAACACACACACACACACGCAACACACACACACACGCACACGCACACACGCACACTCACTCACACACACACACACACACTCACTCACTCACTCACTCACTCACTCACTCACTCACTCACTCACTCACTCACACACACACACACACACACACACACACAATGATAATACTACTAACAATACCTATCATATTCGCATCTTTACTCCCACTTACCATCCAGTAGCTGACCAGGGGCCGGATACTCAAAACAGTTTACAATATTGTATCTCACATCGGAGCCGTTACAATGTCGTAAGTCCTCCGAAGCTCATAGGCGAAACAAAACCAGCCGCCATGTTATGACGTCACACATTGTAAAGTATCTTGTAAAATACAACACCTCGGGAGCTCTTGTAGGGGTATCAACCCGGATATAGTAACTTCTTATTTATCGGTTACATAGTCGCCATTATCTTATAAATCCTTTATTTAACCACACGGGGCCTTTTTATATGTTCAACACACCGGAAATTCTTGACATTCAGTATTAACTTGCCGTGTATGTTTAATTATTGTGATTTGAATAAATCATAAGTTGAATGCCAACACTGTTGACAGACGACAAACACAACTTGGAGCTGATAATCATTTATAAACATATATTCACATACATACATACATAAGTATATGATATGATATGTGTGTGTGGTGTATATGTATACATATATATATATAATATATATATATATATATATATATATATATATATATATTATATATATATATATATATATATATATTATATATATATATATATATATTATATATATATATATATATATATATATATATATATATATATATATATATATAATATATATATATATATGTGTGTGTGTGTGTGTGTGTGTGTGTGTGTGTATGTATTTTTATATTATATGTATATGTATATGTATGTATATGTATATATGTATATATATATATATATATGTATATACTATATTATATATATATACATATATGTATACATGTATACATTATGTATGTATGTATACGTACATATATGTATGTATACGTACATATATGTATATGTATACGTACATATATGTATGTATGTATACGTACATATATGTATGTATATACGTACATATATGTATGTATGTATACGTACATATATGTATGTATGTGTACATACATATATATGTATGTATGTATACGTACATATATGTATATATGTATACGTACATATATGTATGTATGTATACGTACATATGTATGTATACATATATATATATGTATGTATGTATACGTACATATGTATGTACGTATACATACATATATAAGTATACATACGAGTACATTTATACATATACATACATATAAACATACATATATACATTCATATAAACATATATGTATATGTATATGTATATGTATGTATATATATATATATAATATATATATATATTTATTGTGTGTGTATGTGTTAACTGAAGTAACTACAGCCTGAAAGCAATGTGGATATCTGTATGATTAATCTTTCTATGCCATATGCTTGTTAAAAAGGGGCATTAAAGATAACCTTATATTGTTTTAAACTATTTAGTCCAGTCCACACAATGGGTAAACCTGTTAAAACATTACCATTGTAACAGGTTTATCTATTTTTGCTAAATCAATCTGCATAAAGCAATTCTAACTTGGATCTTGGATATGTAAAAAGAAATATTTGTTTACTCCAGATATTCTAGATTTAGGTTAATTATGATAAAAGCATAAAAAATACAACTTTATTTCAGACCTTCTGTGATTATAAAACTATAAAACTGGTAAGATACATACAGTAAATATATATTACAAAAGTAGTGTAAAAAATCTATATATACAAAATGTACTGACATTCATATTGCCTTATGACCACAAGACAGTTACTGCCTTTGAAACAAAATCAACAAAAACCTTTGGGGGCAAATAATGTATATTGCACAAATAACACGTTTTATGCAAAAAATATGCAAATAAAAGAATATAATGCAAATAAAGGAATATAATAACATAATTAAAATAAAGCTGTCCCTGAAACCATATAACTATTTTGAAATTGATATTAGAATAGAATTAAATAAAATTTGCTTTCTCCTGAACTCTACAAAATTTAGAGAAGGAAAAAAACTAAATTAAATATTGCTCTGTCTCAGTAACAAATAAACCAAAATTTTATATGACAGCATCAGAAAGATTAAAGCTTGACCAGCTCAGTTCTTGAAAGGTCTCTCTCTCTCTTGGACCATTGCACTGTCTCGGCTAAATCCATCCTTATAGTTACTCTTCTGTGAAGAAATGGGGTAATTCCGCAGAGTATGTGTAGTCCATTGTTACAATGGGTACTGTAACTTCTTGCTCCTCCAAAGTGTTCTCATCCATTGTTACAATAACTTCAGAATCCATTATGGGTTGAGATGCTATCCCAGATGGCCCAGGGGTTGGTTCTTCAACATCTAAAAAAATAAATATCAGTATTTAATTTTCATATGTACTTCTTGAGTCAAATATGACAATACATTTACAAAATCCTAAACCAACATTCAGCTCACTATGATTAAAAAAGAATAAAATATATATATCTATCTATCTATCTATTATATATAATGTTACAATTGCTTGTATTATTTAGGCTGTGTTGCTTCATGTAATGAAAATTGGCAAATATTACAGGTAACACAATTATTTACCCTTCTCCCTTTCATTAGAAACACGTGTACTTAACATCTACTTCTGTCTCATTTTCATAGACCCTGGTAAGCCAGAAATAATAAAAGCCTCAATCAGAGCTAACACAGCTTCTTCAACTGCTGTGTAGTTTGTAAGAACTGCTGGGCCACCATCTAGGAATCAAGAAAAAAAATAAATGAATCAGATATACATAAAGTCTGAACTTGTCGTGTCTTTTATTTTAAACTGTAGTGACAATGATTACTTTTTCTGATTTTGTTAATACCTTGCATACTGTTGTGGTTTTGTGTCATCGTCAATATTGGTAATGATTTTATGATCTGATTAAGTCTGCTAATATTCATTTCTGTAGTCTTCAATACTTTATAGGATGAATTTGCTATTTATAATTACTTCAAAAAATTAATATCTCTATTAGACTACATTTGTGAAGCACATTTACAGGTGAAAATTCTTCATTTAATGAAGTTAATTCAAGAAATAAGATTAATCAGTAAGTATTGAACCCGAATAATCATACCAAACAAATAAGATCCTGTGTGTAATCTTGCTTTATTTACGATGAATTGTGTTTATTCTTATATGTAGAAAATAAATCTCTCCTTTAGTTTGTGAAAAATGTTAATACAGTAAAAGTTATATAACTGCAGATATTCTAAGAAATAAATTCTTTCAGTAATAAACATACAGAACTAAAATAATAGCAAACAAATAAGGTTGTGCATGTACTAATACCATATTTAATGCTACATTGTTGACCTTTGCCTGAACTCGTCAATTTTCTAGAATGATACATATAGCTCATTACAAACTATTTCAACAATCTACTTTCTTTATGACATTATCCTTTGTTTTCATACTATGTTGTGTATCTGTGAGTGTACCATTATGTTCTGTACTTGATATCACCTTCACATTTACTTTGAGTTAATTTGTTCATATGTTCAATAATAAAACGTTAATTTAATACATGAACAATTCCGTGACAAGAACATGTTATTAAATTATATAAGTATTTGCTTTAATCCTTCTGTGCCAACATTTCAACACTAATATTTTGGGTTCCTACAGCATATAATAAAAAAAAAAAATTGGTAATTTTCTATATTACCTTCGCCTCTCCGATATCGACGATTTTGGTATCGTTGGATTCCTCTCACTCTGTACAATCCAAATATGTAGGTTTTATTGCGCGGAAACCCCTTGTTAGCGGCAAACTTGGCCCCGATAGCGGGGGCGACGATGTCGGAGCAGCGGACGTAATATAGTAATTTTGACGATTTTGGTATCGTTGGATTCCTCTCACTCTGTACAATCCCAACTATGTAGGTTTATTGCGCGGAAACCCCTTGTTAGCGGAAACTTGGCCCCGATAGCGGGGGTGACGATGACGGAGCGGCGGTCGGAGCAGCGGACGTAATATAGAAAATTACCCTAATAATATAACCCACAGTGAAAATAAACATGGTTATTCACATGCCGCCCCCCAACCCCGCGAGAAAACAAAATATTCCACCACATATTCACGGCAGGATAGAGCGCACACGAACTAGATGCGGAGCCGATAACTCCTACCATAACCTAGTAGGAGCACCCTCCACACTCGGTCATCGCGGCGGCTATGGCGAAGTACTGAACGCGGCGGTTATTTCAGTTAGGAATTCGAAAATCGTGGTTCCAGGGGACGGGAAACTCGACCTTGAGGCCATCGGTGTAACATCGAGAGAGGCGCAAAACCCGCCGACGAGGGCGCTCTTCTGTTCATGGTATACCCCGTTCATCGTGATTATACTACAATCGTCTCTGTATACAATGCTGACTATGTCAAGGTTAGTATGCTGATTCAGTGGGAGTGTTACAGCCATTTCCATTGCAGCCCCCTGCAATGGAAAATCATGTGAATAACCATGGTTTTTCATGTTATATTATTAGTGTTAACCCGCATTTTCCCTGGAACCTTCCATGCCCTCCCTTGCTATCGGGGCCACGTTTGTCGCTAACGGGGGTTTCCACGCAATAAAAACTATATATGTGGACAGTGAGAGGAATCCAACGATACCAAAATCGTCGATATCGGAGAGGCGAAGGTAATATAGAAAATTATCCAAAATTTATTTAGAAATCTTACCTGTTCCTTCCATGTATTACTTCTCTTGTGTTTCTCTTTTTCACGGCTGCTCTGAGGTCTGTCAACTTCCTACGCGTTTCAGCCACAGTCCTCGGAACGCGAGCGACAAGATTCACCTCACTAGTCACACACTCCCAGTCGTTATTTATCACTTGTCCGGTTCTTTTGTGGTCTATTTTCCCTAGAATCACACTCCTCCACATGACCACAGCTTCTACTAGAGCCAACATCTATTCATCTGGGAAATTTGGCCTTCTTTTCTTTTGAGTAGAACCTTCCGTGGCATTGTTTACTTTTGGTAGAGCGAGGTGATAAATCAGCTGAGATCTGTGGCTTTCCATTGGCTGTTACGTCTAGAAGGCTGACTGCTGATTGGTCAATCAATTACCGATCTGCCCTCTCTTGGCAGCTTAGGGAACTAACTTACAATATGGACAATGGCTTTACAATGTGCTTACTACATTGTAATTTTTGTTGAGTATAGGTCATTTACAATGTAGTAAGGAGTTCGTAAAGCACAATGTTGTAAGGCGGTTACAACGTCCTCGACCTTGTAACTTACACGAAGTTTTGAGTATCCGGCCCCAGTGTGTCTTTCCACCAAACGGTCCACTCAAAACAGTCCAGAACACACAAAGATAAAACATTTCACGTCGCACTTCACGTGGAACATCATCCTATAGAGGTCAAGCAGAGAAAGGAAGCGAGAGAACAAGGCTTCCTGCATTCGCTATTCAGAAAATTCCTCTGGACAATGAGGACGAGGAGAAAAAATGGGCGAGTAAGTTCTGTGCAGACCCGGAGGGAGGGGGGGGGGTCATATATATATATATATATATTATATATATATATATATATATATATATATATATATATATATTATATATATATATATATATATATATAATATATATATGTGTGTGTGTGTGTGTGTGTGTGTTGTGTGTGTGTGTGTTTGTGTGTGTGTGTGTGTGTGTGTGTGTGTGTGTGTGTGTGTGTGTGTGTGTGTGTGTGTGTGTGTGTGTGTGTGTGTGTATTCTTTCGTATATCCGAAATGTAAAACTTTTATTTCTTTATTTATCCAAAGGAGCCAATTCATGTATTAACAGTATTTATACCATAAAC
>NW_020869860.1:0-2500 GCF_003789085.1 Penaeus vannamei
ACTTTTTCCGTCTATTTTTTCTCCTCTCTTTTTTATTCTTTTACTGATTTAATTTCTGAAAAAAATTAATTGTTACTTGTTTTCGCGTTTCTTATTTCGTGAGGTTTGCTTTCATACTTTTTTTTTTCTTTTCTTTCTCTTCTTGTTCTTTTTTTATTAACAGCTTGTTCTTACTCATGCATGACTGAGGTACTTGTTTAAGCTTTTGTTTTAATGACTTATAATTTCTTAGCTTTTCATTCTTGTGTCTTGTTCTTGATTTGTTTCTTTATTGTCTTGGGGTTTCTATTTGTCTTTTTTTTTCTTGACTTCTTGGTCTGTTTTCTTTTGTGTTTTTGTTATTATTGTTTCTTGTTATGAGAGTCTTTCTGCTTTTTTTGTCTTTTTTTTTTTTTGGATATTTCTTTGTTTTTCTTTATTCCTTCTCGTCTCTCCTTTTCTCATGGTTCCTTTTCTTTCTTATTTACCCGGTTTATTCGCTTGTTTCTCTTCCTCTATTCGCATCTTCTTTCTCATAGCATCTTCCTCTCTACCTGTTCCTCCTCCTCTCTACTTTCACCCTCCTTTCCTCTTCTGTTCCTCTTCCTTCTCCTTCCTTTCTTCCCCTCCTTCCCCTCTTCCCTCCCCCTCCTTCCTTCTTTCTCCTCTCCTCCACCTCCCTCCTTCTAACTCCACTTCCCCTTCCCCCTTCCTCCTCCTCCTTCCTCTTCGTCCTCCCTCCCCTTCCTCCTCCACTTCCCCTCCACCTCCTCCTCCTCCACCTCCCCTTCTTTCCTCCACTTTCCCTTCCCCCATCACCTCCTCATTCACCTCCACCTTACTCCTCCCTCCTCCTCCTCTCCACTTCTCCCCCCACTTCCCCTTCCACTTCCCCCATCCCCCTCCTCCTCCACTTCCACCTCCCCACTTCCCCTCCCCTCTCCCCCCCCTCCCCCCCCCACTAAAGAGGCCCTCAGACGCAACATGGACGGGCGGCCTCTATGACAGACGGCGTGACAGATGAAGCCTCTCCGACTGTCCGAGGGGAGATTGTCATGCGGGGAAGCGCCCGGTGTCACTTGGCATATTAACGAACAAGATTCTTCGCTTCTGTCGTTTGGTCCGTTTGGTTGTGTGGTTTTGTTTGTTTTTTGTTGTGTGATGTTTTTATTGTTGATGTTTTTTTTTAAATTGGTGTGTGATGGTTTGGTTGTATTTATTTACTTTTTTTATTTTTTTATTTTTTATTTTATTTTTTTTTCCTCCAAGTTCTTGGGTCCCCCCCCCCCATCAAACCCCCATCATCCCTTACCCTTACTCTTCTACTCCTTCCTTCCTCCTCCTTCTCTTTCCATCTCTTCAGCACCCCTCCTCTACCTCTTCCACCCCATCCCACCCCTACCTTCCCCTCCTTTCCACCCCCTCCTCCCCCAACCGTCCCCACCTTCCCTACCTCTTCCACCTTCCCTCCCCCAACCGTCCCCACCTCTTCCACCCCCTCCTTCCCCCAACCTTCCTCATACCTCTCCACCCCTCCTTCCCCCAACCTACCCCCACCTTCCCCTACCTCTTCCAACCCCCCACCTTCCCCCCACACATACCTCAAGGTCCACAACCCCCCCTTCCCTCCCCCATCCCCCACCCCCACCCCCCCACCCCGCCCTGCTCGCCCATGCCGGCCGCCGCGTCCCCAGCCGAGCAAGCCCCGAAGCGCCTGCCCCTTCCTGTCACGTGGCTTCTCCTGACGTGTCCTGCGTGTCCCACGTCGGCTTGTCCCATTAGGCTTCGATGGGGGCGGGGTGAGGGAGGGGGGGTGGGGGTGGGGGTAGGTGGTGGGGAGGGGGGGGGTGGGGTGGGGGTGGGGGGTGGGGGAGGGGGTGGATGGGGTGGGGGGTGGGTGGAGGGAGGGGTGGGTGGGGGGTGGGGGGAGGGGTGGGATGTGGGGGTGGGTGGGGGGATGGTGGGGAGAGGATAGATGATGGAGAGGGGATAGGATGTGGGGTGGGGGAGGGATGGGGTGGGGGTAAGGGATAGGGGGGTGATTAATGAGAGATATAATTGAGAAGGAGAGGTGGGGTAGTTGGGGAAAGGGTGCCGTTGCGACTATTCTCCTCCCCCCCCCTCCCTTTTTTCTCTCTATCTCACTCTTACTTTCCTTCTTCTCCCTCCCTCCCTCCCTCCCTTCCTCCCTCCTTTTCCCTCTCCGTCTCACTCACCACCCTCCCTCTCCCTTCCCCTCCCCCCTCCCTCCCCTCCCTCCCTCCCCTCCCTCTCTCCCTCCCTCACACCCTCCCTCCTCCCTCCTCCCCCCCCTCCCCCCTGCACCCCCCCCCCCCCTCCACCTGTCAATTAATAGAAAGACAGGAACAAGACCGAACCCACGGAAGACAGGCGGAGGGAGGGAGACCCGAAGGTTCCAGAAGGTTCTAGAAGGTTCTCGAAGGTTCTAGAAGGTTTGGTCATTTTTTTTCCGAAGGCTCCCGGGACGTCGTCGGGTTGATGGATGAAGATCGATGGATAT
>NW_020869860.1:5000-28373 GCF_003789085.1 Penaeus vannamei
TTATCTCTCTCTCTCTCTCTGTTCTTCGGGGAGATGAGATGGGGAGGGAAGGTGGGATAATAAGCAGCGATTTATCCAGGCTGATTAACACGATAAATGAGGAAGTGAGAGATAGATGAGGAGTTCAGGTGCCTTATCGTGTCTGCATCATTATACTTGGCAGTGTATGTGGATATATATATATATATATATATATATATATATATATATATATATATATATATATATATATATATATATATATGTATGTGTGTGTGTGTGTGTGTGTGTGTGTGTGTGTGTGTGTGTGTGTGTGTGTGTGTGTGTGTGTGTGTGTGTGTTGTGTGTGTGTGTGTGTGTGTGTGTGTGTGTGTGTATGTGTTGGAGACTATGTATGTATTTATGTATTTATTAATTTATATAATTTGTGTGTGTAGGTTATATATTTTTGGTAAGGTTGTATCAAGTTGATTTATGTAGATGCATAGCTCTCGAAATTCTCTCTTCGCTTGGTTTATTCACATTTCCTACTCTTCCAAGTCGACAGTCTGATTTTTTTTTTCTTTTTTAATCTTTCCTTTCCTTTTCCTGACAGTCTTGTTTTTTTTTTTTAATCTTCTTCCTTTTCCTTTCGAAACGACTGGTTCTCGGCGCGGGCTCTCTTTTTCTTTTTTTTTTCTTTTTTCTTTTTTCTTTTTTTTTTTCTTTTTCTTTTTTTTTTTTTTTTTTCCGGCGGAATTTTGCGGAGAAAGAAAACGGGTCTGATCGATCGCGCAACGGTAATTGGCGGCCGGCGGTCTCACGGCATGTTTGCAATCTCTCCGACTCGAATTAAAGAGCATTGGAAGTGAGCTGTCAAACGGAGCGACGAACAAGCGGCCATTTTTTTTTTTTTTTTTTTTTTTTTCTTCGGGGAAGAGAGAGGGAGGGAGGGAGGGAGAGGGAGAGGGAGGGGAGGAGGGAGAGGAGAGAGGAAGGAGGAGGAGAGAGGGAGGGAGGGAGAGAGAGGAGGAGGAGGGAGGAAGGGAAGAGAGAGAGAGAGGAGAGACGAGAAGAGAGAGAGAGAGAGAGAGAGAGAGAGAGAGAGAGAGAGAGAGAGAGAGAGAGAGAGAAAGGAAAGAAGGAGATAAGCTCATCGTGTTTGCGAAGACGGGAGGGAGGAGGGATAATGGAGATTTTGGGACTTAATTCTGACTTGGGGAGGTTGGAATGGGGTTTCTTTTCGCCCATTTTATCGCGTGGGAATATTAAACCGAAGCCTTGGTCGTGAGGTCAAGTATAGGCTTAGGAGGAGAGAGGGAAAACACGAACGGAAAGCGCCATCTTGTCTCATGTTTCAATAACGTTGTTTCATGTTGATTAATGTTCAAAATATCTTCTAATGTTTGCATAATTTTGATGTTGGGTGATGTTTAAGATATCTGTTATATTCTAGAATGATAAGTAAGTGAAATATATTGAAGCACGTGTTAGATTTCTTTTTTTTTTCCTTTTTGAATCCTTAACTGTCGATGATGACGTCATTAGTCAGAGATGCCAACTCTCACAATACAATTCCTTTGCGAATGAAGCATATTTAACAAAACATATTTAACATCAATCTTCGCAGACTATAAAAACACGTAAATTCGCGTAAATTCTCATACACGAAGACTTGTATTAACAGAAAACGGACGGCGGGGCGAGCGATTTTCCCTACCGTTGAAATTTCGTTATTGGTAATTTTGAATTCTTGGCAAGATGGCGCCGCCTTGTACTCGGCTCTTATTATACAACCACGAACGAGCCGGCCTGACTGCTGTTCTACACGTGTTATCTTATTTCTTGCTCGTCGTGGCAGAGATGATGTTTCTGATTTGCTTTTTGGGTTTTTTTTGAGGGGGGGGAGGGGGAGGAGTGGCGAGAGAGAAAGGAAATGGGATTTATTTTTTATTTTTTTTATTATTTTTTTTTTTTTTTTTTTTTTCTTCAAGTTTGGCGAGTTTGTTTAGTTATAAATGTAGAGTAATCGGGAAAGATGGAATTTGAAGAAAGCAATATCAGTTTTTTTTATAGGAAATATTTGCAAAACAACTTTTTTTTTTTTTTCATTCTTTTGTACCTTTCTCGTCGTTATTTTCATTTCCCTTTTCTATTTTCATATATTTTTAGAAAAGTTCACGAGCTCAATTTATGAATATATCGTATTATATATATTTATATATATTTTTTTTTCTTTATATATTTTTTTATATATATTTTTATATATATTTTTTATATAAATATAATATTTTTTTCTTTATATATTTTTTTTAATATAATTTTATATATATATATATATTTTTTTTTTAATATATATTTTTTTCTTTCTTTTTTTTAATGAGTGATAATTACGGTGCTGTTTAGACGATATTTAATTTCTTTTCCACTAATTGTCGTAACATTTTACGTTAGAATGAATAAGGTTTCTGAAAATAATAACGTTAATGGACAGATTCTCTTAAACCTTTTCGAATTTTATTTCACCGCTTAATATAGTAATTTACTTATCATCCATTTTTTGAGGCGATTCAGCACATATATTTCGGAATTACCTGTTTTTTTTTAAATAACATGAATTAAAATATAATAGATAACTAATAGATTAACCATTATAAAATAGAATTAACAACTGTTAGATTAACCATTATAAAATAAGATGAACTGATTATAAACCCATTATAAAATAAGATGAATTAAAATAAAATAGATAACTGATAGATTAACCATTATAAAATAACATGAATTAAGATAAATAGAAAACAACTGTTAGATTAACCATTATAAAATAACATGAATTAAAATAAAATAGATAACTGATAGATTAACCATTATAAAATAACATGAATAAAAAAAAATAGAAAAACAACTGTTAGATTAACCATTATAAATAAGATGAATTAAGATAAAATAGATAACTGTTAGATTAACCATTATAAAATAAGATGAATTAAGATAAAATAGATAACTGTTAGATTAACCATTATAAAATAACTGATAGATTAACCATTATAAAATAACATGAATTAAGATAAAATAGAAAACAACTGTTAGATTAAACATTATAAAATAACATTAATTAAAATAGAATAGAAAACAACTGTTAGATTAACCATTATAAAATAACATAAATTAAAATAAAATAGATAACTGATAGATTAACCATTATAAAATAACATGAATTGGAATAGAATAGAAAACAACTGTTAGATTAACCATTACAAAGATCATAATCATCCAAATAAAAACACATACAAAAAAATCGTATAATAACGATTGAAATTCAGGTAAACGAATTTTTGTTTGTTTTCCTTCTTCGTCTTTATCGAATTTTTGTTTGTTTTCCTTCTTCGTCTCCATCGAATTTCTTTTTGTTTGTTTTCCTTCTTCGTCTTCATCAGCTGACAAAGGTCAACAAAGCCTGTAACAACAATAGCTTAATGCGAACAAATGCACGGAGAAATTCTGCACGATTTAACCGGCGAGGGGGAGGGAGGAGGAGGGAGAGGAGAGGGAGAAGGAGAGAGGGAGAGGAGAGAGGTGAAGGGAGGGAGAGGGTGGGTGAGGGAGAGGGTGGGTGAGGGAGAGGGTGGGGGGGAGGGAGGAGGGAGGGAGAGGTGGAGGGTGGGAGAGGGAGGGAGAGGGAGAGGGAGTGGAGGGTGGGGGAGGAAGAGGGTGGAGGGGAGAGGGAGAGGAAGAGAGAGGAGAGGGAGGTGGAGGTGGTGAGGGAGGAGAGAGGAAGACGGAGTGCAGGGAAGAGGGAGGGAGGTGTGAGGGAGAGGAGGAATGATGGGCATGGGTGGAGAGGGATGGAAAAAGAAACTAGAGAGAGAGAGAGAGAGAGAGGAGACGGATAAGAGGGAAAAAGAGAGAGAGAGAAGGTGAGAGTAGGGTAATAATAAGAGGGGGTAATAATTGATGTTCGTAACGGTAATAAACAAAAAAAAAATCAATAGATAAAAAGGAAAAGAAAAAAGAAACAAAAATAAACTCAACGTACCTTCTATGGTTGCATAATGATCCCTCGCGTTTGTTATATGTTTCCTTCTCTCTTTTCTCTTTTCTTTCTCCCTCTCTTCTCTGTTTCCTGTCTTTCTTCTCCCTCTCATCTCGTCGCTTCTTCGTTCCCTTCTCCCTCTCTTTCTCGTCTTTCCTTCTCCCTCTCTTTTTCGCTTCTTTTATTTATTCTATGTTTCCTTCTCCCTCTCTTTCTCGTCTTCCTTCTCTCTCTTTCTCGTTCTCTTCTCCCTCTCCTCCTCGTCTTCCTTCTCCCTCTCTTTTCTCGGTTCTCTCTTTTCTTTTCTTCTTCTTCTCTTCCCTTAAGACCTTTTTTTTTCTCTCTCTCTCAACCCTCACGTTCCATGGCGCTCGAATTTGGAAATAAAAAGCGGGTTTGAAACTTTGCGAAAACTGAAGATTTAGACGCGTTTGATGAGGCCGCCACGCGCGCTCTTGGCGGGGGATATGTCGTGTTTTTTTTTTTTTTCTTTTTTTTTTTTTCTTTTTCTTTTTTTCTTTTATTTCTTTTCTTTCTTTTCTTTATTTTTCTTTTTTCTTGTCTTTCATTTTTCTTTTTTCTTTCTTTTTTTTTTTTTCTTTCCTTATTTTTTCTTTTTTATTTTTTTTTTCTTTAATTTTTTTTTATTTTTTTTTTTCTATTCTTTCATCTTTGCTCTTCCTTCTTTTTTTCTTTTTCCTCGCTTTCTCTTTTGCTTGCTGTAATTTATGTCTTTTTTTCTCTCTCTTTTTTTTCTTTTTTCTCTTCTATTTTCTTTTTACTCTTTCTTTCTTTCTTCTTTTTCATCCATTATCTATGTTTTTCTTTCTCTCTTTCTTTTCTTTTTCCTTTGTCGTCCACTTCAAATTTATTTCTTCCTTTCTTTCTCCTCTCATATTTTTTTTCTATTCCTTCTCTCCTTTCTCTCCATATCTCTCTATCTTCACTTTCCCTTTCTCTTCTTCTCCCTCCCTTGCTCGTCATCTTTATCCTCGTGCTTCCTCTTTCTCTATGCATCTTCTCTCTCTTTCTTCTCAGCTGATGAAGAAAAAAAAAATAATGATTTTTTGTTTTTTTTTTTTTTTTTTTTTTTTTTTTTTTTTTTTCTTTTTTGTGTGTTTTCTTGCTGTTCGTGGTCTTTTTGTGTCTCTTTTCTCTTTCCTTTTTTCGTTGATTTTTTTTCTTTTCTTCTTTCTATTTATCTTTCTTTTTGGTCTTGTGGTTTTTCATTTCTTTCTATTTATCTTTCTTTTTTTTATTTTTTCATTTCCCTATTTATCTTTCTCTTTTTGTCTTCTCTTTTCATTTCTCTCTATTTATCTTTCTTTTTTTTTGTCTATTTTTTTCATTTCTCTCTGTTTACCATTCCGCTGTTTTGTTGATTTTCGTCTTTTCCTTTCACCCTTTTTCCTTCCCTTTTTAAGTGTTTGTTTGTTCGTCTTGTCTCGCGGATAAAACATGTCAAGAGGCGATTTTTATTGTTAAAAATTAGGATTACATTTTTTTTTTTCATTTTTGTTTACTTTTATTTCTTCTTCCTATTCTATTCTCCTTTCTTCTCTCTTCTTGTGTGCTTATTTTTGCTTCTTGTTTATAACACTTGAGAATTATTTTTATGATTTGTGTCGATCTTAGCATTAATATCTTATTATTGCCAACATTATTATCATCATGGTCATTATCATCGCACATTTAACTCTTTATCAACCGTAAGGAACACATTTCAACATTAACATACCCCCAAAACGGCCTTAGCGACGAAAACATATAGCATTCGTGACCGCTGATGATCAGTTGCCAACGAGTCATTTTACACGACTATTTTTGGGTTGACTCGCCGTCCTGTTGTCTCGCTAATGTCATAAGTAACAGATTAATAACAGGTGTAGTGTGTTTGGCGTATTGTTAAGTGTCTGCGGGGGCTAATGGCGATGGTATGTAGGTTAGGTTTTGTGTCTGTTTGGGTGTCTGTGCTTTTGTTGTTGTTGTTTTTGTTGGGTGGTTAGATATGTGTTATGTTTTTAGATCAGTTGTGTCTTGTGCATGTTTCTGTTCTCTCGCCACTCTGTTTGTCTCTTTCTTCTCTAGCTAGGCTCGCTCTCTCTTCTTTCTTCTTCTCTTCTCTTCTCTTCTCTTCTCTTCTCTTCTCTTCTCTTCTCTTCTCTTCTCTTCTCTTCTCTCTCTTTCTCTCTCTTTCTCTCTCTTCTCTTCTCTTCTCTTCTCTTCTCTTCTCTTCTCTTCTCTTCTCTTCTCTCTCTTCTCTCTTCTCTCTCTCTCTTCTCTTTCTTTCTCTTTCTTTTTCTCTCGTCTCTCTCTCTCTCTCTCTCTCTCTCTCTCTCTCTCTCTCTCTCTTCTCTCTCTCTCTCAAAATATGCACATTCCACCAGCACGCTTAAACATTATGATTTGAACCTGTTATTCTTTCGCCAACTTTTTTTTTATTATAATTTTCATCCTCGGAGACAGTGACTTGCACGAGTTACCAATGAAAAAAAAAAAAAAGAAAAAGAAAAAGGAAAATAATAATCGAATAAAATGATATGTAAAAAAAACTGGACACGACGACCTTATGTTAGAGTGACATAAGGCGAGTGTTGATTGCAGAGGGAGTCGTGTTGGTTGTCGTTGTGTTTGCGTGGCTGATGGAATGGAGGGGAAGGGGAGGGGGGATGAGGAGAGAGAGAGTGGGAGGGAAGGAGGAGGGGATGAAGAGAGGAGAGGAAAGGGAGAGGAGGGGGAGAGGGGGATGAGGAGAGGAAAGGAGAGTGGAGGAATGGAAGGGAAAGGAGAGGGGGGTGAAGAGAGGAGAGGAGAGTGGGGAAGAGGAGGGGGATGAGGAGAGGAGAGGAGAGAATTGGAGGAAAGGAGGAGATGGTTGTCGAAGACTAGAATTGGTAGTCGTGATGATAGTGCAACAGCTGCAGTTTTGGAAGTAGAAGTAGTCGTAGCAGCGGCAGTAGTAGTAGTAGTAGTGTTGGTAGTGTTGGTTGTGGTGGTACCAGTAGGAACAGTGATAGTTGTAGCATCCGCAGTAGTAAAGTAGTTGCAATAGTAAAGGTAGTAGCAACAGCCTGAATCGTAGCAGTGTTTTCGTAAGAATAGAAAAAAAGTGTGATTGTAATAGTATATTATCAGCACCAACAGTAGTATCGTAGCAGCAGCAGTAGTAGTAGTAGTAGTAGTAGTAGCAGATGTAGTAGAAGAAATAGTAGTAGTAGCAGTCGTAGTATTATCATCAGTAGCAATAACAGTCTTAGCAGAGGCATCAGTAGAAACAAGTCGAAATACTAGTAGTAGTAGCATTTGTAGTAGGAGTAGTAGTAGTAGTAGCAGTTGTAGTATTATCATCAGTAGCAACAACAGTCGTAGCAGAGGCATTAGTAGAAACAAGTCGATAAAGAAAGAGAGAATGAGACTCGGGGAATCTCTCGTTTGTATTCTCAATTTATTCCGCTGCCTCCGATTTGCATTCATCATCGCTCTAAAACAAATGGGTAAAACTGCAGCCCGCGGATAAATCTTGGGACGCACGAGAGAAAAGCGGACAAATTGAAACTTGGAAGAGAAGGACCCGCGAGAATGATAAGTCTGGTTGCACGCCCCTCCCTCTCTCTCCCATTTTCTCCTCCTCCTGTTGATCTTCATTTTTTTTCTCCTTATCCCTCCTATTCCTCTTCATGTTCTTCCTCCTCCTCTTCCCCCTTCCCCCCTCATTCTCCTCATCATCTTCATCCTTCTCCTCCTCCTTCCCCCCAACCTTCCTTTCCTCCACCTCCTCCTCCTCCTTCCTTTCTTCCTCCTCCCCCTCCCCCTCTTCATCCTCATCCTCCTTCTCTCCTCCTCCTTCTCATCCTCCTTCCCCTCCCCTTCTCTTCATCCTCCACCTTCCTCCTTCCCCCTCCTTCATCCTCCTTCTCTTCATCATCATCCTCCTTCCTTCCTCCACTCCTCCTCTTCATCCTTCTCCTCCACCTCCTCCCTTTCCCCCTCCTCTTCATCCTCCATCTCCTCACCTCCTTCCTCCCCCTCCTCCCCCTCCCCTCCCCAACCCCCCGACAGACGCCCTAATGACACACGGGCTCTGAATGAGTAAAGAAGGCTCGGAATAAATTTGGGGACGCGTCGAGGAGGGAATCGAAATGCCACTCGTGTGTTTTTTCAGGGTGGGGTGGGGTGGTGGGGGAGTGGGAGGGAGGTGTTGGGGAGGGGGCTGGATAGGGAGGGAGAGGGAGTGGGTGTGTGGGGAGGGAGTAGGGAGGTGGTGGGGGTTTGAGAGGGGGGACGGTGAGGGGGATTGTGGGCTGGATAGGGAGAGGGAGAGGGAAAGGGGGAAAGGGAGGGAGGGAGAGGGAAGGGTGGGTTCTAAAAGGGGGGAGGGAGGGGGTATAGGGAAAGGGGCGAGTTAAGAGGAATTTGGGTAGTTAGCGCCTCACAAGGGAATCTTTATTCCATTTGTTTTTTCTTCTTCTTCAAGGTGTAGAAAGGTGGTTTGTTAGGGTGAGAGTCGTTTGTCGTTCTTTGAGGAGGCGAGTAGTTAGGTAAGTAACTCGAAAGTAATGTTATATGTTAGATTCGTTGACAGGTAAGTATCCGAACGGGTAATTTAAAACGAGTTGGTGGTTAGGTCGTTAGGTAAGCGTAAGGTAATCCACACAAGCAAGGTAGATAACAAGCAAGATAGGTAAGGTATTCCACACAAGCAAGGCATCGTATAGGTAACTTGGAACAAATTAATCTGCGAGATAGATAGGTAAATAATATGATGAGTAATTTTAGATCGCAGGTGACCAGAAAGTTAAGGGAAGCAGGTATGTAGAAGTCGATTATGGAGGCAGGTAACTAGGCAAGCAGTGGAGGAGGCATTTCAAACAGGTGTCCTGGTACTTGGGTAATCAGGTCACAGGTAGCTCAGGAACTCGGTATTCTTTAAGTAGTAGGTCGTCGTTTTTGTTGTTGGTGTTGGTGGTGGTGTTGGTGGTGTTGTTGGTGTGGTGTGGGGTGTTGTGGTGGTGTGGTTGTTGTTGGTGGTGTGGTTGTGGTGGTGTGGTGTTGTTTGTTGTTGGTGTTGGTGGTGGGTTGTTTGGTTTGTTGTTGGTTGGTGGTGTGGTGTGTGTTGTTAGTGGTGTTGGTGGTGGTGGTGTTCCAGTTAGATGGTATTTTTTCGGCGCGAATCAGCTGGTCAAATGTCATTTTGAATTTTCTTTTTTTCGTGTGGGTCTTTTTTTCTTGTTATTTTCTTCTTTTTTATCTCTCTTTCTACCTATCCTTCCCTTCCATCTCTTCTTTATTACAACTTTTGGTCGTTGTTCGGTTTCCATTTCTCTTCTTTCACTTTATTTACCGGTTTCTTTCTCCTATCCATTCTTAACTTACATCCCTTCTCCTTCCATCTCTCGCCTCCTACCGTCTCCCTCCTAATTCCTCCTTCTCCTCTCCTCCTTCTCCTATCCACTTCCCTAATTTGTATTCCTCCTTCTTCTCTCTCTCCTTCATTTCTCCCTTCTTCCCTCCTTCCTCCTCCTTTCTACCTCTTCCCCTCTTTTTTCCCTTCTCTCTTTCCCTTTCCTTCTCCGTCCTCCTTCTCTCCTCCTCCTACCTTCTTCCTTCTTTCTCCTCCTTCTTCCTTTTCTTCTTCCTTCTCCTCTTCCTCTTCCTTTCTACCTCTTCCCTCCTTTCCTTCTCCATTCCCTCTCCTTCTCCTCCCTCTCTCCTCCTACCTCCCTCCTTCCTTCTTCTCTTCCTCCTCCTCCTCCTCCTTCCTTCTTCTCCTCTCCTCCTCCACCTCCTTCCTTCTTCTCTCTCCTCCTCCTACCTCCTCCTTCCTTCATCCCCCGTGTGTATCAGCCACATAATAGACTGCTTCAAGATGCTTTTAAGATTCACTCTAGCGGACGGACAGTGTGGGGGGGGGGGGGGGGGGATGTGATGTACCAGGGGAGGGGGAAGGCGGAGGGGAAGGGGAAGGGGAAGGTGTGACCAGGGGGAGGGGGAGGAGGGTGAGGGGGCCAGGGGGAGGGAGGCCAGGGGGAGGGAAAGGGTCTGACTTGGTGGGGGAGGAGGGAGGGGGAGGGTACTAGGCGCGGTGAGGGGAAGAGGGTTAGGGGTTAGGGGAAGGGGGGAGGTACCAAGGGTGTGGAGGGGCAGGGGTATCAAGGAGTGGGGGTAGATATGGGGGATAGGGGTGACGCACCAGGGTTGGGGGGGGAGGAGAGGGAGAGGGAAGGGGGTGGAAAAAGGGAGAGGAGGTGGGGAGAGGGTGAAAGGGGGTTGGGGTGGGAGGAGGGTAGACGTATTGGAGGAGGGGGGGTGGGGGTGGGTGGGGAGGGGGAGAAGTACCTGCCAGCTACTAAGCTTGATTTTTTATTAATATTTTTTTAGGGGGAGGGGAGGGTTCTCTGGCGACAAGATAACAACAGGCGATCCATCATGGTCTGGAAATAAAGAGAGAAAACAAGATAAAAAAGAGAAGCGAAATTTGATGAATGATAAAGATAAACGTTGCTACTTTAGGAGATTATTATCTGGAATATTTCGGCGTGTTTAACCTTGATTTTCTCTTTTTTTTATTATTATTTTTATTATTTCACAGAGGTAGGTTATGGTTTTTTTTTTTTTTTTTTTTTGGGTACGTTTCCCTTGAGCTTAAACACAGTGAACGAATAATAATTGAGTTATCTTTCATCTTCAAGAGTAAACAGCTGTTTTTTTATGTACATGAACTAACAAGATAAAATATTTTTTTTAAAGGAGCTTTTTTCATGTTTTTTTCTTTCTTGTTTGTTGTTGTATTTTATTTTTTTGTCGGTGGAAGTGAGAAAAATGTTAGGATTTTAGAAATTTTATACATCCGGTCTTGGTAATACGAGAAAGTATAACAAAGTCGCGGCAATCTGTTTAGGCGGATGAGTTAAGTGAATCCAACACTGATTCTTGACTTTCATGTCGAGTTCCAGGAGACATGACTCACAACTCGTTAGAGCAGCAAATAAGCGACCAAGAAAGACGGAAAGAGAGAGACCGAGATAATTGTGAATTAGAAGACGTATGTTATTACGTTTCCAGCACTCGGATTGTAATTAAGAATGTGCTATTTCGAGGAAACTGTGGTTAGGTGAGACACGCGGAGGTTGACACGTGGCGAGGGCGAAACCTTCCACAAACGATCTCAAATAGCACATACGTTAATTACGAGTCATTTACATTGTGTATGTATTGTAACGTGCATCATTTGTATTATTTTGGTTTTGTGTTGTTATTCTTTATCGTGCTAATAATGATTTGTTTTCTCTCTCTTTTTTTGCAGGTACGTGATCCAGCATTTAGTCGATGACGTAATATTTCCAAGGTGAGAGAATCGCCCCCCCCCCCCCCCACACACCACACCTCCCTCCTACTTTCCCCTTCCTCCCCTCCCTTACTTCCCTTCCCCCTCTGAGAGAATCGCCCCACCCCCACCCCCCACACCTCCCTCCTACTTTTCCCCTTCCTCCCTCCTCCTTACTTCCCTCCCCTTCCCCCTCCTCTCTATTCACTTCTTTTCCCCCTCTCCACTTCCCTCCTACTTTTCCCCTTCCTCTCTTCCCCTCCCTCCTCCCCCTTCCTCTCTATCCTCATTTCTCCCCCTCTCCTACATCTTCCCCCTTCCCCCATTATTTGCGCGCCTTCCCTTTCTAAGTTGTGAATTGTGAGAGGGGAATATTGGAGGGATAAAGGGAGAGAAAGCGGGAGAAGGGAGAAGTAGAGATGGAAGGGGAAAGGAAAAGAACGAGGAAGAAGGGAGAAGGAGAAGGGGAAAAGTGGGAGAAGGGGGAGAGGTGGAGGGGGAAAAGGGATAAGGAAGGGAGATAAAAAGAGAAGTGAAGAGGGGGGGGTGGAGAAGACAGAGAGGGGTGGAGGAGGAAAGGGGGAAAGGAAGAGGGAGATAAAAGGAGGAAGAATGAGAGAAACCGGGAGAATGGAGAAGGGGGAAGGGGAAGTGGAGGGGGCAAGGAGAAAAAAAGGATAAGGAAGGGAGATAAAGAGAGGAGAAGGGGGAGAAACCGGGAAAATGGAGAAAACAGAAAGAGAGCAGGAGGAGGAAAGGAAAGAAAAAGAGGAGGAATGAGAGAAACCGGGAGAACGGAGAAAGGAGGAAGGAGAGAAGTGGAGGGGGCAAGGAAAGGAGAGAGAGAGAGGAAGGGGGAGGAGGAGGGAGGGGAGACGGAGGGCAGAGGGCGTATATGAGCCATCTGCATTAACATACGTAATAGATTAAAAGGGAAATCGGCGCCATTTGTCCTCGCTTTGATCTTGAATTCGTTGCCATTAATAAATTCTCTCATTTTCTTCCCGATCTCCCAGCGAGTCGGTAATGGGGCCATATCTCGTGAGGCGGTCACATGAAAGGGGTTATTCGAGAACTTCTTAATAAGAGGAGAGAGGAAAAGAAAGAGAGGGAGAAGGAGGAGAGGGGAAGGAGGAGATGAAGAGGGAGGAGGAGGAAGATGAAGAGGAAGAGGGAGGAGGGAGGGAGGGGGGAGGAAGAGGGAAGGAGAGATGAAAGAGGAGGGAAAGGGAGGAGAAGGGGGGGAGAGAGGAGAAGGAGGAGATGAAGAGCGGAGGGGAGGGGGGTGGAGGAGAAGGAAGAGAGCAAAGAGAAGATAAAAAGGTAGAGGGAGAGGGAGAGAAAAAGAAGAAAAGAAGAGTGGAGTTATTGAGAAATAACGAAAAATATGAGTTTTTTGGAGAATTTATAGAAATGAAAGTTGTTGAAGTACTTTTAAAAAATGTGAGTTATTGGGGAACTTAAAGAAAATACGTATTGGAGAACTTTTTAAATTGATTCTTGAAGAACATAAAATAAAGTTTATGGAATTGTTGTGCTTAGAGATACGGGTATTGAAGAACTTAGAAGAAAATGGGTTATGAAGAACTTAAAGAAATGAGGTTATTGAAGAACTTAAAGAAATGAGTTATGAAGAAAAAGAAATGGGTTATTGAAGGAACTTAAAGAAATGGGTTATTGAAGAACTTAAAGAAATGAAGTTATGAATATTTTTAAAGAATGAGTTCTTGAAAAAAAACTTAAAGAAATTAAAGTTGTTGAAGAAATAGAAAGAGCGATCGCTGGTTCGCGGTTAACTCGTGTTGAATGTCACACGTCTCGGACTCGTGTAAAATCACCTTTTCTTTTTCTTAACCTTTCACTATCGGATCGACTTACAGGCTCACTATCAGCTACCATCCCCTCCCATTCCCTCCATTCCTTCTTCTTTTCTCCCTTCTATTCCCCCTTCTATTCTTCTCCCTCTCCTTTCTTCTCTCCTCCCTTCTATTCCTTTCTTTCTCTCCTCCCTCCTCTTTCCTCCCGCTATCCCTTCTATCTCCTCTCCCTTCTTCTCCTCCTTCTCCCCTTCTTCCTTCCCTCCCTCCTTCCTCTCCTCCCTTCTATTCCCTTCTATTCTCGTCCTCTCCTCCTCTCTCTCCTTCCATTCCCTCCCCTCCCTTCTCTTTCCTCCCTTCCATTCCCTTCCATTCTCTCCCATTCCCCTTTCCTGTCCTTTCTCTTATTCACTTCCATCCTTTCTCCCTTTCTTCTTTCCTATCCACTTTCCATCCCCTTTTTACTCCCTACCCTCTCCTCCTCTCCCCTCTCTCTCTCTTACTCTCCTCTCTCCCTTCTCTCCTTCTCCTCCCTTCCCCTCCTCTCTCCTTCTTCCCTTCTCTCCGGCCACTCTCTATCTCTCCTTCTCCTCTCCCTCCTCTCTCTCCTTGCCACTCCCCTTCTCTCATTCCCCCTCCCCCTCTCCCCATTCCTCCCCTCCCCCAGTACTCCCGGCTCAAGTGCGTAAACTTTATATATGTTTTATCAAATACTTATCTATCGTTTTTTTTTTTTTTTTTTTTTTTTTTTTTGTCCGTTGCGTGCGCGATCGACTTCCAAAGTGGTCGAAGTTGACAGCGAAGGCAAATAGTTTTCTTTTTAAGCTTTCTCTTTCGTAATCAAACACATTTCCATTCATTTGAACATAAAATATTGAAATACCTAAAATTCTATCTAAAGAAAGTGAGAGAGAGAGAAAAGAAGATAATGGATATTCAGAAGTGACGCTTTGAGAGGAAAACAGCTGTTTCCATTTTTTTATACTTTCTTCTTTCCCTAATCAAACCTTTTCCATAATTTGATAAAAAATAAAATAAAAGAATAATAGAATAAAAAAATAGAGAAGAGAGAGAGAGAGAAGAGAGAGAGAGAGAGAGAGAGAGAGAAGAGAGAAGAGAGAGAGAAGAGAAGAGAGAGAGAGAGAGAGAGAGAGAGAGAAGAAAAAAGATAATAATAATATTCAAAGTGACACTTGGAGAGGTAAACAGACCTTGAGTGTTAGCCGTGTTGAAGGAGTGGCCTTTCCGATATCCGATAAAGGGGGGGAGGAGGGGGGGGGAGAGGATGATGCCCTCATAATCTCTCACTTGGCAGGAAGAGGGTGGAAGGGGAAGAAAGAAGGAGAGAGGGGAGGGAGAGAGGAGGGAGGAGGGAGGGAGGGAGAAGGAGGGGGAGGAGAGGAAGGAGAGAGGGAGAGAGGAGGAGGGGAGGAAGGAGGAGAGAGGAGAGCAGGGTGGGGAGGAGGGAGGGGGAGGAGGAGGAGAGGAAGGAAGAAAGATGAAGAGGGAGGAGGGAGGGAAGAGAAGGAGAGAAGGAAGAAAGATGAAAAGAGGAGGGAGGAGAGAAAAGAAAAAGAGAAGAAGAAAAGCAGTAGAAAGAAGAAGAAATAGAAAAAAGAGAGACAAAGGAGGAAGGAGGAAAACAAGAGAATAAAAGAGAATAGAACGTGGCCAGTGTTTAATAAAAGGTAAGATGTTTGGTTGAAGAAAAGACAAAGAAATGAAAACTTTCTTTAATGTAATAAATCCGTCCATTGTTCTTATCTTTGTCTCACAAGGAAAAAAAACATTATTGTTTTTATTTGATGCTATGTACAATAAATAAAAGTATCAAAACCTTAGTTCGATGTTAATCTTATCCGTTTGCTCTCAATTTGGGCATTTTGTATCCGTAAAACCAGCTGATAACGTCGTCTGCTAAAAATGGCGATTGCAGACGACGGGCGCGGGAAATACAAAACGCGAAAATTTGTAGTTGAATTAAAATTGCCCTTTCCTGACCTGATATTGGTTCTTTGTGCTTTAATGTATAGTTATTGAATGAACATGTGGGTAGGGACTGGACCTTTTAAAGATGTTAGTACTACGAAAAATGTACGGTGCCACGTTGAAAGAATTATTTGAAAAATAGGCATCAGTAATGCTAGCTTTCTCGATTTTAAGAGCATCATCTCTTTTATTTTTTCGTTTTTCGCTTTCCGTTTTGTTTCCTTGTTCCTTGGCGGTGCCTCCTGTCCGTAACGAATGCGATGCGATAGAGAAAGAGAGGATAGAAAAAAATGGCGCTAAATCGTATTGTCTTTTGCCTGTGAGCGCTCCGCTGATTGGCCGCCATGTTGTGACGCGATGATGACGTCACAGAAAGAGGGAAAGGGGAGGGATGGAGAGAGAGAGAGGAAGGAAGGGGGAAGAGCGGTATAGGAAGATAAAGAGAAGGAAGAAGGAAGAAAACGGAAGGAGGAGAAAGAGTGAGGGAAAGGGAAAGGATTGGGGAGAAAATAGAGAGAGAGAGAGAGAAGTGAGGGGAAGGAGAGGAAGAGAGAAGAGAGGGATAGATTAGAGAAAGAGAAGGGTAAGAATTTGAAGAGGAGAAAAAGAGAAAGGAAGAAGAAAGAACAGAAGAGAAAAAAAGAAAGGAAGAGAAAGAACAGAAGAGAAAAAGAAGAAAGGAGAGAGAAAGACAGAGAGAAAGAGATAGAAAAAGAGGGACACAAATGAAGAAGAGAATCGTCTAAGAGACACAGCACCACTTTCTCACCCTAGAGTACACCCACCCTTACGCCCTTCCACACCCTTAACACTCTCCACCTTGAGACCCAGAGAAGGGTGGAGGGGGGTGGGGTGGGTGGGGGGGGACCTGTTGACTCTCAACGGACTTCGAGCATCTTTGAATCCACTTAAAGTCACCCTAAGTTAAACGCGAATCCAGACTCGTAGTCACCCTTAATCTCGCTTAAAGTTACCGTTGAATAAGCCTAACTTTAAGCTAGGCTCCCTTTAAAGGCAACTCTTACTAAACAACTTGACTTAAGACAACCTTGGCAAGTTCACCTTAAACTCACCCTTAGCTAAATACACCTAGACTCACACTTGATAATTCACCCTTAGCCACACTCACCCTGAACTCACGTGAAGCTAAACTCACCCTTGATTTAATTCACCCTTAGCCACACTCACCTTAAACTCGAAGCAAACTCACCCTAGCCACACTCACCCTTAACTCCGCAAAACTCACCCTCGAAATTCACCCTCAGCCGGCCTTAAACTCGCCCTCCTCTCGAGTGCGAGAACCGCCTGCGCCACCGCTCCCCCGGCAAAAGCGCGGCGGATCGACCATCGCACGAATGGGGGGGGGAGGGTGGGGGGGGGGGGGGGAGGGGGGGGGGGTGAGGAAGGGGGAGGGATGGGGGGGGGGAGGGTGGGGGAGGGAAGGGGGGAGGGGGGAGGGGTGAAGGGGAGGGGGTGAGGGGGGAGGGAGGGATGGGGGGAGGGGTGGGGAGGGAGTAGATAAAGGGCGGGGTTCGGCTCGGGGTTGGGTAGGGGAGGGGGGGGGTTGGGGAAAGGGGGGAAGGGGGGAGGGGATGTAACAGAGGCGACTTGTATTTGTTTAGCGTAAATGAGAGTTGTAAAAGACCCGGTTCTTTGCCGGAATGTAAATTGGGAGAGAGAGAGCATTTATGGCGGCCATTTTTTTTTTTTCGGGGCTGTTTGTTTTTAATCCTTTATGATTCTTCTCTCTCTTTCTTTCTCTCTCTCTCTCTCTCTCTCTCTCTGTTGGTTTGTGATTCTTTCTCTTTGTGTTTTCTCTCGTTCTTTCTTTCTTGCTTTCTTTCTTTCTCTCCTCCTGAAGGGGTTCCGATCGCACTAGAAGGAATCCCGTCGCCTCAATCCCTCTATAAGGCATCGAAGCGGAATTCGAATCCAATGCAAATTCTCTTATTAGAAGCGGCGGCGCTTTGGTGCGTCTATATTTCCGCCCCTGAGTCGATTTTTCTTTTCTTTTTTTCTTTTCTTTTTCTTTTCCTATTTATGATAACCGATAGATAAGGATAAATTATGATTTTTCTTTTTTTTTCTTTTCTTTTTCTTTTTCTTTTCCTATTTATGATAACCGTTAGATAAGGTTAAATGATTTAAAAAAAAAAAACGTGATGGAATGGCTACGTAAAATCGTTCTGTAAGATACGAAAATGGCCGCCGTAGATTGATAGATGTTTAAGGAAGCGGCGGTTTAGGGTGCGGGCGGCGCGAGTGATGTTACAGAGCACACGGCGAGGTTATAATATGGGCGTGATCGTCCGAGATGGGCGTGGGGCGGCCTCGCGGGGATCTCGGGTGATGGAGCAGAATGGCGGGCTGACTTCGCGGGTTTTTTTAAGTGCTTTATTTGTAGCTGTTGTGGTCGGTGTGCGTGCGAGAGGGAGAGGGAGAGGAGAGGGAGAGAGGGGAGAGGAGAGGGAGAGGGAGGGGGGAGGGGAGGGGGAGAGAGGGGAGGAGAGGAGGAGAGGGAGAGGGAGAGAGGGAGGGAGGGGGAGAGGGAGGAGGGAGAGAGGAGAGGAGAGAGAGAGAGGGAGAGAGCAGAGGAGAGAGAGCGAAGGAGAAGGAGACTGAGAAAGAAGAGTGTGAGGGAGAGAGGGAGGGAGGGAGGAAGGAAGAGAGAGATGGGGGGTAGGTGGGAGAGAGAGAATATGTATATGTATATATATGGGTACGAGTGTGTATCAGTCCATACGTATGCTCGTGTGCGTATCAGTCTATGCGTATTTAATGTGTGCAACCAAACCCCCCCCCCATGCATATGCACATGGAACCCTACCCACTCGTTAAACACACGCGCGTGCAGGTGGCTCTCCTCACACTCCCCCCCTCTCGCTCGTTCCGTTCCGCTACCTTCGCTAAGGTGCCGAGCGGTTTTGCGCTACTTAATCTCGCTCCTAATTGCAACGCGCGGCGAATCCAGCAGCTCCCGCTCGCTTCGGAATACAGATCGAACGTAGCGGCAGGTTGGCGATTCGCTCCCTTACGACCCGGAACGTAATGAATATTGAGTTTTGAGTCCGGGTCGTAAAGTAGAGAGAGGGGGGGAGGGGGAGGGGGGAGAGGAGGAGAGAGAGAGGGGTGGGAGGGGAGAGGGGGGCGAGAGAGGTGGGGAGAGGAGAGAGAGGGGTGGGAGGAGAGGAGAGAGGAGAGGGGAGAGGGGTAGGCGAGAGAGAGAGAGGAGAGAGGGAGAGGGTGGGCGGGAGAGAGAGAGAGAGGAGAGGGGGAGAGGCGAGAGAGAGGGTGTGGGAGGAGGTATAGGAGGAGGGGGGGTTGTATATGGTGCGTAGGAGAAGAGGAGGGAGGGGGAGGGGTTAGAGAGTAGGGGGAAATATGATGATGATGGTGATAATGGTGGTGATGGTGATAAATGGTGGTGTTGCAGAAAATGGTGATTAATGAATATTTTGATGGCGATAACGATGGTGGTGGTGATAGTTATAGTAAAAAATATGGTGATGAATATGATAGTGTTATTTCTAACTTGATGGTGATAATTGGGGATGATTACGGTAGTGATAGTGATAGTCATTAGGGTGATTTGGGTGGTCAGTTGTTCAGTTGTTTCTCTTCTTTCATTCCCTCCTCTTCTCTTCTCTCTCCCTCTTTCTTTCTTTCATCCCCTCCTCTTCTTCTCTTCTCTCTCCCCTCATTTTCTGTTCTCTCTTCCCCCTCCCTTTTCTTCTTCTTCCCCTCTTCTTTCTCTCTTCCTTTCTCTCTTTCTTCCCCCTCCTTCTTCTCTTCTCTTCTTCATCTCTCTTCTCTCTCTTCCCCTCCTTTCTTTCTCTTTCATCCCTCTTTCTTCTCTCCTCTCCCCCTCCTTTTCTCTTCTTTCATCCCCTCTCCTCTTCTCTTCTCTCTCCCCATTTTTTTCTTCTCTCTCCCCCTCCTCTCTCTTCTCTCTCCCCCTTTTCTCTTCTTTCACGCCATCTTCTCCCTTCACCCCTATTTCCTTTTTAATTGCTTGTGGGCGTGCGGCAATAAGGGGAACCGCGCGGGCGTGCGTGTGTCTTTGGGCTTAGACCGGATTAGGGGCTTTGTGAGAGTGAGAGAGGAGGAAGGGAGAGGGAAGAGAGGAGAGGGAGAGGAGAGGAGAGAGAGAGGGAGGGAGGGGGGAGGAGAGAGAGGGAGAGGGAGAAGGAAGAGGGAGGGGGAGAGAGAGGAGAGAGAGAGGGGGGAGAGGAGGGAGGGAGGAAGAGGGGTGGGAGGGAGGGGGAGGGAGAGAGAAGAGAGAGGGAGAGGGGGGGAGAGAGAGAGAGGGGGAGAGGGAGAGGAAGAGAGAGAGGAGGGGAGGAGAGAAGGAGAGGAGGGGGAGAGGAGAGAGGAGAGAGGGGGGCAGAGAAGAGGAGAGAGAGAGAGAGAGGGAGGCTGAGAGAGAGAGAGAGACTTTTATTTGTATCTGTATTCTCTCTTCTCTCTCCTTCTCTCTCTCTCTCTCTCTCTCTCTCTCTCTCTCTCTCTCTCTCTCTCTCTCTCTCTCTCTCTCTCTCTCTCTCCTCTTCTCTCTCCCCTCCCCTCTTCTCCTCCTCCCTCCTCCTCCTCCCCTCCCTCCCTCCCTCCCTCCTCCTCCCTTCTTCCTGTCTCCCTCCTCTCCCTCCTCTTCCTCCCTCCTTCTCCCTCCCTCCCTCCCCTCCCCCCTCCAGGTCATTGACACAGATCAGAAGTAACTGTCAGTGTCATTTATAACATCAGAATGAGGACATTTATGACTGGGCGAAAGTTAATCAGTTTTTAATCAGTTTATTTGTTTATTCACTTTATTGGTCTATTTATTCATCCATTTATTTATTTATTATGATTTTTTTTTGTCGGTAAATTTTCAGGTCGTGATTTTTTTTGTTTTTTGTTTTTTTTTCCCTTCGTTTTTAATTTTTTTGCGTGATTAATTCGTTTTTTTTTCAATGTAATTTTAGCGTTATTAATTAGGTGATTAAGATCGTGATTTAAGGGAGGGGTGTATTTGCTTTTGGAGAGAGGGGGGAGGTAATTAGGGTAATTGGAGTAAGTTTTTGATAGAGTTGATGTCTGCCAATTAGCTATTTTTATTTGGTTATGTCGAGTTGATTTGCTCCAGTATTGCGGGATGTGTCTTGTGTTTGTTTGTGTGTGTTTTGTGTGTGTGTTTTTGTGTGTCCTTTGTGTCTGTGCGTTTGTTTGTGTGTTGTGTTTTTTGTGTGTCGTGTGTTTTGTTTGTGTCGTGTGTTTTTTGTTTGTGTATGTTTGTTTGTATGTGTCTTTGTGTGTGTTTTGTTTTTGTTTGTTGTTTTTGTTTTGTGTGTTCTTTATGTGTGTTTGTTCTCTTTGTGTGTGTTTGTGTGTGTGTTTGTGTTGTGTGTTTGTTGTGTGTGTGTGTTGTTGTGTTAGTGCCTGTGTCTCTCTTGTGGTGTGTTAGAGTCATCTTCTGCTGTGCATTACTTAGATTTAATTTAGATTGGTAATTTACGGTAGTTAGGTAGTTTAGCAATACTTCCTTTTTCTTTGTACTCTTTTCTCTCTCTCTTTTCTCTCTCTTCTCTCTCTTTCTCTCTTTTCTCTTTCTCTCTCTCTCTCTTTCTCTCTCTTCTCTCTCTCTCTCTCTCTCTCTCTCTCTCTCTCTCTCTCTCTCTCTCTCTCTCTCTCTCTCTCTCCTCTCTCCTCTCACTCTCCACTCTCTCTCCTCCCTCCTTCACCGTTTTTTCTTCTTTCTCTTTTTTTTTTTTCTTTTTTTGTTCCTTTTTTGTCATTTGATTCGTATCTTGCCCCTGATTTACGACGGTCCTTGCGCTGCTCTTGCTCTTGTCCGGATGTTATCTGGCTGTTATTTTTGGTGGTTATTATCTGTTCATTGTTTCTCTCTCTCTCTCTCTCTCTCTCTCTTCTTTTCTCTTTCTCTTTCTCTTTCTCTCTCTCTCTCTCTCTCTCTCTCTCTCTCTCTCTCTCTCTCTCTCTCTCTCTCTCTCTCTCTCTCTCTCTCTCTCTCTCTCTCTCTCTCTCTCTCTCTCTGTTTATTATTGCTTTTTTGTTTTTTTCTTTTCTTTTTTTGTTTATTTCTGTTCATTGTTTTTTCGTTTTTTTTTATCTGTTCATTTTTTTTTCTCTTCTCTTTTTGTATTATCTGTTCATTGTTTTTTTTCATCTATTATTTTGTTTGTTGTTGTAGTGATTTTGTGTTGTTGTTTTATTGGTTTTATTAATGATTATTAATGTTGTTTTTGATTGTTGTTATTAAAGATTAGGATAGTAATATTAGTTTTCTCTTTATCACTTTATCTGTTCTGTTATCATAAGTACAATTGTTATTATTTTTATCTTTATTATGCTGTAGTTTCTTGGTTACTCTTGTCATACACAGCACACACACACACCACACACACACACACACACACACACACACACACACTCTCTCTCTCTCTCTCTCTCTCTTCTCTCTCTCTCTCTCTCTCTCTCTCTCTCTCTCTCTCTCTCTCTCTTCTCTCTCTCTCTCACACTCACCACACACACACACCCACACACACACACACCACACACACACACACACACACACACACACACACACACACACACAGCATCACACACACCACTCTCTCTCTCTTCTCTCTCTCTCTCTCTTCTCTCTCTCTCTCTCTCTCTCTCTCTCTCTCTCTCTCTCTCTCTCACACACACCACACACCACACACACACACACAACACACACACACACACACACACAACACACAACACACACACGTACACGACGTACAGCGTGTTTGCTCTCCTGCCGATGCTGTCCACGCTCTGCCCTTATAATGACTGTGCTTAAACCCGACCAATAGAGGTTTTATAGGGGGACGTATAAACCTGTTGAAAAAAAAAGTAAAACTGGATTCTAGGAAAAAGAAATGAAGTCGGGAGGGTTCTTGATGTTGGTGAGGGAGGTGGTGGGTTGGAGGGAGGGTGGTGGTGATGGGGGAGGAGTGTTGGGGGAGTGTAGGAGCAAGAGGAGTGTTGAAGGATGGAGGAATGGAAGGAGATGGTGTAGAAGAAGAGGAGGGGGAAATGGTGGTGTAGGAGGAGGAGTATGGTGGTGGTAGGAGGGTGGGGTGTAGAGGAGGAGTAGGGTGTTGGTGGAGTGTAGAGCAAGAGAGATGTTGAAGTGATGGAGGGAGGAAGGAAGAGGGTGGTGGAGGAGAGTTGGAGGAGTAGGGCAGGAGTGCTGGTGTAGTGTAAGAGTAAGTGGAATGTTGAAGAGATGCAGATAGGTGTAGGAAGAAGAGGGGGAAATGGTGGTGTAGGAGGAGGAGGAAGAAGAGATGGTGGTGTAGGAGGAGGAGGAGAAGAGATGGTGGTGTAGTAGGAGGAGATGGTAGGAGGAGGAGGAATGAGGAGGAGGAGGAGAGGAGAAGAGAGATGGTGGTGTAGGAAGAAGTGGAGGGGAAATGGTGGTGTAGTAGGAGTAGGGTTTGGTGGAGTGTAAGAGCAAGAGGGATGTTGAAGTGATGGAGGAAGGGAAGGAGAGGTGTTGGAGGAGATGAAATGGTGATTTAGCCATAACAACAGCAACAGCAGTAATAGTGATCATGATAATAAAAATAACAAAAACAAAACGACAATAACAATAATAGTAATAATAACTATTGTAATAATCGTGTTGATGATACATATAGGAATAATAATTGATAATAATAATAACAATTGATAGTAATGATAATAATAATGATATGACAATAATAATGATGATAATGATTAATAATATATAATGATGATGATAATATAATAATATATAATAATAATGATAATAGTAATGATGATAATGATAATAATATAATGATAGTAATGATGATGATAATAATAATGATATAATGATAGTAATAATGATGATGATTATTATAATAAATAATAATAATGTTAATGTATGATAATATAATAATTTATAATGATATATAAATATGATAATGGATAATAGTAATGATGTATGTATATAATGATAGTAATGATGATGATAATGTAATAATGAATAGTAATAATGATGATAATGATAATAGCAATAACAACAAGCATGGCGGTGCTTGCTCACGGACGCTGAGCAAAATTTCCACTTCCTCTTTTACTGCTTGTAAATCCCATGTCAATCGCCATCGCCTTTATGCTCCCCGGCCATAAAGACGCCCGATTTTAATTAACTTCTAGAACATAAAATCCGTTGGCCCTATTGTGCGGCTCTTTGTGGGGGAGGGGAGGGAAGG
>NW_020869860.1:28992-33992 GCF_003789085.1 Penaeus vannamei
AATATTGGTTTGTTTGTTGTTATTAATTATTATTATTATTATCAATTATTATTAAATTATTATTAATTTTATTATTATTATTATTATTATTATTATTTTATTATTTTTATTATTATTAATTATTATTATTGTTTATTATTAGTATCAATTATCATCATCATCATCATCATCACTATCATCATTATTACCATTATTGATACTGTTATTATCAATAGTAGTAGTAATTGCGATCATGATTGTTATAGGTATGGATGATATATTATCATTATCATAATTGTTATTATCATTAATTTTGTTATCACTATTTATCATTATCATAATTAATTATTATTATTATTATTATTATTATTATTATTATTATTATTATTATTATATTATTATTATTATTATTATCCTTATCCTTATCCTTATCATTAATTATATAATATTTTCATTATCATTATCATTATCTTGTCATTATCATTATATTATCAATATCATTATCATTATTATTATTGTTATTATCATTATTTCACTTTATTTTATTATTATTATTATTATTATCATTATTATTATTATATATTATTATTATTATTATTATTATTATTATCATTATTATTATGTATTATTGTTATTATTATCATTATTGTTATCATTATTATCTTTTATTATTATTATCTTCATTATCATTATTATTAATAGTAGAAGTAGTAGTAGTAGTATCATCATCATTATTATATTATCAGTAATATTATTAATCCTTTTATTAGTAGTAGTAGTAATCTTTATTATCATTATCTTCATGATTAATATTATTATTATTATTATTAATTATTATTATCATATATTATTATTATTATTATTATTATTATTATTATCATTGTTATTATTATTATATCATCATCATCATCATTATTATTATTATCATTAATATTACATTATGAATTATTATTATTGTTGTTATTGTTGTTTATAATCATTAATCTTTATTATTATATCTTCTTATTATTATTATTATTTTTAATCATTATTACTATTACTGTTATAGGTAGTTATTATTATGCTTGTTATTACTATCTTTCTTATTATTATCATCATTATCCTTATTATTTTAAGCGTTATAGTTGTTATAAATCTTGCATTATTCACGACAGTTATCAATCATCATTATCACATCATTATTATCAAAATTATCAATAAATTATGATAATTATTATATATATATAAATATTATAATATATTATATATATATATATATATATATACTTTCTTTGTGTGTGTGTGTATCATTATTAATTGTTATCTTTGTTATTATCACATCATATAATATATATTTATACCATTACTATCAATATTATCATTATCTTTTTTTTGGCCACTTTGTCATCATTGTTATTGCCGTCATCATTTTACGTTTATTATCATTTCTACGTATTTTTGTCATTATTTCTGCTACTAGTATTTATTGTTGTTATTGTTATTTTTATTGTCAATATTACTCTTCCTATTATATCATAATCTTGCCATCATCATTGTTGTTGTTATTATCATTATAATTATTACTACTATTATCGTTATTATTATTACTATTATCTCTCTCTTTCTCTCTCTTCCTCTTCCTCTTCCTCTCCTCTCTCTCTCCTTCCTCTCTCCTTCTCTTCCTCTCTTCCTCTCTCCTTCTGTCCCATCTTGCTCTTCTCTCTCCCTTTCCTTTCCTCCCTCTCTTCCTCTTCTCCCTCTCTTTCTTTCATCTCTTCTCTCTCTCTCTCTCTCTCTCTCTCTCTCTCTCTCTCTCTCTCTCCTGGCCGCATACACGCCTCCCCACCCATTTATATCATTCCGCCTGCCTTTATAATAGCACAAGTATAACAGCCTTGAAGAAGCACATTCTCCAAAACGCATATATATCATTACAATTTCCTCACTCTCCACGTACGTCGGTCCCATGTATAGAAATACATAAACACACGCACATCCTAGATACGAACACATACAGGCACACATACACACTCAAACAACAAACAAATCGACAAACACACAGAACTCAACAAATACACGCAAACACACACCACGCACAACGCATATTCAAACAATTCAAACAAACAAATACACATACATACACATACATACACAACTCAAAGAAACAAACATACACACACACATGCAGACGGTACACACATTCTTCACATTTCTTTGTCTAATCAATCCAAACAAGCCCCCCCCCACACACCTTTTCCCGCCCACGTTCCCACAAACCCACCACCCACAGTGCTTTCCATGACCCCCCTCCCCCACAACCTCCTCCCCTTAACCCTTTCACCTCCTGCAACTTGCACAACCAGCCCCCACACAGCTGTCTCCCTTCCCATCTTTCTCTCTCTCTCTCTCTCTCTTTCTTTCTTCTTTCTTTCTTTCTTTTCTTTCTTCCTTTCTTTTTCTCTATGAATATTATCATTGTTATTGTTATTATTATCACCCTTATTATTACTATTATTATTATCATTATCATTCTACTATTGTTTTATCATTATTATTATTATTATTATTATTATTATTATATTGCTAACTTACTATTACTACTATATCATCATTATTGTTCTTCTTATTCATTGTTGTTATTATTATTATTATCATATCATTATATGCAATTATCATTGTTATTGCTATTATCATTATTACTGTTATTACATCATCATTATCATCAATATCATTATCCATATTATCATCAATGTTATCAAATAGATTTCCTTTCTTAACCCTTTCTTCGACCCCGCCTCACCCAAGACTTCCCTGGGTGGCGGTTTCTCTTCCTCGCGTCTGCTGTTTCGTATAACTTCTTTCGCGCGCCACTCGAACGAACCCCCCCCCCCCCAATCATTTTTTCTCTCTCTCCTTATCGCATCTCTTATTCTCTCTCTTCTCTCTTCTCGCACTCTCTTATTCCTTTCTCTCTCTCTTGTCTCTCTCTGTCTCTCCTCTGTCTCTCTCTCTCTCTCTCTCTCTCTCTCTCTCTCTCTTCTCCTCTCTCTCCTCTCTTCTCTTCTCTCCGAAAGCCAAAAGGACAAGCATAAGGGATGAGGAGTGACCACCTGACACCTGAGTTCTCTATGTCCTCCAGAATCAATTTTTTCCTTAGGTCAAGATAGGTTACGAAATGGTTAGACTAAGGCAAAAGGAACAGGAATAAGGTTTAGGAAAAAGGAAAAGGAAAAGAAGAGGAAAGAATGAAGTAAAGAGAAAGAAAAACATCCTTAGATAGGCATGAAGGCTTAAGATCTAGGCATTCTGTGACAAAAACATGACGAATAAGGCAAAGAAATAGAAGAGGAGAGTTACTATAGGAAAATAGAATAAGAAGACAGTAGAGAATAAGGGAATGAGAGTAAAGAAGTAACAAGGAAAAGAATGGATGCTTGGATAGGAAGGATAGGGGAAGTAAAAGACAGAGAAGCTAGGAGAGGGAGAGGGAGAGACACAGAAGCTAGGAGAGGGAGAGGAAGAGAGGAAGGGAAGTAAAGGCTGTCTGGCTGTCTCTCTCTCTCTTTCACTCTCTCACTGTCTATGCCTCTCTGTCTTTTATCTCTCTACTTTTTCTCATTCTCTCCCTCCTCTCCCTTTCTCTCTCTTCTCTTCTCTCTCTCTCTCTCTTCTCTCTCTCTTCTCTCTCTCATCTATCTATCTATCTATCTATCTATCTTTCAGGCTATCTATCCGCTCTCTCTCTCTCTCTCTCTCTCTCTCTCTTCTCTCTCTCTCTCTCTCTCTCTCTCTCTTCTCTTCTATCTATTCTCTATCTATCTATCTATCTATCTTTCCCTATCTATCCTCTCTCTCTCTCTCTCTCTCTCTCTCTCTCCTCTCTCTCCTCTCTCTCTCTCTCTCCCTCGTCCTCTCTCTCTCTCCTCTCTCTCTCTCTCTCCTCTTCCCTCTCTCTCCTCTTCCCTCTCTCTCTCCTCTTCCCTCTCTCTTCTCTTCTCTCTCTCTCTCTCTCTCTCTCTCTCTCTCTCTCTCTCTCTCTCTCTCTCTCTCTCTCTCTCTCTCTCTCTCTCCTCTCCGTCCCTTCGCCATTTTTCCTCTTCCTGTCAGAAAATTAGTGCGCCAATAGGGAGTAATGAGGGAGAAACCAGGACCCTCCCCCCTTCCCTCCCCTCCCTTCCTTCCCCCATCTCCGTCGGTGGGTACTGGAGGGGGAAAGGGGGGGGAGGGGGGAGAGAGGGGGGGTGAAGGGTGGAAAAAATATTGAAGGGAAGGGGGGGAGAGGGGGAGGAGGGAAGGGGAAGGAATGTAAGGTGCAATTGGATAAAACTGTAACGCATAAAGAATCAAAATAGAAATTGCATCTGTCGTGTGTGTGTGTGTGTGTGGTGTGTGTGGTGTGTATTATAGGTGTTGTGTGTATGAATGTGTGTGCGTGAGTGTGTGTGAGAGAGAGAGAGTGAGAGAGAGAGAGAGAGAGAGAGAGAGAGAGAGAGAGAGAGAGAGAGAGAGAGAGAGAGAGAGAGAGAGAGAGAGAGAGAGAGAGAGAGAGAGAGAGGAGAGAATGAGTGTATGTATGCGTGTCCGTATATTTATGCTCTGTGCGCACGTATGTATATTCAGACATGTATGTGTTTTTACATGTAATATCTGCACTTGAATTTAAAAGTCATGTCAATAAGCGTGTAATTTAGTCAAAATGAAATGTTTTTGCATGTGCTGCATAAAGCGAATATAAAAAAATGCAATGAAATATATAATGTAAAATTTCTTTTGTAAAAATGTGCAAGTAAAAATCTGAGTTAGATATTTAACAGAACTTGAGTTGTTATAATAATAATACTGCTTCAATATACTTTTACATAAATGCTCCTTTGATATCATTATATTGCACAGGTACATTAGAATTAATACATAAAGAATGAACAATTGACAGTTTGATAATTGCGTATAAAATTATTATCAAATAGTGAGAATAGTCATCGCAACAATAGTGATAATAACAATTATTATAATTAAGGTGGTAAAGATAATGACAATGATGA
>NW_020869860.1:38992-43992 GCF_003789085.1 Penaeus vannamei
TTTGTTGTACATTCTAGGCTCTATTTAACCTTTCATTCTTTGGTTTAAAATTTCGACTGTTCTGCGTTCTCTCTCTCTCTCTCTCTCTCTCTCTCTCTCTCTCTCTCTCTCTCTCTCTCTCTCTCTCTCTCTCTCTCTCTCTCTCTCTCTCTCTCTCTCTCTCATCTCTCTCTCTCTCTCTCTCTCTCTCTCTCTCTCTCTCTCTCTCTCTCTCTCTCTCTCTCTCTCTCTCTCTCTCTCTCTCTCTCTCTCTCTCTCCTCTCTCTTCTCTCTGCTACTCCCTCTCTCTCACTTCACTCTCTCACTCTCACTCTCACTTCACTCTCTCTCTCTCTCTCTCTCTCTCTCTCTCTCTCTCTCTCTCTCTCTCTCTCTCTTCTCTCTCTTCTCTCTTTCTCTCTGGGAACGAGATTTAGAAAAAAAAAATCATAAAAACGACGAAGATCGATTAAACAACCACCCCACCCCTCCCCATACCCCCCTCCCCGCGACCCCTCTGTGTTAACCTGATTTCAGATAGGCCTATTTAGGCATAAAAGGGTAAACACAAAGGAAACCCTCCTCCGATTCTTTCACCCAACTATAAACTTTACTCTAAGAAACAGTTATCGTAAAGCTTATTTTAAATTCTTTTCTTTCACCGATCGTTAGAAAAGAAAGCGAAGAAATTATTTAGAATATGAGGTTCCATTAGAAAATTTATAGCGCCGAGATCCACATATTTTTCGGTCTTAAGTCTGCGCGCAGGGTTTCGAACACCGATCGCTGCCGTCTGCATCGCCGGTCGATCGATAAATGATATTCACATTTTAATGATATCAGATTGTTGTCGGCTTCAGGGATCGTCTTAAAAATAATGACAGACAGCCTCCTGTGACACTGACAAACCCTTTATCTGATGAGGCCCTGTCCCTTGATAATTTTCTATGGCACTGTGTCGGTGTTCAGACGCTGCCGGAGAGGATGAGACACAGACGAATTTGTCATCTATGTAGAATATATGAATATTATATATATATATATACTTATATATATATATATATATATGTATGATTAAGTATATGCGTACCATATATATATATATATATTATTACTATTATATCATAATATATATATATTATTATTATATTATATATATATATTTATATATACAAGCATATACTACTGTATATATTTATATAGTATATAAATACTATTATATTTATAGTGTGTTGTGTTACTTAAATTTCTATATTATAAATATATATTAATAATTATATTTAATATATAATACTATATCTGTTTTTATATTATTTTATTTATAGATATATAACATATCATATGATTATATTTATATATATATTTTATTATTATATATATATTATATATATATATATATGTGTTGTGTGTTGTGTGTGTGTTGTTTATATATTTATACTTATATCTAATATATATATATATATATATATATGTATATACCTTATCATTCGGCTGTATAATTATATATAAATATTTATATATATATTTATTATACATTATAATTATATACTATATATTATTATTAATATAAAGTTTATTCCATAGAATAAATATATATATTATATATATATATACATAAATATATTATATATACATAAAACATATATATATATATATATATATATATAATATATATATATAATATACACACACACACACACACACACACACACACAATAATATATATATATATATATATATATATATATAATATAGATATATATATATATTATATATAGTATAAATATATTATATAATATGTATACATAAAAACATGAACTTGATAATAATCGATTACAATTACAATAGCAAAGTTAAATGTAGTAATAACAGTGATGACAAGGAAAACAGAATTTAACTACAGCCACTATTTCTCTAACCCCTCCCCCCCTTCCCTGTATCTCCTACACCTATTTCTTCCCCTCCTTTTCCCCTCCCCTCCCTTTATCCCCTTCGCTTCTCCTTCCCTTAAAAATATTTTTTGGATATCCACACACCTTCCCCGTAGGAAAATATCCCCACTTCCTTCCCCTAGATGAATGAGTCCCTACTCCCTCCCTTTGTAGGTAAACACACTCCCTCCCCAAGTAGAGAAAAATCCCCACATCCTTCCCCTAAATGAATAAAATCCCTACTCCCTCCCTTTTGTAGGTAAAATATCCACACTCCCTCCCCAAGTAGAGAAAAGTCTCCACTTCCTCCCTCAATAGGGAAATATCCCCACTCCCTTCCCCTAGGAGAATAAAATCTCCACACCCTACCCCCAGAAGGGACAAAGTTCCACACCCTCCCCCAGTAGGAAAACATCCTCACTCCCTCCCCCACAGTAGGGACAAATTCTCACTCCCTCCCTCAGTAGGGAAACAATTCCTATTCCCTCCCCACGTAAGGATAAAATCCCCACTCCATTCCCCAATAAGAAAAAAAATCCTCACCCTCTCCTTTGTTGGTAAAATTATCCCCACTCCCTGCCCCTAGTTGGAAAAAATCCCTAACCCAGTAAGGAAGAAAGTCCTACTCCCTCCCCAGGTAAGGGAAAAATCCCCACTCCCTTCCTCCAGTAGAAAAATATCCCCACTCCCTTCCCAGAAGGGAAAAATCCCCACTCCGTCCGCCCAGTAGGGAAAAATCCCCACTTCTTTCAACAGTAGGAAAAATTAAGTAAACACATAAATAAGCAATAATAACGATAGATAGATGTATGGAAAAATAACAATATATATAAAAAAAGTAAATAAACAAACGAACAAATGATGAAGAAAAATAAATGCACGGAAAAAAAAATAACCAACTCCACTCCCCCCCCAAAAAAAAAATAAAAATAAGAATAAAAAAGAGAAAAAAAAAAATAAAAACATAATTGCCCCAGCTTGTGGTTAAGGCGAAGGAGGCGGAGGCGATCAAAGGGGGCCGTAGGGGGAGGGGGGGGGGGCAGATGATCTCAAAGGCGGAGGGCGGCGCTCGAAGATTTCCTCCAATGACGGGCTTGTTGGGCTTGATAGACGAAGGGAGGGAAGGGGAGGGGTGGAGGGGTAAGGTAGGGGAAGGGTGGAGGGGTAAGGAGGGGAAGGAGGAGGGGGGGAAAGGGTGGGTTGGGGAGGGTAGGGGAAAAGGGTGGGGGTAGGGGAAAGGGTGGAGGGGAGGGTGGTGGGGTAGGGAGGGAGGGAAAGGGTGGAAGGGTAGGGAGGAAGGATAGGGGAAAAGAGTGGTTGGGGAGGGGAAATGGGTGGAGGGGGAGGGAGGGAAAGGGTTGGGGGGAAGGGAGGAAAGGGGAGGGTAGGGAGGGGAAGGGTGGAGGGGTAGGGAGGGAGGAAAAGGTGGAGGGGTAGGGTGGGTTGGGGAGGGGGAGGGAGGGAAGGATATGGGGAAAGGGTGGGTTGGGGAGGGAAAAGGATGGAGAGATAGGGAGGGTAGGGTAGGAGGGAAGGAGGAAAAAGGTGAGGGAGGATAGGTAGGATAGGAAAAGGGTGAAGGGGAGGGAGAACAGGTAGGGAGGGTAGCTGGGGGAGTGAAGGAGGAATGGTGGAGGATGAGGGTGGAAGGATGGAGGAAGGGAGGTAGGGGCAGAAGTAGAAAATTGAAAGAGTGAAGAGAAGGAACAGAGGTAGAGGGAGATTGAAAGAGGAAAGGGAGAGAGAGGAGGTGAAGGAGAGAAGAAGGAAGAAGAAAGTAATTTATAGAAGGATAAATTTTGAAACAAGCTAAAACTTTTTTTTCCCTTTTTTAACAATTTACAAGTGCTTCCATATATAAATTTTTGAACCGGGAACTTATGATTGATTAAAAAAAAAAGTTATATATAACGGGTTAAGTACAGTTACTAGAACTTTCAGTTTTGAAACGGAAGAGGGAGAGAGGAAAGAGGAGAGTAAGGGAGGGAGGAAGGAAGGGAGGGAGGGAGGGGAAAGAAAGGAGAGTAAGGGAGGGAAGGGGAGAGAAGGAGGGAAGGGAAAGGAGGGAGAAGATTCGGGAGGGAAAAAAGGAAAAAGAAAGAGAGGAAGGAAAGATGAAGAAAAGGTGGAAGAGAAGAGAGAGAGGAGAGAAGAGAGAGAGAGAGAGAGAGAGAGAGAGAGAGAGAGAGAGAGAGAGAGAGAGAGAGAGAGAGAGAGAGAGAGAGAGAGAGAGAGAGAGAGAGAGAGAGAGAGAGAGAGAGAGAGAGAGAGAGAGAGAGAAGAGAGGAGAGAGAGAGAGAGAGAGAGAGAGAGAGAGAAGGAGAGAGAGAGAGAGAGAGAGAGAGAGAGAGAGAGAGAGAGAGAGAGAGAGAGACAGATAAGAGAGAAAGAAAAGAAGAGAATAACGCAAATAAGCGAATAAAAAGAAAGAACGAAACGGACTGAAACATAAGGAGACAGAGAAGGGAAGAAAAACATAAAATGAAGAAGAATAAAAAAAAAAGAATGACATAAAAAAACGAAAGAGAAAGACAAAAAAGAGAGAAAAAAAACAGATATTATTTTCATTCTTGCTATTTACTTTTTTACATAAGGATGTGTGCTGCATTATTGCAAAAGAAAGTTAGGTCTCGTTCTTTCCCGTCGTGTTTCTGTTTCTTTATTGTTTGTTGCGTTTGTGCGTCATTCTGTTATTGCTTTGTTTGTGTTTCCGTGCGTTTTTTGTTTGTTTGTTTGTTATGTGTGAATGTGTTTGTTTTATGTGTGTTTGTTATGTTGTGTTGTTGTTTGTTTGTTGTGTGTGTGTGTGTTTGTTGTGTTGTGTGTGTGTGTGTGTGTGTGTGTGGTTTGTTTGTGTGTGTTGTGTGGTGTGTTGTGTGTGTGTGCGTGTGTGTGTGTTTGTGTGTGTGTGTGTTTGCATGCGTGTGCGTGTGTGTGTGTTATTTTCACATATTCACAGACGGTCTTAAACACAATCTCAATTTACAAACACGACCATACCTGTGCAAAAAAGATAATAATAATGATAAAAAAATAAATAATAAAGTAAAATAAATAATAAATAATAAATAAATAATAAAAAATAAAATA
>NW_020869860.1:71492-73803 GCF_003789085.1 Penaeus vannamei
GTGGTGATTTCCTCGCCTCTTCTCCACCCTACAGTCAGTGTAGCAGTGACTTCTCCCTCACTGTTCGCACCGCTCGCTCAGTTACTATCGCTCCGCTACGTTCCCTCCACTCACTGCTTATGCGCGTACCTTCCGCCGGCGCACTCCACCTCGTACTCGGCGTCTATACTCCTCACTTCACGGACCGTCTCGTGTTGCGTGTTGTACGGCCTCGCACTCTGCGCAGAGCTCGCGTCCGCTCGCTCTCGTTCGCGCTATCGTCTTCTCCTCTCCATCTCTCTCTCGTCTCTCTCCCCTCCCCTCGCCTCCTCTCTCCTCTCGCTCTCTCTCTCCTCTCTACTCTCTATGCATTACTCGTTCTCCGCTCTCCTCTCTCCTCTTCTCACATCACTCACTCACCTCATCTCTCTCTCTCTCTCCTCCCCTTCTCTCCTCTCCTCTCCTCTCTCTCTCTCATCGATCCTCTTCTCTCTCTCTCTCTCTCCTCCTCACTCTCCCTCTCCTCGCAGCGCTCTCATCTCTTTCTCACTCACTCACTCACTCTCTCGTCTCATCTCTCTCTCTATCCTTCTCTCTCTCTCTCTCTCTCATCCTCTCTCTCCTCCTCCTCTCTTACTCTCCTCTCTCCTTCCTCTCCTCCCTCTCCCTCTCTCCCTCTCTCACTTCTCTCTCTCTCTCGCTCCGCTCTCTCTCGATCCTCTTTTTCTCTCCTCTCAATCTCCTCTATTCTCTCACTCTATCTTTCTTTTAATCATCTCCTGGTCTGTCAGGTCTCCTATCTCCTCTCTCTCTCTCTCTCCTTTCTCTCTCTCTCATCTCTCTCTAGTCCTCTCTCTCCATCCTCCTCCTCTCTCCTCTCTCTCTTCTCATCCTCCTCTCTCCGCTCCTCTCCTCTCTTATATGTTATTTCCTATCCGCTTCTCCTCATCTCCGCACTCTCCTCTCTTTTCTTTCTCACTCCTACACAGTTTCTCACTCACTCACCCCTCTTCTCCTCTCTCTACTCCCTCTCTCCTCTTCTTTCCTATTTTCTTTCCCTTTCTTCCTCTCTCAACTCCCTCTCTCTATGTCTCTCTCCTCTTCTTCTTATTATCATCTACTGTCTGTCCAGTCTCTTCTCTCTTCCCCTCCCTCTCACTTTTTTTCTCTTTCTCCCTCCTTCTCATCTCCTCTCTCCTCTCCCTCTCTCTCTCTCTCTCTCTCTCTCTCTCTCAATCTCTCTCTCTCTTCTCTCTCCTCTCTCTCCACTATCTCTCTCTCTTCTCTCTCTCTCAGCGGGAGGGGAGAGGGGAGGGGAGAATATAGGGAGAAAGGAATTATTTTAATTTCCCCACTTTTTTCATCCGAGTTTTATTCCTCTTTTTATCCATATCTTTCTTTTCCTTTTCTCTTTTTTTTTTTTAATTTTCGTTGGCTTTGAAGTATTTTTCTTTTTTTTTTATTTCCTTTTGTGTTGCTCTGGCTTGCGAGATTGTTGATATTGTGTGCGTGTGTGGTTTTGAATGTAAAGGTGGATTGAAATTAGTCTTGCATTTAGACTTAACATGTGTACGTACATAACAATACATGCAGTTTAGTTTATATGTATATTGTCTGTGTGTGTGTTGTGTGATGTGTATAATATAATAATACTATATAGTATATATATAATATAATATATATATAAATATATATATATTTATACATACATACACCACACACACAACACACATCCCGCACCTCACATATATATATATATATTATGTATGTATGTATGTATGTATGTATGTATTATATAATAATAGATATAACTAAAGAATTTTCTGCTGCTTATTAGAAAAAAAATTATACGACCTGAGCTTTGGATGGCGTGAACACGGGGCCAATCTATTTCTAACTTGATTAATAAATTGATAATTATTAACGTGTCTAGTTTCCGGAAGGGCAATTATACATGGAGAACAAAGGTACATTAGGCTCGCTTCCTCTTTATCATTTCTGTTCTTATTATTTTCTCTGTCCTCATCATCTCTCTTTTCTATCTAATCCTATCTCTCCTCATCTGTCTCTGTCCTCTGACTCTGGTCTCTCCTGTCTCCTGTCTCCTCCTCGTCTCTCACATCTTCCTCCCCCTCCGATTCTCCTCTCTCTCTCCTCTCATCCTCATCCTCTCCTCTCATCTCTCTCATCTCTCTCTCTCCTCTCTCTCTCTCCTCTCTCGTCTCTCACCTTCTCTCTCTCCTCTCCTCTCTCTCCTCCTTCCTCTCCTCTCCTCTCCTCCTCTCTCTCTCTCTCTCCTCACTCTCTCTCCCTCGCCTCCTCTCATCTCTCT
>NW_020869860.1:79115-86615 GCF_003789085.1 Penaeus vannamei
TTAATAATATATATAATTATAATATTATATTATATATATTATTAATATTGTGTGTGTTCATATATATTAATTTATATATTAAATTATGAGTAAATAGATAGTGAATTAACAGATAAAGATGAGGATGTAGATAGTTAACTATACAATTATTCATTACATAATAATAATATATATATTATATATATATATATATATTATTAATTATATATATATTATATATCAAATCATATATACTACGCTTTAGTTACTAACTATATATATATATATATTATTAATTTTATACTAAGTAGTAACTAGTAATTAATAAATCTTATATAAATATTATGATTAATAATATATAATTAATACATACATGGATATATATATATTATATTTATTTATTTATTTTATTTTTTATGTACATACATTAAATATATATATAATATATATATATAATATTATATAAATTATATGAGTATATTATAAATTTAATAATACTTATATTATAATTTTAAATTATATATATTAATAATATATATATTTTAATATATATACACATTGTACGTACATATTATATATAATATAATATATATAATATATAATATATATAGAATATATTTATATAGTAGAGTAAGTATAGATAGGAGGAGTAGAGAGGAGTAGAATAGAGTAATTTTATATATATATATTCATATGATAAGTGAATATAATAATATATAGAAATATATGTATTAAGTGATAGAAAATAGGAGTATAATACAGTATATGACAAATAAATATATATATAGGAATGATAAATATAGTAAGAATGTATAAGAGTTATATAAAAATGTTTATATATAGATTTTGTGGTTATTAAATATATATATGGTAGCGTTATTATTATATTATATATATTATTAGCGATTGAATATATATATATACTTATATACTATATAGTGAGTATATATATATTTAGTATAGCGTGGTTTATAATATATATTATGTAGGGTATATAGGGATTAGGTGTGTGTTGAGTATGTGTATATAATAATATATGTGGTGTATATATATATATATATACCTATTAACAAATATATATAGTATTGAGTATGTGTAGTAGTGTGTGTGTGTAGTATAGTGTTGTGATTTAGTGTATGTGTGATAGTGTGTATAGTGTGGTTAATATATATTAATTATAACATTATATATTAATATATAATATATATAATATATATATAATATATATATTTAATAATTATACATAATAATAAACTATTATATAAATATAATTTATATATCATAAAATTCATTATTAATATTATATATTATTATATATAATATGAGTATATATATTAATATACTATATATATATATATATATATTATATATTATATTATAAGTATAATATTATTACTAATATACATATACATATAAATATATATATAATATATATTATATAATATATTATATAATATATATATATATATAATATTGATAATCTTATAATAAAGAGAGAGATTAGTCGATTTTAAATAGAGAGTAATGAAGTAAGAGAAATACGTAGATAGCGTAGAAGTAGTATGAGTAACGAGAGATGATGATAAGTTCGAGAGATTAAGGACGAATGGAGAGGATATAAAGTAGTTAATTCAGTATGTGTGGTTTACGGTGGCATGGAGGGAGTGTGATACTGAGTTAGCGAGTGGATGTATATGATACTCGATAATATTAAGTCGCGATATGTCTCTCATCAGTCGTGGGTGTTCTTAGTGTGTTGTATATTGATTGGTGGTATTGTCTGTATTTAGATATAGTTATAAGTATGCTATACTATATCGCTTATATAGGTATGTAGTCGTTACGTTAGATGGTTAGTGATTGTGATTAGTATTAATGAGTGTTATTGTGTGTATGCTTAGTTGATTTTAGTTTATTATATAGGTTGTGATAGTGTTTATTATGTATCGATGTAGTGTATTGGTTGATGGGTATATTGTGATAGGTATGGTGTATAGAGTAGGTGTGTTTAGTGAGGGTGGTGGGAGGGTATAGTGGTGGTGAGGTTAGTGATGTTGAGTAGGTTGGTGATGTGGTGCTTAGTTAGTTGATGTTAGCTGTGTTTGTGTATGTGTGATGTTATATATATATACTATTTAATATTAATATATATTTAGTAATAATAATATATATAGTATATATTAATTAACATATATATATATTATTATATATACATATATATTTATATATATTATATATATATTATATATTATATATATATATATTATATATTAATATATTATATTATTAATATATGGTGATTATTATATCATATATTTATTATTAATAAATATATTAATTATATATAATAAATAGTTAATTATATATAATATACTCATTAATGATGTGATTTGATTAGGTGTAGTGTGTATTTTTATATTGTGTTATACATTACATTATACCAACACCACCACGACACATACACACACACACACCAACAAGACTAGCACACCTGATGATGTGTTTGTGCAAAATGATGCATGTGTAGCATGCTCGTAGCTGTGTGTGTTGTGTGTGTGTCGTGTCGATGTGTGTTGTGTTGGTGTGCTGATCATGTGTGTGTCGCGATGTACTATAATACCTATAATTATATATATACATATATAATATATACTATATATAATATATATATATATACTAATCAATATAATTATACACTCACATACACAACACATCCTATAGCATACATACTTCATGCAAATATATTAGTCACATATTACCTAACATATCAATATATACTAATATACCTAACATACTATAATACATTATGATACTATTATATATACATCAATATACACCATACATATATATATATACTATCATATCACATATACATACATATATATATATAATATATATACTATTTATATACCACACACCACAACACACACACCACAACCACACACACTATACATCAACAACATATATATATACCATATATAATATATATATATATAGTAATATAATTATATATATATGTATATGTTTATACATTTATGTGTATAATATATATATATATTACAATATATATATATATTATAAATATATACATAACATCATATATATATATATATAATACATAATATTATATGTAATATAACTTATCATATATATATTAATTTTGGTTTATGTCACTTAACAATATTATATATCAATATATACTATAATTATTACATATATATATATGTAAATATATATAGATACATAAGAATATTATCCAAAAATATATATAACGAATATCCATAGACTGATAATAATACTATATTTATATAAACACTACTATATAGTATATAATATTATCATTACTAATATTATATTATACTATACAACTATATACTAACTTACATATATATAGCTCTATGTATATATAGACATCATATGAGTTTCATTGTTTTCTTCCATAATATTTTTAGAAAATACAGGTATTCTTAATAAGCTCTCAGTGTTATGATTTCATATATATTAACTACAAAGTTTTTTCACGATGGAACCCGAAAAGAACATCGAACAATGGCCTGCGCATTTAGGGGCCTCGAAGGGGGCCGCCCGGCCTCCTTCGCACGTGGCGCGGGTAGCACGGGCTTGGTGGCCGCCATTTTATGTGCTGCAGAGGGACGCCTCCTGTCCCTTTCCCTCACCTTCGAGGCCTGCGCACGAGGGGCGCTATTGGTACAATCACGGCAAGCCTCACCTTCCACATTCATGCGGCGGTAGGTTCACGAGGAAGGACGGGAAAGGCTCGCCGACCGAGGGACCGCCGCAAGGGAGCTCAATTTTGTGCTTTTATGGGGCGATAGGTCAGCCGTGATGTCCAGCGATTATTTAAGAAAAGGTATTTGATCGGACTTAGTGCTGGCCTAAATGCTACTGTATTAGTATGCACTGATAGTTATAGAAGAATAAAATTATTAAGCGCCAATCTTATATGCATAGCGAATTATGGGTGCGTTAGTGTGCATATGTGTATGTTTTTAAGCATGTGTGTGGATATGTGTGTGTGAGATTGAGTGCTTAGTGTGTGGTATGTTTGTGCTGTGCAAGTTTACCTATGTTGTAGCGTGAGTTCATGTATACATATGCTGCATGCTCAATGCCCGAGTGATTAGCGTGTGTGAGCGGTATCCCCGTCTCTGATTCTCATATGCCAAAATAAAACTTTTGATGTCCGAAAAATACATTTTAATGGCAATTCGGCGCTATGAGAGCCCGACGTTCAATTCTCAAAGGGGGCGAGCGGTCCTCCTTATCGAAGAGAACACAAATCTAGCAGCACGATCTTTCCACAAGTACTTAAAGCGACTACGAACACCATCATTCTCCGAGCGAAAGGACAACGCGGCGCACGCCTCAAGTGACGGGGGCCACAACACACGCCGTACACAGCAATTCAACAACGCCAATCACACTATCCACATTTTTTTTCTTATTGTTAAAATTATTTTAATAATCATTTTCACCATCAATTTTTAACAATTATACAGACCAAACATTATCAACTGAACACTAATCATATATATCACTATAAACATATACTAAAATCACCACTATAGTCCTAAACTAACACAATATTATATATATAATATATCATTTAATATATCAGTTAATATGTAAATATTAATATTATCACTTTTAACTGTTGAATTATATTTACCTTAATATTCAAAATATTCATCATATCTATACATATTTATGTACTAGAATATTCATTTAAATCCCTTTATGAGTACATCTATATTAAATACAACAAAAAACACTAACAAATTAATCAAATTAATATAATCTAAATAAAAATAAACTAACACACTAACTTACTCACAAACACACAACAACACTAATTACATCACACTACACTCACACAATCACCTACTACTCATAGCCAATTCTACCTTCTTACACCTACCTACTAAACGATATTTACACCATTCTTCTACGGGCACTTTAAATTCATATTTGCATCACACTAGTATAGCGATTCCATATGATTATAATAAAATCTTCTTTAACTCATATTTAGCTAAACAGTCTCAATTCACAAGTCACATTATTAGACATAGGCTAATACACAACTCACTATTGTCTCCACTCTGCACGTTCTAATATATTCGCCTTCTACTTCAACGTGTAATTAGCACCATCTTTATTCGTATTTCACACTACACTAACCTGATAACCTATCATAGCACCTGAGCGAGCGCTCACTTATTCAACCTATAACACTAGACAAATCACAATCCACAACACTCAGCACAGAACGTGAGCCCACACACCACAACACACCACCGAGCCGGTACGGCTACACACAATAGGTGAATCCATCAAATCATTATCGTGGAATTAACTTTGACGACGTGATGGTGATTAAACACATGTTTTTCATACGGCGACTTCATCACATAACATATAATCACACTACACATCAACTAACACTAATCAACTCATAACCATTTACACACTTTCTTATGCACGATTTTCATGCGACTCTAATTCACGGAGTCACACTTTATCACACCATTATAAACTCATTGCGTTTTAATACTAATCACATATTATATAATATCTCGGTTTTATTAATATTAGTACGGCTAAATTTATAATATTCTATTACAATCGTAATATATAACGTATATATAATAAATAATGGAATATATAATGTATTTATATGAAGATATTGCAAATAAAGAATAGTATATTTATTTCTAATTTATCGATCACCAGTATATGATATAATTTTTATACCTCTCAGATATATTGGCACTTACTATGAATGTTATTGACTATATGGGGTGTAATGTAGTATATATATGGATAACTGAGATAGTAATGGTTCAGGAATGAGTTTAACCAATATAACCTCAATAATATTACTAATCAACGATTAATATTAATTAATATAATGATATACAATAGTGAGATTTATAATAGTATAATGATCTTCGTTCTCATATATGTATAATAATCTAATATATTAATAGGTGGTTATTCAAGAGCTCAAATAATCACTATATTTGATTAAGTTGTTTTTCTTATGCATGAGTATGCAGGCTCATATAGTTTCATGCGTATATAAATATAGAGGTAGTATACATAATATCATATTATCATATGAGGTACTTTATTGATTGTCAAATGCGGTTGTTAGTTTGCTCATATATATAAGGTTATGAGAGTGGAGACTATGTATATGTGAGTATGAGATAAGGGTGTATGATAGTATAGAGGTATAGTAAGTTTATTATTACTTTAAATATATATAATAGAAGTGAATATTGAAGGTTAATATAATAATAGAATTATACATGTAATATAAGAGTAATGTGTAATATTTTTTTTATTTATTGGGCGGATATGTTATCCGGAATGCTTATTTAATATCATTGCTTATACGATACTTAAATAATAATTGTTTCGTTAGTATATATCACTATGTTTGGGTATTTTATATAACCAGCTTTATATATTAAGCTATTAGTTTTATTATAGGTAATCTACCAATCACCATATTATTTATATCATGTTTCTCAATGGTAATTTTGATGTTAAGTAATCTCATCATTTAATACATAGGTACCTCATAGCTGAAATAAATATACTATAATGTTTCAATAATTTTATATGATAATTGAATACTAGTAATAATGTCATATATAGCTAATAGATACTATAATAAGTAATATATACTTAACTTAAGCAGTATATATCAATTAATATACTTCATATGTCCATATAATTAATATTTATATAATGTTGATCTATACTATATAGTAGTTTACTAATTGAATTTATATAATAATTATATATTATATTTATAATATATATAATCAACATAAATAATATATAATATAATATTATATAAATAATATTAATAAAGTTAATGATTAAAAATAAATTTAATCAATAATACTATATAATGACTATGTATACACTATTATTATATTTAATCTTAATATTATATAAATACTAATAACAATATACCAATACTACATTACTTAAACATACATAATCAATATTATATATATAACACTAACATCAACACACCATACAATATAAACTATTATTATATTATATATTAATAATATTACATATATTAATATAATTAATTATATATTATATAATTTAATATTTATTAATATAAACTTAATACTACTAAATACTAATAATTAACATCATAAACTAAACTAATCATATAAATATCCATGCAATAGCACTTTTATTAAATAACTATCCAACATTAATCACATTTACACACTACTAACTATTATATACATATCAATATTACAACTCTATAACATATACTCATATATAATCATATTACAACTACCTAACTATTAGTCAAATTGACTTTATATACAATTAATGAAGCTTTATTATTAAAGTATATTATGTAACTATATCTCATATATAGAATCAAATATTGAATAGGATACTTTAACTATATAGTTAGTTAGTAATAAATTAATACTAATAATTAGAATAAATTTCATA
>NW_020869860.1:117091-122091 GCF_003789085.1 Penaeus vannamei
CTCACGTAAAATTCTAATTTTATGTGAGCAAATGAAGTTGATGGCTTGTAATGGGATGTTAGGCCTATTTCAGTCATAGTGCAAACGCATTGCTCGTGCATTTGTGTGGAGCAAGGTTTTCCCATTCATTTGAAGTTGTGTGGAATTCATATTGAACAAATTGCAACAGGAGCAACGAAGGGAAGGGCAAGAAAACACACGGCATATTCGTGTGTTTTCTTGCCCTTCCCTTCGTTGTTCCTGTTGCAATTTGAAGTTGTGTTCCGTGCGATGCAATGGCAGCGTTCTCGTCTTGGTGACCTGCAATCGATCCCACATGCTGCAAGTGGATGGTAACCCTGGCCATTCACTGCACACAGGGGGTAATTTAGAAGCAAATTAAACAACCATCATGCCAAAGCAAGGGATATCCATTGTAATGAATATAATTAAACTGGATTATTATCATTATTATTATTAACAAATGTGCCGACTTGCGTTAACAGTTTCAGTGTTCATTTTGTTTTTTGTTTATTTTTCACGAGGTTCATCTGCCTGAATATTCTTTCACATGTTGCCAGTTAATGGAATGGAGTTCCCTTAGTATTTTGGTAATTACGTACTGTCTACTAATGAGTGCCTAAACTACAGTGATGCCAGTCTGTTACCTGCCCCAGCCAGTCGCCTAAACTAGGGTCACACTAGTCCTCTCTGTCCTGGGATCCCTGGACAGACTCGCCGAATTCTACAGTTCAGTTAGATTTACGAAGTCATGCTTCGCCCGGGCCTTTTCTCTGGAGTGGCCCGGCGCCGAATTCTAGCCAGCGACAGCTTTTAATTGGTCAGCTGACAAGACAGACCTGACAGAGAAGACTGGTGTGACAGCTTGAGTCACTTCTCCCAGCACAATATTGATTGATTCCAGGGATGTCAGTGGGGGTGTCTTCTCCCCCCCATACCTTAAGACCCTTTTTTCCCCAAAATTACTCTGACATAGGTCTGTTTTAGTTTAAAAGTATCCGTAGAATAGCTTATTTTCCAGATTTTTTTTTTTCACTTTCCTCGCCTACTAGCCCTCCCCCCCCAAAAAAAAGAGGTTAAATTGACATCCTTATATGATTCTCTCATGGACTAGTATTATATTTTGTATTTTTAATAAGGTAAAGCTGATTACAATGATAGTATGTACATGAAAGTGGCGGAGATAAGATAACAGGCTGGGATACCGTGTGGGATATGGCAACACTTCCTTGAACCGCTCTGTTCAAGGATAAAATACCTGAACAGAACGCGTCTAAACCCCCTAAGCTGACTGCTTTTAAGGAGTTATTGTCTACTCTGATTATCCATTATATTATTACAGTATCTATAACACTCATTACTCACTGATATGAAATGTAGGATAAATAGCTAAATCATTTAAGTTTTCGCTTGTTTCTTTCTGACTCTTGGCTAAATGAGATATTCCTGGGCTGAAAGTAGTTAAAATTGGCTAGATTTTACCAGAAAATGCCTAATCTGGCAACACCGTGTTATATCTTTCGCTGTTATACCTCAAGGCTTGTGGTTTGTTCCCCTGCCGTTCCTTGCTTATGATTGGAAAGAAAGATAGAAAGAAAAAAAAAAAAAAACTTACGACCTATTGTTTCCTTACTGATAATCGTCGTTTTTCATCTATAATTTATTTCATGCTTTTTCTTTGTATTTACATTTCATGACTATTCATAATTCTTGTTTTTTGGTGTGGTGTTGGGAAGAAAGAGGTAGATAAAGTAATTTGTCGTATCATTTTTCACGATTACTCTATAATACCTTTGTACTTTCTGGTTTTCCAACTATAATATGGTAGTCAATGGAAAAGCAATCTCTCTGTCTTTATTATTGGCGATATGTTTCAGCTCGAATTTATTTCTGAATTTATTTCTATTTATTATATTTATTTATATTTATTTATTTATTTATATTTATATTTATTATATTATATTTATTATATTTTTATTTCTGAATTTATTTCTATTTATTATAGTGCAATGACAGATAAGGAAGTCATGTCAAAGCAAAGGATATGTATACGCAGAAAAAAATCATATTTCTTTATTTATATGAGAAAAATCCAAATTAAAAATTTATGACATTTATCAGAACTAATTATATTACATTAATAACACAAAGAAGTAAATAGATAAAAACAGATAAATACAAATCAGTTATTGACGTGCGAGAGCGGATTTAATGTTCATTCTTCTTCCTCCTGCTGTAAATAAAGAAAGAAAAAAAATAATTACAAAACTATATGATTATTGACTTGACTTCCGTACAGTATACATTAAAAAAGAAAAGAAAAGAAAAAAAATATGATGAATGAATAATTTACGAAGTTAAGTGTTTGCGTATGTATCCGGATACAAACAAACGTGTAATAAGTGGTTGCATATAATACTGGTAAATAAAGAAAATAAATATTAAAGTGATTAACCTGCCTTTCATGCTTTTCAGGGAAAAAGGACCATATACCAGGAGAAAAGTTATTATTTTAGATCACCATAACAAGAAGATCCGGACTAAAGTTTGTGTGTACGTGTGTGAAATGTACATACACGTATAAGACGTGTACCAAGGGAGTATTTCCTAAAACCGGTCACGATAAGGCGATTCCAAGAACTGATAAGGGGAATAAATATGTATTGTCAAGCCATCGTTTTTTCTTTTTTTCTTTTCTTTTTAAGTAAACATCACGATAGAAAGGTCTGGATTCATATACGTGTTTGAAGTACAGATATACGTATAACACATGTACCAGATGAGAGCATATTTCCTAGAACCAGATGAGATAAAGCGTTGATAAGAACTGACCATGAAAAAAAAAAAAAAACTTAATGCTGTTTCTGTTATCGTGTTTCTTTTATCTGCAGCATTTTGTTTCATCCAAGATATTACCCTATATCAGTTTTCAGTGGCATGACATATGGATATAGGAATGTGTTGGACAAGGTGGGCCATCCTTGGTATATGTAGTTTAATCAAAATGAAATGTTGCAGACTCAGTAATTGCTTTTATTATCCTACCTCAGCCCTCGCTAAGCCTGATCTGTCCGTCACTCGATTTGCCTGTTGCTGTGGAAGTGTCTTTCTTCCTCTTCCTCTTTCTGTCTATTTCCATCTACTTACCCGTCCGTGTCAATGATTCTCTTTTTGTTTCCCGTTTTCATCTCAATAATTCTGTGTGTGCGTGTGTGTGTTTGCTTGTATGTATACATGTGTGTGTGTGTGTATCGGTGTGTGTGTATGTGTGTGTGTGTGTGTGTGTGTGTGTGTGTGTGTGTGTGTGTTGTGTGTGTGTGTGTGTGTGTGTGTGTGTGTGTGTGTGTGTGTGTGTGTGTGTGTGTGTGTGTGTGTGTGTGTGTGTGTGTGTGCGCGCGCGTGTCCGTGTCCACAAATACGCGCGCGCGCCCACTCATAAATATTCATACACCTCTCTCTCTCTCACTCTCCTTCTCTCTCTCTCTTCACTCTCTTTCTCTCTTTTTCTCTCTCTTCCTTCGTCCTTTCTCTCTCACTCTGCTCTCGTCACTCTCTCTCTCTCTCTCTCTCATCCTGTCTCTCTCTCATCTCTCTCTCTCTGTCTCTCTGTCTCTCTGTCTCTGTCTCTGTCTCTGTCTCTCTCTGTCTCTCTCTCTCTCTCTCTCTCTCTCTCTCTCTCTCTCTCTCTCTCTCTCTCTCTCTCTCTCTCTCTCTCTTCTCTCTCTCTTCTCTCTCTCTCTCTCTCTCCTCTCTCTCTCTCTCTCTCTCTCTCCTCTCTCTCTCTCTCTCTCTCTCTCTCTCTCTGTCCTCTCTGTCTCTCTGTCTCTCTCTCTCTCTGTCTCTCTCTCTCTCTCTCTCTCTCTCTCTCTCTCTCTCTCTCTCTCTCTCTCTCTCTCTCTCTCTTCTCTCTCTCTCTCTCTCTCCTCTCTCCTCTCTCCCTCTCTTCTCTCTTCCTCTCTCTCTTCCTCTCTTCTCTCTTCTCTCTCTCTCTCTCTCTCTCTCTCTCTCTCTCCTCTCTCTTCTCTCTCTCTCTCTCCTTCTCTCTCTCTCTCTCTCTCTCTCTCCTCTCTCTCCTCGCTCTTCACTCTTTCTCTCGTCCTTCTCTCTCTCTCTCTCCTCTCCCTCTCTCTTCTCTCTCTCATGCTTTCTCTCGTCTTCTCTCTTTCTCTCTCTCCGTCTCTCCTTTCTTCTCTCTCTCTCTCTCTTTCTTCTCCCTCTCTCCCTTCTCTCTCCTCTCTCTCTTCTCTCTCTCTCTCTCTCTCTCTCTCTCTCTCTCCCTCTCTTTCTTTTCTCTCTCTCTCTTCCTCTCTCCCACTCTTCTCTCTCTTCTCTATCTCTCACTCTTTCTCTCGTCCCTTCTCTCTTTCTCTCTCCTTTTCGTCCTCCCGCTGCCAACCCCCCCCCCCACACACACACAATCCTTACAGTCTGCTCGGCCGCTGCGTCTTCCTTTGACTTCAGGAGAGTTGACAGAACTCGAATCTGCATCTTCAGCTTCCCGTTGTCCTTTTTCATCTCTTTGGCTTCGTTTTCTAATCTCTGAATTTCTTCTCTCATTCGAGCCTGTTGGAGGAAAAGGGGAAAATAATATGAAATTTGTATGATTAGGAATAGTCATTGATCTATTTACTTAAACAAATTTCTCTTCAGCTGTCTGCCTGTATATATCTTTCTATCTATCTAAAGAACAAATTATTTGCCTCCTTCTTTATACTTATGTTGATTGATCTATCCATCGGTTTGTACTTGTAACTACGTATCTATTTATTTATCTGTTTATATTGGACTGGCTATAATTTTTTTTATTTGTTTTTTCTCAATGAAGCAGTCACTTTATGAGTGTATATTTGTAAAAAAAAAAAAAAAAAAAAAAAAAAATGCATGTAGTCTCTCCCTCTTTGTCTTTATTTCTGCCTTTCTCTCTCTCTCTCTCTCTCTCTCTCTCTCTCTCTCTCTCTCTCTCTCTCTCTCTCTCTCTCTCTCTCTCTCTCTCTCTCTCT
>NW_020869860.1:144591-147091 GCF_003789085.1 Penaeus vannamei
TGAAAAGATAAGAGGGAGTGAGAGATAGATAAATAGGTAGAGAGAGAGAGAGAGAGAGAGAGAGAGAGAGAGAGAGAGAGAGAGAGAGAGAGAGAGAGAGAGAGAGAGAAGAGAGAGAGAAAGAGAGAGAGAGAGATTCAATGAAACAAAAAAAAAAAAATAGAAACAGAAGAAGAACGAAACAAAGAATCACTAAAACGAAGAAAATGAAACACAAACATAAGAAGCGAGAGAGAGAGAGAGAGAGAGAGAGAGAGAGAGAGAGAGAGAGAGAGAGAGAGAGAGAGAGAGAGAGAGAGAGAGAGAGAGAGAGAAAATATATATATATATCTAATTAATTGCTGGCGTACATCTGGGTCCACTTGCGAGCGTTCCTGATGTAGGAAGCCTTGTCCCTGAGGTATTCCTGGCGGAGGTCCTCCCGAAGGCCATGGGCGGGGTTCGGGTCGTTCATCAGGGCTCCGATCACCACCAGCACTAAGGGCCAGAAGGAGGAAGTAGAAGGAGGTAGAGGTAGAAGGGAGTAGAAGGAAGTAGAGGTAGAAAGGAGTAGAAGGAGGAAGTAGAAGGAAGTAGAGGTTAGGGGTAGAAGGGCCAGAAGGAGGAAGTAGAAGGAGGTAGAGGTAGAAGGGAGTAGAAGTAGATGTAGAAGGAAGTAGATGTAGAAGGAAGTAGAGGTAGAAGGGAGTAGAAGTAGATGTAGAAGGAAGTAGAGGTAGAAGGAAGTAGAGAAAGGAAGTAGATAGAGGTAGAAAGGAGTAGAAGTAGATGTAGAAGGAAGTAGAGGTAGAAGGGAGTAGAAGTAGATGTAGAAGGAAGTAGAAGTAGAGGTAGAAAGGAGTAGAAGTAGATGTAGAAGGAAGTAGAGGTAGAAGGGAGTAGAAGTAGATGTAGAAGGAAGTAGAAGGGAGTAAAAATAGAAGGAAATAGAAGTAGATTTAGAAGGAAGTAGAAGGGAGTAAAAATAGAAGGGAGTAGAAGTAGATGTAGAAGGAAGTAGAAGGGAGTAAAAATGGAAGGAGGTAGAAGTAGATTTAGAAGGGAGTAGAAATAGAAGTAGAAGGAAGTAGAAGTAGATTTAGAAGGGAGTAGAAATATAAGTAGAAGGAAGTAGAGGTAAAAGGAAGTAGAAGTAGATGTAGAAGGAAGAAGATGTAGAAGGAAATAGAAGTAGAAAGGAGTAGAGGTAGAAGGATGTAAAAGGGAGTAGAAATAGAATGTGAAGGAAGTAGAATGATGGCCAGTAGAAGGAAAGGCGGGTTTGTGAAAGTAAAAAAAGAAAAGAAAAATATGAGGGATAATAATAATGACAATGATACTAGTTATGCTTATGAGTAATGATAATGGCGATGATAATGATGTTAATGAAGATGGTAAGAATGATAACAATGGCATTCATAATAATAGCGACAACAATATGAATAATAATTATTATACTTATCATTATCTGTGTCTATTATCATTATCATAAAATCTCTTATGTGAAATAAAGGGCAACAACAAGAACAATAATGATAATAGTGATAATACATATACTATAAATAATGATAAAAAATCAATAATCATATCATTAATGACAATAATAAGGAAAAAAAGAAGGATGGTAATAATGATAATGATAATTATGATAAAAATAAAAATTACAATGGCAACAGCAACATAATGATAAGAACACTTCTACTAATAATTGCTGGGGAAATATTAATACTCATGGCAAAGAAATAAAAGTAAAAATAAATAGATAAAAAATAATAATAAACAAATATTTCAGGCTATTTCTATTTTGCTCCATTTTTAGAACCCCAATGAAAACCAAGAAACAGTCTCGGAGGGAATCCTATGAAAATCCTATGAAATCCTTTGAAAATCGTATGAAATCCAATGAAAATCCTATGAAATCCTATTAAATCCTATGAAAATCCTTTGGAAATCTTATGAAATACTATGAAAATCTTATTAAATCCTATGAAAATCCTACAAAAATCCCATGAAACCCTATGAAATCCTACAAAAATCCTATGAAATCCCGTGAAATCCTATGAAAAAAAAATCCATGAAACCCTATGAAATCCTACAAAAATCCTATGAAATCCCTGAAACCCTATGAAATCCTATGAAACCCTACAAAAATCCTATGAAATCCTATCAAAATCCCATGAAATCCTATGAAAATCCATGAAAAACCTATGAAATCCTACAAAAAATCCTATGAAAACCCATGAAATCCTACAAAAATCCTATGAAACCCTATGAAATCCTATCCATGAAATCCTATGAAAATCCCATGAAAAACCCTATGAAATCCTACAAAAATCCTATGAAACCCTATGAAAATCCCATGAAACCCCATGAAACTCCTATGAAAATCTCATGAAAAATGAAGCAAACCCCACCTTTGGACAGGGAGATGCCGGGACTCCATTTGCTGTGTAATATATCCAAGCATATTCCTCCTTGCGTGTTTATATTCATGTGGTAGATTGGCGTCGTGAATTTGATC
>NW_020869860.1:209591-214591 GCF_003789085.1 Penaeus vannamei
TTTCCCCTTATTATTTTTTGGGGGGGGCTTTTTCCTCTGTCTATTTACACTTTTTCTGTTTTTTTTTTTCTTCTCTTTCCCTTTTCTATAATCTTGATTCCCCTTCTATTTCTTTTTTTTCTAATTTTCTCTTATCTTTTCTCTCCCTTCTTCTTCTTCCTCTTTCTACTCTTCTTTCCTCTTTTCTTTCTGCCCCTCCCGTCTTCTCCTCCCTCCTCCTTTCCTCCTATTCCTCTCTTTACTCCTCCACTTCCCCTTCTACTCTTCCATTCTCCATTCATATCACTTACGTCACTTCCTCCCTTCTTCAGCTTTATCATGTAAGCTAACCTCTTAATCTCTGCTATCGGCCGATACCATTTCCTTTTCTTTCTTATCTCTGTAATTCCTTTTTCGTGATTTCACCACTTTCATCACTTTTGTGCCAGTCGCGCCCTTAAGTTGTTATAAAAGTCATCACAATTTTGCCATCTCTCTCGTCATCATCACTACATCAGGAGGTGTGTTGACGCCCATCATGTGGCAGTTCTACTTTCACCCTTTCCACCTCACCCCACCTCTTCCTCTTTAGCTTTTTCACTCTTCCCTCGTCTTTTTCTCTCCCCCCCTACCCTTCTTATCTTCTTATCCCTTTCTCTTCCTTTCCCCTCGCCCCCCCCTCTCTATTTTTTTTTTTTTTTTTTGTTTTATTATTTGCTGTCTCCTTGTTCTTTTTTTTTTCTTTTCTTTTCTTTCTTTCCTTCTTTTCTTTTTCTCGTTTCTCCTTCTCTCCTTCCGTTTAACTTATTTCTTTCCTGTTTTCCCTTCCCATTTTCCCCTTTTTCTCCCCCTTCCTCTCTCCTTCGACTTTCCTTCCTTCCTTTCCCCTTGCCCTCTTTACTTTCCCCTCTTTCCCTCTTTCTTTTCTCCCCCTTCCTCCCTCTTCCAACCTCTAGTCCCACTAAGTCTTTATTTTTATGTATCTATTCATAGTTTATTTCCTCGGTTTATTTTCCTCCTTTTCTTGTTTCATCTTCAGTTCACACGAGATATTCTCATCACCTCTCTTCCTTTTCTTCTTTTTCTTCTTCTTCTTCTTTTCTTTCCTTCTCTTCTTTTTTGGATTAACCTCCAACCTCAATTTCCACCTCCACCTTTTGTTCTTCTTCTTTCTTCTCAATCTCTTTCTTTATCACCCTTATTTTTATTCATTTATTCTTTTTACTCACGTTTTTCTCTTTATCCTTCTTCGCCTAAATCAGGATTCCAATTTTTTATTCGCTAACCATAACGAATTTAGCGCTAGACACAGCATCCGCTACACTGATCCTTTCACACTTCTTTTAACCCTTCTCTGCACTCTTTCTCCCCTTTATCCTCTCTTCTCCTCTTCTGTTTCTTCTTTATCCCCTTGTTCGATATCTCTCCCTTTTTTCACAGTCTTTTTCATTTTTCTTTCCTTCTCTCTCCTTTCTTTATCTTCGTCTAATCGTTTCTCCTCTTTTTTTTTTTCCTTTTTTCCCCTCTTTCTGTCCCCCTTTATTCATTCTCCCCTTTCTTTCCCTCTTCCCTCCCTCCAAATTTTCCCCTTCCCCTTTTTCCCTCCCCCTTTCCCTCTTCCCCCCTTCCCCTCCAACTTTCCTCCTTTCCCTCTTCCTCCTTTCCTCTTCCCCTCCTTCCGCCCTTCCCCTCTTCCCTCCCACCGTTCCCCTTCCCTAGTCCCCTTCCCACTTCCACCCTTCCCCCTCCCAAACTTTTTCCCCCTTCTCTCTTCCCCTTCCACCTTTCCTTTTCTCCCTTTCCCCTCCCCTTTCCCTCTTTTACCCATCCACGTTCCCCTTCCCTTCCCCTCCCCTCCTTTCCCCCTCCGCCTCCCTTTCTTCCATCGTCCTTTTTTCCTCCCCCCCATTAAATATCTTTTAGGGAGAAGATATCAAAATGCACTTTCACTCAGCTTTCCCTCTCCAACCCTCCATTCCTCCCCTTTCCTCCCTCCCTCCCCCCTCCCCTACCCCCCCCCCCCTACCCTTTACCCCCAATCATACCTGCTATCTCCTCCCCTCCCTTCTTTCCATCCCCTCCCCCCCCCCTCCCTCCTTCTCTTCTCAATCACATTTATGTTTTTCCCCTTTTTACTGTAGTAAACTATCTCTCTTTTTATAACTTTTTTTATTCCATATTTCTTTATTTTTCTGTCATCATTTGACCTTTGGATGACCTCGGTCGGTTTATTTATTCCGAACTCTCATATTTTCTCTTTACTTCTTTCCTTTGTATGTGTTTTTATGTCTCTTTGCTCTCTCTCTCTCTCTCTCTCTCTCTCTCTCTCTCTCTCTCTCTCTCTCTCTCTCTCTCTCTCTCTCTCTACATATATATATATATATTATATATATATATATATATAATATATATATATATATATATATATATATATATATATATATATGTATCATTCACTCACTCTCTCTTTCCCTCTCTCTTCCTACTTAATTCTTTCTCTCTTTCGCCATTTCTTTTCTCTCCATTTCGTCCCCTCTCTCTCTTATCATTCCCCTTCCCTTCCCCCCATCCTCATCGTCCCTTCCCCTTGTTCCCCCATTTACCTCTTAACTCACACACTAATTTTATACGCAGTCTTGTGTCACGTGTTATCCCTTGTTGACAGAACGAACGCTTGTTATGGAGACGAACTATGCACGCGTCGCCGGTACGAAATTCCCGCTGCTTTTATGAGTAATGTCTGGTTTTATTTCGTTATGTCTTTAGTCTTATTGCTTTGGCATTCGCTATGGATGTATGTATGTGGATGTATGTGTTTATACACACGCACACACACACACACCACACACACGCCACACATACACACACACACACACCACACACACACACACACACACACACACACACAACACACATATATATATATATATATTATATATATATATAATATTATATATATATATATATATATATATATATATATATATATATATATATATATATATATATACATATATATATCAAACATTATGCTATGTATATATATATATATACTTTCGCTTTCTTTCTTCTCCCCTCCCCCCTCACTCTCTCTCTCTCTCTCTCTCTCTCTCTCTCTCTCTCTCTCTCTCTCTCTCTCTCTCTCTCTCCTCTCTCTCTCTCTCTCTCTCTCTCTCTGTCTCTCTCTCTCTCTCTCTCTCTCTCTCTCTCTCTCTCTCTCTCTCTCTCTCTCTCTCTCGTTCTCTCTCTCTCTTTCCACTGCATCTCCCTCCATCCCTACATACCTTTCAGCCCACAAACATACCCCAACACATACCATCTTCAGAGTCGAAAAAATACACCCCAAAATGAAAGAAAAATAACAACATCAACAACAACAACAGCAAAATGACACCATATGGATATCAGCTTCGTCATAATACCTTGGCAACTGCATGCAACTTTCCTGCCATTTTCATTCCTCAATATCATGGGGGTTGAGACGATACCACGAAGGTCTGTCAATTGCTTCCTTAGCAAAAATAGCCCTTACGGTAAGTATTCGGTAGGACGGTGTATCCCGAAAGACTGATGATAGTACTAGAAATTTAGTAAGGATATGTGATGGTAATAGTAACGATAACAATAATAATGATGGTGATGATGATGATAATTGTAAAAATGATAATAATAATGGTAATAATAATAATGATGATGACAATAATAATAACAATGGTAAGAATAATAATAACAATGGTAATAATAATAATAATAATAATAATAATAATAATAATAATAATAATAATAATAATAATAGTAACAATAATAACAATAATAGTAACAATCATAAAGATAACACTGATGATAACGACAATGATAACAATAATAGCAATAAAGAAGATAATAATATCAATGACAAAAAAGACAAATAATCACGATAATAACAATAACATTAAACAGAAAACAAACACCAATAACAATAGCCAAAATACCAATAACAATTTCCCCAATAACCCAAAAATTACAGTCTCCACCTCCCCTTAAAACACTCCTCTCGCACTAAACATCAACAAGACCACGAAACCCGCCCACGACACCGCCCATGTCCTTCACCCCGGAGAGAGAGAGAGCGACAGGAAGAACGGGCGGCATGTGGGCATCCCCGCCAGACCCGCCAGACCCACCAGACCCACCAGACGAGAGGGTACACCGCGCCCGTCGTGTGAGAGGGACTGCATGCATGAGGGTGATGTTTATGACTCATTAGTTTGCATGACGACTATCGCGAGAGCCGTGGGAGGAATCTGCGAGATGAGTGATCTCGTCGGGCGTCCATTCATACTGCGGGGAACGTGTTGAAACGTGTTGGTCTCGGACGCCGCCGACGCGATGCTCCTTTCGGGTTCGGGAATTTTCTTGAGTTTAAGAAAAAGAAAAAAAAGGAATTTAGATAGGGAAAAGTAAGGAAAAAATGATGATAAAAAACGTTCATTCATACTGCGGGGAACGTGTTGAAACGTGTTGGTCTCGGACGCCACGATGCGATGCTCCTTTCGGGTTCGGGAATTTTCTTGAGTTTAAGAAAAGAAAAAAAGGGAATTTAGATAGGGAAAAGTAAGGAAATAATGATGATAAAAAAAGACGACTTACGTACGTATTCTAGATCATGCGTTATTCATTTCTCCGCATGTTCGACGCCGGCGATTTGAGAACGGATGTCGAAATTCTCGGCTTCCGCGGACCCGTAATTATCTGCGCGCCGGGCGGCGGTCACACAGTCGAGAGTTAATGCGTGTAGGTGAGGGAGACATGCACAGCCAGCCGCCATTACCGAAAGAAATTCCTGGAGTCTTCTTGTTTCCTCTTTTCGTTAATTTTCGGTTCGTCTTCTCTTCTCCTCATCTCTTGTCCGTCTCATTAATCTTTTCCCACGCTATATTTTTATATTTTCTCCCTTTCGCTAGCATGGGAAATAAAGAATTCTGAATATCGCATTTATTTATTTTTTCTAGCTTCAAAATCATACTCGAATTTTTAGCTTT
>NW_020869860.1:222091-235947 GCF_003789085.1 Penaeus vannamei
CATCGAGGGCCCCTAGATCACTGAGATATAAAGATAGAGAAATATATAAAAACAGAGACAGAGAGAAGGAAAGAAAGAAAAGAAAAAAAGAGTGAAAGAAGGAGGACAGGAAAACAAGTCCAGCATCGAGGGCCCCCTGGGAGCACAGACGTCTGACTTCGTGGATTATATCACTGCCAACCGATGGGCTTTTGTGTCAAGTGGACCACAGTCATACCCTCACAATGGCCCTGTCCTGCGCTCAGCCACACAGGCTTCTCGTGTGTCCTGCTGTTTCTATCTGGCTTATCTCTACTCTTGATTTTCTTCCTTTCTATCTCTCTTTCTTTCTTTCTTTCTCTGTCTGAATGTCTGTTTGCTTGTCTCTTTATCTGTCTATCATTCTGACTCTCTCTTTGACTCTTTCTTTCTTTTCTTTCTCTCTTTCTCTGACTTTCTCTCTCTCTCTCTCTCTCTCTCTCTCTCTCTCTCTCTCTCTCTCTCTCTCTCTCTCTCTCTCTCTCTCTCTCTCTCTCTCTCTCTTTCTCTCTCTCTCTTTTTCTCTCTCTCCTCTGAATGAGTGTGTTTATATTGTTATTTTCCATTATCATTACCATTATTATTGTTTATGCTATTATCTCCTCCATTACAATTATTCTCACCATTTTTATCATTCATTCATCATTTTTATCATTATTATTATATTTATCATCACTATTATCATCATCATCGCTATCAATATTACCATTATCACAATCATTATTTTCATTATTACTACTATCATTATCAGTGTTATTATTATCATCATTTTTACTATCATTATCCTTATTAGTGTCATCATTATATTTCTCGGTAAAAGCACATGACTGCTACACACGATTCTGGCGTTGGTGTCTTACTCGAGGACAGATATCCCAGTGACTTGGAGTGCCAGTGCCATCCTCCTAGACACAGGTACCGCTCCAAGACCCGAATCCCTCCAGGTCTGAATCCAAAAACAGCTGTGTTCCAAGGCAGAGCAGGAATGACCTTAGCTGACCTCCAAGGGGGAAAAAAAGGTCAGCTCGGAGTTTCCTTAAGTTCTTCCCCTTAGTGTGTCGCATTTCTTAGGTCGTCATAGGGGTCATAGGAGTGCTCATGGTGAAGGGGAAGGGTAATGGTAGGGGAGGGAGGGGGGGCAGCAGGAAGGTAGGGAGGGAGAGAGAGTGGGGAAGCAGGGGAGAGAAGGAAGTGGAGAGAGGAAGTGGAAGGCAGGAAAGGAGGGGAGGAGAGTAGGGGAGGGAGGAGGGGAAGGCAAGGGAGGAGAGGAGGAGGCAAGAGGTGGGGGGGGGGAAAGCAGGAGGAGGGGAAGTGGAAAGTAGGGGAGGAAGGCAGGGGAGGGAGAGGTGGGAGAGGTAGGGAAGGCAGAGAGAGAGAGGGGAAGATAGGGGAGTAGAGGTGGGAAGAGGTAGAGAAGGCAGGGGAGGAAGAGGAGGATTAGAGGGAGGGAGGGTGAGTTCGTAAGGATGGCCCAAGGAGGGTTAAGGTAGGACAGGAGGGCCGCTTTCTTTGATCTGCCGTGAGTTTCGTCTCGCAGAGGTGGGGGGGGGTGGTGGTGGGAGATCAGTAGCGGTTTAGGGAGTTTACTTCATTATCATTATCGTTATGATTGTTGTTGTCGTTATTATTATCATTATTCTTATCATCATCATTTTCGTTATCATTATTATTATTATTATTATTATTATTGTTATTATATTATATTATTATTATTATTATTATATTCATTATTATTTTATACTAATATCAAATTAATTATTATCATTACTATGATAGCCATTATCATTGTTATTTATTTTTCATATTTTGTTAATAGTAATAATGATGAAAATAAAGAAATAGTAATATAGACGAAAAATGTTAGGAGCGTAATGATGATAATCGGTAACGATAAAGGTAATGATTATTACTATGATAAAGATGATGATGATGATAATGATAATAGTAATAATAATGGCAATAATAACAATGACAAAGACAATAGCAATGATAGTAATGCTATTATGATATATAATATAACAATAACAACAACCACAAATAAACAATAACACACTTATCCCTCTATCCCTCAAAAAAAAAAAAAAAAAAAAAAAAAAAAATCTGGACCACCTGTCAATCATAAAAACAAGCATCCCAGTACCCTTGGACTTCGGACACTCAAGGCTACATATCTCGGAGAAGCCTGACTCCTTGGTAGACCTTCTTCGACCCCAGGAAATTATAAAACTGCTCCGTCGAGAATGGAAATGCTTGGACTTCTTTTGTCGTGTTAATGGGGGGGGAGTGGGAGGGAAGGAGGTGGAGGGAGGGAAGGAGGTGGGAGGGAGGGAGATGGAGGGATAAAAAGGAGTTAATGGCGAAAGGCAGGGGAAGGAGGGCGGGGAACAGAAGGAAGTTGATGGGTAGGACGGACGAATGGAGGGGGGGGGAAGAGAAGGGGAGTTGATGGGAGGAGGAGGGATGATGGAATGAGGGTGGTTGGGGTAGATGCGGAGGAAGGAGCGGCGGACGAGAATGAGTTGATGCGGGGGTGAGGAGGGAGGGGAGATGAGGCGGTGGGTAGGGACGTAAGGAGGATGGTATCGTCGCGGAAATGGGGAAGGAGCGGATCGCGAGTGAATGCAGCGAGCGAGAAATATGGCTGTACGAATCGAAGCGCTGGAGCGGTAGATAAGGACAGGTTGTCCTATGTTGAGCAGGACTGGAGGGACGAAAGCCCTATAAGCTACACATAAGCGGAGAGAGAGTATAAAGGAGAATAAAGATGGCCGAGAGAGAACAGGAGGCTAACAGCTACAAGCTTNTGAAGCATTGGATTGCCGCCTGTCTCCGATTTGCTTCTTCTTTTTTTTAGTTAAGCTTCTATCCCTCTTCTCTCTCTTTTTCTGTTGACCGTCTCTTTCTCTTTATTTCCTTATTTCGCCCGTGGTCGTGTCTGCCTTGTGTTTGTTTTATTTTCCCTTATCTAACAGTTCCCACTCCCCCCCCCTTCTCTCTCTTCTCTTGCTCTTCTCTCTCTCTCTACTCTCTCTCTCTCTCTCTCTCTCTCTCTCTCCGCTCTTCTCTCTCCTCTCTCTTGCCTCTCGTCTTGTATTCTCTCTCTGTTCCTTCTCCTCTCCCCTCTCTCTCTCTCTCTCTCTCTCTCTCTCTCTCGTCTCTGCTCTCTCTCTCGTCTCTCTCTCTCTCTCTCTTTCTCATCTCCTCTTTCTTGCCTTTCTTTCTTTCTCTCTCTCTCTGTCCTTCCCTTCTCTTCTCGTCACACACAGACACACACACACTACTCAGTCAGCAAATTAGTCTCTGCTCTCTCTCTCGCCTCTCTCTCTTTCTCTTCTCTTTCTCTCTCTTCCCTCTCTCTCTCTCTCTGCTCTCTCTCTCTCTCTCTCTCTCTCTCTCTCTCTCTACTCTCTCTCCTCTCTCTCTTCTCTCTCTCTTTCTGCTCCCTCCCTCTCTTCCCTCTCCCACCCTCCTTCGCTCTATTCTCTTTAATTCCCCCACCTCCTTCTTTCTCTTCCCATCTCCTTAACAATTACAAAAACATACAAAATTCATTTTCGTGCGTCGAACATCGGCTAAATATCTTGCACACACCTTCAGTTATTCCACATTTATTTCTCTTTTCAAGGGCTCAAAAGAGATCAAACGACACTTTTCCTGTTTAATCAGATTACAAGCCAATATGACTTTGAAAGAGGCTCTGGCAGTAAAAAGGCTCAGCGTAAAAAGTGAGAGAATTAGTGTGGTGGATAGATGCATAGACAGACCGAGGAGAAGATAGAATAAATAGACTAGGATAGAAGATAGATAGACGTGATCAAACAGATTTATAAATAGATAGATAGATAGACCAGGATAGACTAGGGACGCATTGACATGATTTATAGATAAGTAGATAGATAGATGATAGAGGGGAGAAAGGGGGAGGGAGGGTGGAGGGAGGGAGAGGTGAGATGTAGAGGGAGAGAGAGGACGAGAGGGAGAGAAGAGAGGAGGGAGAGAGAGAGAGGGGGAGAGAGAGGAGAGAGAGAGACGAGAGAGAGACCCGAGAGAGAGAAAGAAAGAGAGCGAAGAGAGAGACAGAGAACGAGGACTGCAGAGGAGCAGAGCCCGACAGAGAGAGAAGAAGGAGAGAGAAGGAGAGTTAGAGAGTAGAAGGGGGAAAAGCGGGGAGGGCCGGGGGGAGGGAGAGAGAGAGAAGGAGAGAGAGAGAGAAGAGGAGAGAGAGAGAGACACGCAGGGCTCGGTGAAAAGGCGCTAGATTGTACTCCTCTATTTCCGGCCGGCCTTAGCCCGGCCGAAGGCGCTCGGTATCACCGAGCTGTGTATGTCGATATTTACGTGCCTGGCTGGTGCGCTATACCCTTGTCGCTTGAGAGAGAGAAGAGAGAGAAGAGAGAGAGATGAGAGAGGGAGAGAGACAGACAGAGAAAGAGAGAGAGAGAGACCACACAAACTGCGCATAAAACACCCTCGATCCTTCCCCCCATCCTTCTCCACTTACCCAGAATTCCCCCTCTCTCCCCCCCTCCCCTTCCTCCCTGGCCTGGATAATACCCCCTCTCTCCACCCCCCTCACCCCTTCCCTTCCTCCTAAACACCCCCCCCCCTCTCCCCGCGATTGCCCGTGACCTAAAGTAAACCTGACAGCGCGCGTGACAATCTTTTCGGGCTAAGCTTCTCTGGCCTTTAGAACCCAAGCGACAGGGCATCTTAGGACGGACACTGACACTCAAGACACAGATAAGTCTGTCCAAATGTGTGTTACTCACTAGGCTTTCGATGTGAATTTTTCTCACTGGTTAAAATACTTCCTCCTTATCTACTTATCTAATCAATCACTCTACTCTTTTCACTCCTCTTTCTATCTATCTGTGTATCTGGTAATCAGTCTATCTAATTCCATCTCATCTATAAATGTATATCTGTTGATCGATCAGAATCAACTGGTTTTATCCTATTGATCTAGTTTATCTATCCTGTTTCTAGGCTATCTACCTATGTATCTAAATTTCTTTAATCTACTTATCTGTCCTATCTATCCCTCAGTCTATCTATCTATCAATCTGTTGTCTTTTTTTCTAGTAAGCTTAAATCATTTCTTCCAAACTCACCCACTCAATAATCACAAACACAAAGCTGTAGTTTATTTTACCTTCCTTCGATTCCTGGAATATTTTCTCAAACGATATTTCCAATCTCCATCATTTATTACTCCATTTGCATTCACCTCTTCCGCCCAGGTGAATTTCGAGAATATTAATGATCGAAGAGTTAAGACAAATAATAAGAATTCGCTGACGCCGTATTAAATGTGCTCCCGGATCTGCCTGCTAATTTGCATACACAAACAACTGACAAGAACCACAATAAAAGGGGAGGAAAATACCATAGAGTGATGAGGGCCAAGGCAGCCGATCCAAAGACGTGATTGCAAGGCCGGTGGATCTTATATTACTGCGCTATGGGAGATATAGAAATATCTGCGCAGTAGATGTCGAAATCCCGTGTGTTTATACATGATATGATATGTTTGTATTTAGTTTATGGTATTATGGAATGAATTGGATGTAGTGTATTAGTGTATGTGCTATGCTATGTGTATGTATGTATGTTGTATGTATGTATGTAGTATGTATGTATGCATGCATGTATGTATGTTATTGTATGTATGTATGCTATGTAGCGTATGTATGAATGAATGTATGTTATGATGTGTATGTACTGTAGTGATTGTCATTGTGATGTTTGTTGTAGTGTCTCATGGTATGTATGTATGTAAGTGTGCTTTTGTATGTATTTCGTGATGTACTTATGTATGTTGCATTGTTATATGTGTATGGTATGTATGATGTATTAGTATGTTTTATGTATATGTCATAATCATATCTATACATCATACATATACATATACACATATATATTAATCCACACACATACACATACTCATACAAATATATTCATATGAATACTTATTTCACGTATGGCAATACAAAAAACATAAAATGATAAATAAATAAATATTACAGAGACGACCTATAAAACAACCGCTTAAAGAAAGAAAAAAAAAAAGATTCTAGCGGTGTGCTACTGTGCTTAGTGTGTGGAAAACAGGATTAAATGCATTCTTTTACGTCTTTTGTATTTGTTGGTATTAAGGCAAGAGGATGAGGATACTGTGATGCGTGCGAGAGGCTGTGGAGAGGTGGGGGGAGGAGGTGGAGGAGGTGAGGGAGGAGGGAGGGGAGGGGGGGAGGTGGTGGTGATGCTGGTTTGCGGTGGGTGTTGGAGGAGGAGGAGGAGGGAGGAGGAGGAGGATGAGGAGGAGGAGGATAGGAGGAGGAGAGAGAGGAGAGGAGGAGTCGGGGATAATTGATGGTGGTGATGGTGATGGTGATGGCGATGGCGATGATTGATAATAACAATAGCAACAAAATAGTGCTAATAACAACAACAGTAATAATAATAATTTTATCAAAATCCACAAACAAGAATAACAACACAATTTTAGCAGAAAACAATAACGCCAATAATAAAAACGATAATTATTAGAAAAACAATGCCGAATGAAACGTTATGAACACAAATTAATATAAAAAACGAAAGAGAATACCGTAAAAATTCATTTTGTAAAAAAAAAAGGCTAAAATAATTCAAACCCATAAACAAAAATAAAAGATTCATTGTATATCCATTTGGCAAACAGGGCACTTTCATTCACTGATTTAACCATTTTTATATACCTGGTGAAAATAAAGTTATAACATCACCGCTACGTAAATACATGTTGTTTCTGAAATTCGGGCAAAATTAATAATATGCTGTCGTGTTCAGTAAGCCAAAGTGTATCCCACCCAATTTCAGAATGAAGTATATGTGTGCTCAGCCAAATGGTTTGTGGTTTATACTTTGCCTCAGTGTGGCTGCCGCATTTTAGATTTAGATGTGATATATATATATATACTATATTATATATATATATATATATATATATATATATATTATATATATTCGTATATATACAACATATATATATTAAAACTATATATTATATATATACTATATAGTAGATATATTATACCTCCCAGCTATCAATACGGCGGAAGCTAATATATAATAGTACCCAATACATATATACATAATAACTATTAAAGATATGTAATAATTAGATAGATAAACATGTGATGATGAATGATAATATTATATATATACAGGTTAGATATGAGCGATTACAGGTATATAACAAAATAAGACTTACAGATTTGATATATATATATTATATAAGTGTGTGTGTATGCGATCTATTCATATATATATTATATAGTATATTGAGTATATATTATTATATATATATTTATTTATTGTATTTGATTTTGATTCATTGCACTATCTTATCTACTGATTATACTGGAGTCAATGTATATGAACGACGATCTAGGTAGGCTACTCGTTACATTATAACTTAAAAGGTAATAATTGAAAATATGAATAGAACTAAATCTATGTAACACTGTTTTCGTTGAAAACTCGATAGAAAGAAGAGCATTGAAAACCTATCGAGCCACCTCATTCTTAAGTGTTGGGACAGTCTCCCACTATACCAACACACACTATTACCAACCACAACAGGGACATCACATCAACACTACACTATAATATTGCATCGCATCACAACAACACCTATATCATTCGACACATCACACAACATCCACAAGTACATTCACATTAACACACTCACAAACTCGTACTACCAATCATACAGGACATCATCATCAAACTCAACCACCACCTATACACCTACAAGACATCTCACAAACACCACCATATAACTACACAATTCAGCTTAGAATAACAGATATAACACACACACCACTAAACTATTAACAACTACAAAACAAGATACATCTCACAACACCACACAGTTACACCACAATCAGGAACATTTTCACACCGATACAAGCCATCTACTAATTATACATCAAAATAAACAAGTGTAAACATCTATAGTGAGCAGCCACATTATACACCGGCAAAATAAGATGAGACATATACCACACAAATACACCAGCTACTATACACCTGCAGTAGTAGGGCATTAAACCATAATAACATTCCACACAACACCACCACTATTACACCGCAGCAGGGTTCATCACACATCACACTAGTGATCACCACAACTCAAGGCGATTCACAGCTAACAGCGCGCACTTGGTACGATCAGTTTCTCTAGCAGCGGGGTCATCACACAGACACCACACAGTGAGCACCATACAGTGCGAGTAGCATGTGCGTAACATCACACTAATATACACCCGACAATTGCATATTGCGAACATTTCACTAAAAACAACACCACACTATACAGTCTAAGCAACCATCGGACATCACACCAAAACGCAATCCACATTCCATTTATTACACAACATTCAGGAACATCACCACCAACACTCTATCTCTAACAATCTACTATCGCACATACAGGACATTGCACACAACCACTATACACCATCAACAGTGGAACAATCACACAACAGACCCAGCTAACTTACCATCGAGTAACAAGACATTCATCATCCCACCAAGCTCACTTCTCAACACATCACACCAATACACAGATATCACACACCACAAAAAACCTACATCACAACAGGATCATCACACTATAAACAAAACAGTCTACTACAACCACACAGGTCAAAATCACACAACACCACCCACTCTACACTTCGCAAAGAGCAGGACACCAATCAAACAACATAACTCAGCCACGAATAACACTCAACATAAACAACAATCACACCCAACCACACTATTTACACCTTAAAATCAAAGGAACAATCACCAACACTCAACTACAGTATTCACACACAACACAAGAAATCTGTCACGCATACACCACGACTATATCCTACCCTACAAACAGGATAGGCATCAACACAAAACACCATATGTACTTAAATTAATTAAATACACCACAATCAGGATCAATTTCTCACAACACCACACTATACACCACAACAGGATCATACAGAACACGCCTCACTCTAACCACATAAACAAGACATCATTACACAAACGACCCCACTCTATATGCTCAGACACATCACACTAAATACCATCAAAGACATCAGGCATATACCACACACTCTTATCACCACACAGGACTATTATCACACAACACCACACCCCACCACACCGCACTACCTCGATGACTGCCCATTTTATATTCAGGTCCTGTTATTTTATTATCCGCTCGGTGTGTCTGATATCATCTGCCATCCTAAATCCTCGCTAAGGCTGTATAATGCAAGGCGCCCTGACATCATAATCATGCTAACAAATTCCCCAACATTATGAGAAATTGGTGACTTCAGGGACGATTTAAAGGGCAGTTAGATTACGTCCGCTATCCGTTAAATATTTCATTCGCATTTCGCATTGGGCAGTGAGCGAATAAAAAGGGAAAATCGACTTAAAAGATTCTTGTTTTTTTTTTTCCGCTTATTTCTTTCTTCTTCTTCTCTTAGTTCTTCTACTTCTTCTTCTTCTCTTTTTTTCTACTTCTACCTTCTTCTTTCTTCTTCTTTCTTCTTCCTCTTCTTCTTCTTCTTCTTCTTTCTTCTTCTTCTCTTCTTTCTTCTTCTTCTTCCTTCTTCTCTTCTTCTCTCTTCTCTCTCCTTCTCCTTCTCCTTTCTTCCTCCTCCCCTCCTCCGACCCCTCCCTTCCGACACAAAGGGAATACCTACTAAACCCAACTGCAAAAAAAAAAACTGTACGCATAAAAAAAATAAAAAAATAAAAAATAAAAAATACATCAAATTCCCCACATACTAATTAACAACATAGTACTCTGACATTTCCCCCGAAGGTCAGCCCGAGACCTCACTGCAAAAGGTTAACACGCCGAGTGAATTTTGCAGTGGAGATTCAAGGCTTATCATTCCTTGACGAACCTGACACGCAATGATGGTTATCTGCGTGAGTGGAAGGTGGAGTTGTGAGTGTGATTCCGAGGGAGGGAGAGGGAGAGGGAGAGGAGGGAGGAGATGGAGGGGAGGGAGGGAGGGAGGAGAGGGGGAAGGGAGGGAGGGGAGGGAAGGAAGGAAGGGGAGAGGGAGGGAGGGAAGGAAGGAAAGAAGGAAGGAGAGGGAGGGAGGGAAGGGAGAAGAAGGAAGGAATGAGAGGGGAGAGGAAGGGAAGGAGGGAGAGGAGGGAGAGGAAGGAGGGAGAGGGAGGAGGGAGGGAGGGAGGGGGAGGGGAGGGGGGGAGGGAAGGGGGAGGGAGGGAGGGAGGGGAGGGGGGGGGAGGGGGAGGAGTGGGGAGAGGAGGGAGGGAGGGAGGGAGGGGAGGGGGAGGGGGAGGGGGGGGGAGGAGGGAGAGGGAGAGGGAGGGAGAGGGAGAGGGGAGAGAGAGAGAGAGAGAGAGAGAGAGAGAGAGAGAGAGAGAGAGAGAGTGATAGAGAGAGAAGAGACAAACAGACAGAGAGAGTTATATATAGAGAGAGAGAGTGAAATAAAACAGCAAATACAGGAAACAGTAAATCAAAATTTCACCCATTACCATTTCCCCATTATGATTCATGACCTACTGTGCAAAGTCACGCTGTAATTTTACCATATGACCCAAATACAGAACACGAGGGTCAATAACCTGCAATGTGTTTATTTGAGCTTCCTGTGTATATAAGCAAATAATGATAAGAAAAAAATAGAAAAAAAGAAAAGAAAAGAAAAAAAAACGTGGGGAGTTTGAAAATATTCAATATGCAAAGTGATAAAAGTGAAATTAAGAATTTACCGCAACGTCAGCAATGAATGTTAAAATATGCTTCTTGTTTACGGGAAATTTGCCTGATAAACGCGAAATCTGTTTCTCTTTTATGCTTTCACATGATTAAACACATTCAAGTGGAAAAAAGGAAAAAGAAAATATTTTGAAAGTGCTTAATCAACAATTTTCGTTCACACACACACACACACACACACACACACACACACACACACACACACACACACACACACACACCACACACATACACACCACGCGCGCAAGCACATGCACAAACATATTATATTATATATATATATATATATATATATATATATATATATATATATATATATATATATATATAAATATATGGATATATATATATATAAATATTATATATATATATATATATATATAATAATATATATTATATATTATATATATATATATATATATATATTATATATATATATATATATAATATATATAATATATATATATATATAATGCCAGCATGCACCATGGGAGATAAGATAGATAAGACACACATACATACATACATACATACACCCACACGCACCAACACACACACACACACACACACACACACACCACACACACACACACACACACACACACACACACACACACACAACCACACGCACACACACACCACACACACAAGCACATGCACAAACACAACATTCATGCACAAATATTCATACAAAGCAGTGAGCTAAGTCCATATTGGCAGACCAATAGTAATGCAGCATTGTGACAGGATTATACACTATTACATACAATCACTCAGATCGGTTATGCAGGTATGTACCCCGGCTTACAACAACATATGTATGACTAGGAAACCGACATTCAGAGCTGGGTCGGTATATCATCTGGTCTATCAGATTCCTTAAAAAAAAAAAAAAAAAAAAAAAAAGGAAAATATGAATGACAGGTAAAAAAAATAAATAAATAAAATGCTAGGAAAAATGTACAAACAGGACGGGAGAAGCGACGTTACACACCCACACCCACACACAATACCATGCACGCACGCACATGCACCCAACGCACACACACACCACACGATACACACACACACACATACACACACACAGTTACGATTAGACACAAACACACACCACACACAGCACATCCACACACACACATACACCACGCACGCACACACACACACACACACACACACACACACAACACACACACACCACACATCACACTACACACACGTGCTCAGCAACACACATACACAGCTCTAACTCACACACACCACACGCCATTCTACCACACGCGCCGACACGTTAGGTCACCTGCCTCTCTCTCTTGTAGTCGGGGACCACATTCAGCGGCAGGGCTTTTCTCCGGTCGAAATCGCTTTAAAAATTTCTATTAGTCGGAGGGCACGTCGGCCCTTAAAATACCGTTGAAATATAATCCCAAACGGGCAAAAGTACGAGTGGATTGAAGGAGAGAGAGAGCAAGGGGCTCATATGTACGGCATCCGATCGCCCATATCGCGAGATCCTTTTGTTTATTGTTACCGCCCGGGGGGTGTGAGAAGGGGGTTACGAAATCTTTCTTCCGGTGCGAATGCGATCACGGATACCGCTATGGCGATAGGGGAGGGGGGGTAATTTAAGGGGTGGTGGGGGTCAGGATCGGTTTAAATAAAAAGGCGGGCAAAAATTAAAGGGAAGGAAGAGAGGGGAAGGAATGTACACTGAACTCAACAAAGGGAGAGGAAGGAGAAAGGGAAGAACAAGTGAAAAAAGCAATACAGAGAATGAGGAAAGGAGAGAGCCAGGAGACCGGGAGGAAGGAGCGGAGTGAGGTATAAATACATATATAATATAGCCTATACCGTTATAGATATATATAGTATATATATAGATATATATATATTAATATTATATGATATATATGCTTATATATATTATACTGTATATATGAGGTAAATTATACTAAATATATATTATATTATGTATGTGGTATATATTATATAATATATTATACTATTATATATATACATATACATATTATATATATTAACATACATAACATACATATAGATATATATATATATATAATATATATATTATATATATATATATATAGTATATATATATGTAGTATAGATTATGTTTGTGTTGTTGTGTGTGTGTGTGTGACACATGTGTGTGTGTGTGTGTGTGTGTCAATCGTGTGAGTGTTGTGTTAGAATAATAATATATATATATATATAGTATATATAATGGGAGGAGGAGTATATATTATTATATATATATGAGTATATGTGTGTGTGTGGTGTGTGTGTGTTGTGTGTGTGTGTGTAGTGTACATATTATGTTATTTTACAGCCACACAAACCACACCACACACACACACACACCACACACACACGAGCACACACACACACAACACACACCACACACACACACACACACACAGACACACACACACACACTATTACACACACAAATACACAGACCACAGACACACACAACACACATACACACACAACACACACCATATATATGTAATATAATAATAATTAAATATATATATAGTAATATAGTACAATATGCACATACAAAAGAATTGTGCATAACTTACATACACACTCTCGCTCTCTATATATTATAAAAAATAAATATTATATATAATATATATATATAGTATATAATATTTTTGTTGTGGTGTTGTGTGGTGTGTGTGTATGGTTGTGTGGGTGTGTGTTTATAAATATACTATAATATATAATACTTATAATTATTATAATTAATATATTTGCTAAAAAATGTACAACACAAACACTCCTTTTTACAGGAGAGGTAAATACAAAAGGAAATATCAAATAGTCTTGACTCAGCTTGCGGCCCTCCCAACCCCCCCCCCAAAGCATCTTGGTGTATCAATAACCAATCCCACCAATAGATAAGACCATACTGTTATAATGCGAGGGCGTGGACAAAAGGGGAGGGTGGGGGGAGAAGAAAAGAAGCGGGGGAGTGAGGAGAGCAGAGGAGAGAGAGAAGAGAGAGAGGAGA